>OZ026629.1:7961955-8254455 GCA_964020975.1 Hermodice carunculata
ATGCCGTACCCATGCCTCAATCCATTCACCACGTCTCCCTCGTAGATGCTGTTTAAATAAAGCAAACAAATATATTATCAGTCAGACCCGGGCCTTGGTCATATTTAAGGTACAAGGCATTTTCCACCTCAATGGGTAGATCTTTCCTATAAAGTATCACCGCACTGAACTACCTTAATATAAAACTCTCTGAGAGAGGCTGAGTGTCTAAGTCCAACCGACTAAGGCTGAGTCTGGCTTGTGTAGAGCCTCAAAGAGTTAAAGTAAAAGATAAAGACCAAATGAAAGTTGAACACATAAATATATATTTATTAGGTCCCCTCCACCCTACATGTTTCGACCCGGGGGAGTGGGTCTTCCTCAGGGATCCCGGAGAGGACCTGAGGGTGCATGGAAGTAATAAATACTGACATACCAAATTGATGATGTACCTGACTTGGGATCATCAAACCGTTTGCTCTGGTCAAACAGGATTAGCAAAATGATGTACACACACAACTTGAAACATACACTGCATAGGTCCTAGTCATACGGTTATCCAGGAGCAGTGGCAGCCAATGAAGATCCATAAATCATGTCATCTGAATCAATGGTTTTTCTTTCACATACATGAACCACCATTGAGCTCTAGGCCTTTATTTATTGTCTAAAGTTTGTCGGCCATTTTGTTGGTTATACAGTGGTCCCCCTCTTATAAGGCCCCTCTCACCACAGGCCATCCCTCTTGAAAGGCCAGCATTCTTGTGCAGAAAGTATGGTGTTTCTTTTATATTCTCCCCCTTAAGAGAGGCCACCCCTGTGGTAAGGCCACTTTTTGCCTGCATTTGGGGTGGCCTTATAAGAGGGGGACCACTGTATTTAGATCTATTACAGATCCCACAGTGTTCTGGTTCCTCATGCCTCACTACTCATCAAACATTAAGCAGCATCACTCACACAGCGGCAAAAAAATATGATGTTTCCATGCTCTTCTCAAAAATAGCTCAAAATGTGTTTTTTCTACAACGTACCTGTTAACAACTTCACAATACCAGAAACACATACTAGTAGTTTGATGTGTACAAAAGTGGCAGTGAAGATAGTTACCATGTAACACCAAAGTACATTGTATCCTAATTGTTGGAGATCACCCTTAGTCACATTAAGACAAGTACTTTCTTCCATGCTTTTGCTATAAATCCGGACTGGACCTCATGTCGAATGATGCATTGCTTAAAAGCTGATGCAGTGCCACTGGAAAACAAACTTAAACTAGAGCACAAAGATTTGCTTGACAGTAAATTTGTCACTGTGTGTGAAAATGTTGCTCAGTTTTGACTGCAAAAAATGGGTATGTCTGAGAGTATGTATACACAAACACATAATTTTGTTTCAGAATGAAACCTCTATTCATAACTGCATGTTTTGTGGATATTCAACATTGAATTTGTATTGACCTTATAAGCATAACACTGTTCACTGACAGGAATTAGCATGGATTGAACTAACAGCTTTCTGTTATTGTCATTGGATGCCTTTAGCACAAAAGTTTCAATTTAAATAGGAATGGCACCTCTATCTTTAATAGTTTTGAAGATATTCATCTTTTTTCAACACTTCAATTTCGTGTATTGGCTGAAATTTGCATAAATTAAAATCAGAATTTTTAATTGTGGTTCATTGGATGAATCTATAAAAGAAACATATAAATTGAGTCAGAATGGCATCTTTAAGTATAATAGTTTTTGCACCTATTCATCATTATCCAACACTTCAATTTAGTGTATTGGGCAAAATTTGCATAAATCAAGATCGAACTTTTAGTCAGTATTTATTGAATGCATCCATAGCACAAATGTATGAATTGAATTTGGAATGGCACCTCTATCTATAAGAATCTTGATGATATTCAACTTTACAATGTTGAAGTGTCCATAATTAGCACAGATTTCAATTCTATAACCAGTGATAACAGTGTTAATGTGTCCAATGGATGCACAGCTTGAACAAATGTGTACATAAAATGTCAACATTTAGGCCTCATCATGTATATAATGAACACTTTGGAAGCCAGAAGCAACTGACCCTTTTAGGACCCCAGAGGTCAGCACTTGAGGGTGATTATTGGCATAAGTTTACTTATTTGCATAACAACAAATCCCTTTGAAGTTTTCATGCTGAAAACAGCTACCTTGAAGCACTGACCAGCAAGTGAAGGTTCCTTTTGTGAACTTGTTATCTCATATTTATACTAATTGTAAACACTCATTGATCAAAAGAAGTCCCTCCCATAGTGACAACAAAAGAAACTACTTTCTGTTCAAGTTAAAATCAAAGTACCAGTGAGCACATCCAGGGCTAATTACTCACCTTATCAGATAAATTAGCATAAACAAACACTTAGGGATAATCTAAGATTATACCCAACCCTGGATTTTCCTTCAAATGCCGGGTTCTGACCCAGTCAATGTTTCAAGCATATAAAGTTTCTCATGTTGCATTAGCAAACAGCCAAATTTATGCAAATGAACACTGTCAACTGATGTGATCTGGGGTCCTAAACTCCTCTATTGAAATCTTCAACTGGCCTTAATTTGCAAAACTTCACCACAAGTTCCACACCCAGCCCAAATTCTAAGTTTGTGGCTCATGCAGTCTCTGAGCTTAAGCTATCACAAAAATAAAGTAGAAAGATAGGCGAGAGAGAGAGAGAGAGAGAGAGAGAGAGAGAGAGAGAGAGAGAGAGAGAGAGAGAGAGAGAGAGAGAGAGAGAGAGAGAGAGAGAGAGAGAGAGAGAGAGGAGAGAGAGAGAGAGAGAGAGAGAGAGAGAGAGAAACAATGTGTCTGTGTTCAACCCCAGACATAATAACTCTGCAAATATGTTACACATGGATGCATTTAGTGAGTTCAGTTCAGTCCTTAAATAGATCAAATTCTTACCTTCCATCAGGCCACTTGTAAATTCCTTTTCCAGTTACCTGGTTCCTCGTAAAATCTCCCTGATAAGCATAAATAAAAACAAAAAACATGGTGTTTTTTCTTAGCTATTCATCATGATATTTCAATATATAAACAAGTAGGCAGTAAGTATGCGCCACATCTGTGCCATGTAGACTGATTAATATGGGCTTAGCCTGCTTCGCAATCCATGTAAAAGATATGGGTCTGTACTCTTTTTTTTTTTTTTTTTCAATACATGTATGTAATTAATCTGAATACTAATCATGCAAGAAGTTTAACTGTAACACTTATTACTGCATAATTATGACATGCTTTAAACTCTTTTATTTTTTAAGTTCTAGAGGTGATTCAACCAGGACACATTTTTTTTTCAAAGCACTTGTCTTCAGGGCAAGTAGATTCAAAATCCACTTGTATGGATATAAGCAGGTACAATAAACATGGTAATGTTGGTATTTATTCATCAATCCATACACAATTTCAAAGGCCTGGACGAACCATTTACCCTAATTTGCCGCTTATTGTCACTTCCAAATTTGCAAAAAAACATTAATTTTTACCACAATTCTAGCTACAACTGTTAATAGTGAAACTGGCAAAAATAAAGAATACAAATTAAAAAGTAAACTATTTGCATATGGTGATTTACAACGAAAAATACTGTGTAATTTCTGGAAGACACTGTCCCAGGTAAATTTAACCCTTAAAGTGCTAATCACTGCTATAGTTGCTTTCTCATTACCATTAAACATATACTTGTTTAAAGAGTCAAATTCCTCATGAAGATACCTTTCATTCAAACACCAGCAAGCCTTGTCTGAAGCAAAAAGTAGTCCTAGTCAACAGCTTTCCTTGGGACACTTTCCGAGGAAAGCTGTTGACTCAATCTTAAATCAGCACTTTAAGGGTTAATAAAGATGAACAGTTGTATTGGTTTTAGGATCCTCTCTCTCGTTGCTGCTGATGAGATGCACATTGACGCCATCGTTTGCGTACTAGCATGAGTGCTATTGGTACATCGTACTGTAGTCAATTTGCATATACAGTATTGGCAACTTCTATGCAATAAATGGTGCTCTAAATTCAAATTCAAACGCAAAATTTCAAATTTCACATCAGAAATCGGTCTCCTTGTGATGCACATCCAGTGTGTGGACCGTCACCATCTTGCCCCCAAAACACACCCAAGCTGCATAATTTGTCTACTCCACAGGGGTCTGCCCTTCCTAGGCTTTGACCAGGTCAATGTTTAAGCGTTGAAGAAATGACTCAGTTTCTAATTGGCTGAGTACAATAACTATGGTAACAGGCTTCATTACACTATGGGCCAGAGGCTGCAGCTGGTCTAGGCAATAATGATGAACTTCCTGATTGGTGTCTCAGTCTAGGGGGAGGATCACAGTATAGTTTTTTTTCCCTTACTATAAATTAAATCCTGTCACAGAAGGGCAGACCACTTGTAGTACCACGGAACTTGGTCTGCTTTGCAGGGAAGGCACCATCTTTCCTACCACTGTAAACAAACAGCTGCTTTGGCCATGTGGGCTGATGGACAACACATCATCTGATTGGTCAATTGAGTCACATGCACAAATGAGCCAATCACCCCTCGTGTATCAGTGTGTTCATAATGGCTACCACCCTGTAAACATGTGTGAATCTTCCATAATTTAAAAAGGCAACACACAGATGGGAAGCTTTGTTTATATTGCAGCATTAAAAAAATATACATTGTAGATTCAAGTGTTCATAGCAACAATTATTTGGAGTCAGGCAAATACACAAAGGCTAGGGGATAGAGTAAAATGTTGAATGTGTCACAAATCAGTCCATAAGATTACAGTTGCGACTGAAAGTAACTTAACCTCTGCGCGCGAGCAACCCGCGAGCAATTTGCGAGCACGGCCAGCAACTGCCCCCGAGCAACCCGCGGGTTAATTACAGATTCAGTCCGTGGGTTAATGCGGGTGCCCGAGCGGACGGGTGCGGGTGCGGGCATGGGTTGCCCCCGAGCATCAATGCGTGTCCGTTTGGCCCGCGAGCCCAGCTGCGCCAGGATGAAGTTGACAACATCTATATACCTGCATGATATTATACAGTTTGTACGTACATGTACATGTACAGTTATATATTTCTCACATTTGGGCGATATAATGAGTATGATGAGGATAGTTACTCACCTTTTCATTTTTTTTTCATTTCATTGAAGCCAACATTTGCTTCTCTCTTAAACTCAGAAAAGTATGAGCAGCAGATGTCTCACGTTCACACACACACACACACACACACACACACACACACACACACACACACATTACTGTTATGTAATCCGAGTATACAGCTCTGAATTTTCCAACTGATTATATTATTTAGTTGCTATTTAATATGTTGACACGTCCTTTTTTATAAATGACACACAAGTATTAACACTTTATACATTTATTTTACAAGACTATATATAGAGGAGCAATGTTGACCACAGTCAATGAAAGGCATAAAAAAGTAACATTGCAAAATCTTGACGGAGCATGTGCTGTGCTTCTTGTTTTTTTTTTTTTGGGGGGGGGGGGGTGGTTCTGTTGTGTTTTTTTTTTTTTTCTTTTTTTTTTTGTTCTTGCTTTTCTTCCTTTTTTGTTGTATCGGCCCGGGGCCTATACACAATAAACTTATCGTATCGTATCACACACACACACACACACACACACACACACACTTGTAGCGTGTAACTAGTGGGATACATCGTTTTTCACCTCATAAGACATAACTGGGAACATCATCAAGCGGGGACACACACTACAACTGGGGACACACACTTTTAACTGGGGACTTCCCGTTCCTTACTGTCCAACCAAAGACACAAATCAATGTTCTTTTCCGTAGAACAGAGGCAATCCTCATTATCCAAGTAGGGCCATTTTAACATGGTGTTTAAATAACAGATATGTGTGACTTCTTTCATATACAGAATAGTAGAGAAGTGGAGAAGTCCTCGGTTGAAAAATAGCCCCAGTTAGTTTGGAAAGAACAGAAATGTGTCCCCAATCGTAGGGTGTTACAAACCTACACTGTCACACACACACACTAACGTACACATGCTTGCACGTGTATCCCCAGGAGGTATATTTTAGCAAGGAGGGTAGCCTCCTACCCTCCTTGATTTTAGTGTTAGTTTAAACGTATTTATTTATACTGGATAGTCCAATAGTACAAACATTGTCTAATTTAGGGGTTCTCCAGAGACGGAGACGTGCAATAATATATACAAGACTCACAGGACAATACAAATCATGATATTATGACTATGAGATGACCGTGCATGATATAAATTTGACTACAAATACTAATATAGACTTGATACAACAATTGAACAATACGTGTACACAGATGCATGCAAACAAGCTTACGCACATGTTTACACACTCATGATATGGGATGACCATAGGTGGTGACGTGAAAGGGAGATACTGGCCCGACCATAATCTCCCGCTCCCGGTGTTCCGCGGCATGGCCCGCCGGGGGGTCAGGCAACACATGATGCACGAATGCATACCACTGGTTCGGCCGAGGCACTCATGGCGGCACACACACGCTGCCACCGTGAAGCCACCATTGCACCCAGCAGCTCGGGTGTTCCTTCCCTGCCTGGCAAATGTCAACCACTGTGGTCCTATGGGAGCGCAAGGCATTTCTCCAACATTAAATTAGATATATATAAATATTCTGACCGGTTTCTCAGAGCACATCTTAATACCAATGTCAGCGAAAGTCTCGTGTTCTTGCTTTGTTGGCTTGTCTGCTTAGCAGGCCTTAGCAGACCCAAGCAAGCCATTGATTGATTGATTGATTTTATTCAGGTTCATATAATTACATTGGACTGTAATACATACAATTAGTGTTGAAAAGAACCTAGGATGGCACCAGAAAGTTTTAACAACTTATTTCCATGGTGGTCCTAAAACTCATATCTGGATAAAATATACACAAAAATTAAAATAGATTTCTCTCTCTATATATACATATATACATATAAAAAGAAACATGCAACAGTATCAGGTATAAGTAAAGGTATAAAACATTCGCCCATCAATATATATATAAAACATTCCAGATATTATACCTGCGTCACGTTACCCTACAACACACAAGCATAGTTGTATAAGAAGTTTCTATTTTCATTCTTGACTTATTGTCCATGGGGGGGGGGGGGATTCAGTAAAATAGGTATAGTTTTTTTCTTTCCAGAGACATTTTATTTAGCCAGATAGAAAGATGGCACGAGAGGCTAATCAGGCACGGAACTAGCCCCTTTCTAATTTTCTGATCTATGTAAAAGACTGTTAGTCATAATTTCACCCCTGATTTACTATTTACTAGTTCAGTTGCAAGCGTTAGACCATGGACTAGGTTGCACCCAAATTTTCAATGGTATTTGTTTCTTGTCCTGAAAAATATGATGTAGCAAAATTTTTAAGTCACTCAGCAGGTAACAGTGTGGGGGCAAGGTTTTCTTTTTCGGAGTGACTTTTTTCACTGTATTGTGAGAATCGCGTTTTGTCTATTTTCACCGTACGGTGAGAATAGTGTCTATTTTCACCGTACGGTGATGATAAAATTTGGTCTATATTCATCTAATGGTGAGAATAGGGGCTGCTCTATTTCTAACGTACGGCGATGAAAAGAAGTCAACCAGGGAAGAATATTTTGGAAAAGCATTGTGTCATGATATTGTGCACAAAAGAGAATTGGAACAAACATTTGCTGAAATAATAAAAAGGCCTAACATCCAAGTTGAGCATGGTTTATAATGAGATCTGCTGAGGTGTTTTTTTCAGCTTTTATTATCTAATAGTTTTTATAGAGCCAACACTGTTTTTTATGCGAAAAGGCAAAAATTTAGGTAACAAGACAAAGTAGAAACTTTTCTTTAATATTGTCACAGATGGAAGTAACGGAACTTAAGTGTGACTTATAGATCTATCTTGTTATGACTTAAGTTAAGGATCGCATTAAAAAAAATCCACGAAGCAACAAAAATGAGACTCGTGGGTGGGTAGAGTAACTTCATATACATTAATTACAGATGTTAAAAAGCCAAGCATTTAATGCTGTCACGGTGCCAAGGTAATTGCTTTACAGTAAACCCTCCGTAAGTGGGCACTTTGCTTTGGTCCCGTTTCCTATTGACTATACTATAAAGGTAGCTATCTCCCTTAAGTAAGCATTTCTCCAATCCTAATTTGCCTCAGTTCTATGCAACAAGCCATAACCATAAATTTGCGAAAAGGCTCCGAATTCCAATTTCCAGATGGTGAAAAAAGAGCCGCTTCTATCCTCACCGTGAAAATATACCAAACTCTACCGTCACCGCCATACGGTGAAAATAGACCAAACCCTATCCTCACCGTACGGTGAAAATAGACAAAACTCCTTCCAAACGCTTTTATCACCGCACGGTGAAAATAGACCAAACGCTATTCTCACCGTACGGTGAAAATAGCATCGTTCTCTCTTTTTTTTTTATTTCGTTTGATTTAAACATTTTTGTTCATTCTGGATAGCCCCACAGTACAAAAAGTTGACTAATACAATGGGTTCTCCAGACAGGGAGCGACAAAACAGAATATGTACAACATGCAAGGGACATCACAAAATTACGTAAGCGTATGTTACATCAATGAATGTATCAACACAGATTGTTGGATAATCAATCAGTAAATAACTTGAGAACAAAATAATGACATAGTGTCGACTAATGACCAGAAAATGAGAGAAAATAGTTAAATTACATCACCACCTATCCAATTTACATTTGATTACACCCCCACCCCCCACCGGGGGTGGGTAGGCTTAATTAGGAACTGGAAGGATCAGAATAAAAACTGTCTAGTTTCAGCGATTTAGTACTGAACTGTTATAAACATTGTTTGAAGTAGATCAAGCTCTGTGTTACCCCGGGGGAGAGAATATAATTTGGGAGGCAACATCGGTTAGTTCTTTGTCACGCTAGTTATAAGAAGTACTGAAGTTTGAAAAATGCAAGGAAAACGATGAGCGGGGAAAGGAATTTGTTTAATGTCAATTTCAAGTCTGTTAAGTTTAAGGTTATACAATTTTAGGTAAACTAGAATAAACCTATCGCATTCTAGATCCACTGCTTGCTTGTAAATGGAATTCTGCCACTTCAGATCTTTGATTACATTAGGACACCGTTCCTATCTACATGTACAAGCAGGTCGGCGCCGAGACTGTGTTGATGCTGTAGCTTTATCTTCACGGATCGATGCCCAAGGTGTGCTAAATGCATGAAACCTTGATAAGGCACTTTCGGCTCTTTCAAGTTTGTACAATCACTGCCTATTTGGTTGCCTGAGAAGCAGACTTTTTTTATGTGCTGATGTTTAAGTACAGATAAATTTTTCCTGGAGGTAGAAAGCCTGCTTCACAGACAACCTGCTTGGAAGACCAAGCGCCTTGGACTGGTGACTGGGTCCAGTAGCAGATAAAAATGGCATGAGTCAGCTAAGGAGGCAAACTCAGTCACCGTCTGCTATAGAAATACCCTAACTAATGTTTGGCAATAGTAATGGCCCAAAAGTAAAAGCATCATTTTTAAGGAAAAACTAAGCAAACCCCTGCTTGTACTTCCTGACACATAAATGACGGGCTTTAACATTCACACTGTAATGCTGATACTTCGCCGGCTGAATGACTTCGCAGGCAGGCAACCTTGAATGTGACTCGTTCTGGTCGAGCATCACTGTGGAATTGCCTATCCCTTGCTATTAACAGATAGGAAGAAACCAACATCTTGAGATATACAATGTAGTTTAAAATAACTGCTGTTTTCAGTTTGCATCTGTTGTTGCCTCTGTGGATAGACTGTGGCTCCCCCAGAGTGTTTTTTCCCCGTTACAGTAGAGCATGGACGTATTAAATTAACGGTAATACCTCCATGAGCAGAGCGCCAACAATCTTGCTCAACAGCGATGCCGCCCTGCCCCCTAACTCGGGGATACTACGGGTACGCATGATCGTTCCAGTTTAGTTGGGAGAAAGGGGGTCAATTTAGAGCAACTTCGCGGCGGGGAAATTTACAATTTAGGGGTGTTTTTTTCCAAGTAATCTCCGCGTAATTGTCTGATAGGGTCTCAAATTAAAAACATCCGCGAAATTGTTTTTGATCAGTTGGTTTGTCCATAACCTTCAGGAACATTTTCCGGTGTCAGAATATGTCGGATATCTGAGTGTCGTTATTATGAGGTTTCAGTGCAATAAGTAATGATGTACCTTTATAAAACTGCCCTGTGTCCAATTTTTTAATGGAGAACCTCCCGACTAGTATATCTTTTACAATCAGGTGGTGATCAATTTTAAAAAATAATCAAATTAATGTCTGAATTGCCATGCATGTACCATCCATGGTCAATCATGAAGACGATCAAAGCTATTAAAGTACAAAGGAAAAAGGTAATTTGGCTCCTCTGTGTATCTATATTATGCCGCGGTTATGTGACATCGTGCATATCGTTACAAACGTAAACTGTTGCGATCTTCCTTGCCATGTACATGAAAATGAAAATGTCACTGTACCTGTAGTAATATACTTTTTTTTTAACTTGTCCTGTTGAAATTGAAAAAAGCAAGTCAATATTTTCAAGAGCCAAATATTTATATTTGAATAAGTATTATAGGTAAGTAATAAACAAAACCAATTTCCTTGAAGTCAAGCCCAATCTATACGGGTGACGCAAAATCTCCATGTGAAGGAGGTGTTGAAAAATAATATGTTTATAAACACTAGGATTGTATTGATTTTGTCAAAACAAGTGTATTTTATGTCACTTTGAATGTGGACTTGGAAACAAAGGAACGTAATAAGTACAGATGCAACAAGTTTTGCCAATTTCAAAGTTCTATCTCCTTCCCATTCTGGGCTCCGTGGCGTGACATAGTGTCCATCTTGCTGTGTTAACCGATTGCTCCTGTGGCACTCCACGATCAAAAAAAAAAAAAAAAAAAAAAAGGGGGGGGGGGGGAAGTGGTCTGCTCATGTAAACAAAGTTTGTTTCTGCGCAGTTAATTGACACTTGAGAGAACCCCTTTTGAGATGATACAACATGTCTGGTGGTTACAACCCCCCTCCCCCGCCCCCATTAAATAAAGAAATATGAATGTATGAATCAATCAATCAGTAAGTCCAGTGCAGTACACGACTTGATTGCCGTCTAATTGAGCTAATTTCCTTATCTCGAGTACTTCATGACTGCCATACGCACTGCTATTTTTCGATACCCGCTTCATGGTTATTGCCGAGATGCAACCTGGTGGACCAATGAAATTCTGCTGACCACACTGACCAGCTGCCAATAACAATGGAGACTGAGGCTAATTTCTGTTACCATTTGCGCGCCAACATGCAAAGAGAGCATAATATTACAAAAATCATCAATATAAAATATACGTTTTGCACAATGGCAAATTTGGGCTTTCCCTCGTCACCTGACTTCACTCTAAATTCGAAGCTGCCATGAGTGGAAAAAGTACATTAAACTTTCGAGAGGAGTTGCCGTGAAATGAATTTAACATATATACCTATATACCCGTCTGGGCATGTGATGGTTCATGCCATCAGTGCTTCAATTGGAATTTGAACAATTTTGGATGCAGGACAATCAAATTTGCTTCATTGATACTGAAAAGGTACTATGTTGCGGTTTTGTTTTTTGTTTTTGTTTCTTTTTCTTTTGTTTTTGGTAGTAGTTAGTCCTTCCCATTCTGGGCTCCGTGGCGTGACATAGTGTCCATCTTGTGGTGTTAATCGATTGCTCCTGTGACGCTCCACGCTAAAACAAAACAAAAAAAAAAAAAAAAAAAAAAAAGGAAAAGTGGTATGTTCATGGAAACAAAGTTTGTTTCTGCGCAGTTAATATAAATTTTTTTTGACACTTGAGATGATACAACATGTCTGGTGGTTACAACCCACCCACCCCCGCCCCCATTGAATAAAGAAATATGAATGTATGAATCAATCAATCAGTAAGTCCAGTGCAGTACATGACTTGATTGCCGTCTAATTGAGCTAATTTCCTTATCTCGAGTACTTCATGACTGCCATACGCACTGCTATTTTTCGATACCCGCTTCATGGTTATTGCCGAGATGCAACCTGTCGGACCAAAGTGATGCTGCCTCCAATGCTCCATGCGTGCCCACAGCCCCTGGGTAATGAAATTCTGCTGAACACACTGACCAGCTTCCAATAACAATGGAGCCTGGGGCTAATTGGTAGACGGGGGTGGGGTGGTTGCATAAGTTTTTTTTTTTTGGGGGGGGGGGGGATGGTAGCTAGTCGTGATCGCCCATATTGAAGTGACTTGCATTTTAAGTACATAGTAATGAGGTCTGGGAGAAAAAAAATATTCATCGGTCTTTATGAATGCCAACAGTGCAAAAACAAAAACTCACATTTACATGAACATGTATGCAGCATTAGAGACTGGATACATGCAACCATGGGGTCCAAAAAATTCCAGAAATCCACATTCTTCAACTTTATCCCAACGTCTGGGAGGGGGGGGGGGCTTGTCTCGTTATCGAATTTACCAGCCAGGAATCACTGGTGCCTTAAGCCAAATGCTAGTGTTTGTTTGATTTGGCTAAAATATTGTAAAAACGGCTATTGAATTGTAATGTAAATGTATAAGAACATGGTCAAAATCTGTAGCGATTGCAGTCTTATTTCCCGGTTTGGCTTCAAATTTTGAAGGCGTTGACACATCCAAGCTAGCCCAGCTTATCTCTACTGAGTGCGAATCGATCACTTGTAGATCTAACGTTAGAACAATCTGGTCTGATTTTATTCACAAGTACATGGAATATTTACAGTTTTTCATAGACCCACGGACCTGGTGATAACAGAGCACAATATCCGGGGGCATCTTGTAGCTATTTTTAGCAGTGTATTTCTTTCAACAATTAATGTGTAAATTATTCCATTCACATTCAATAGTTACTCTTCTCTCGAATGTACAGCAAAATAAAACCGACTTGAGTGTGACATTTACTTCCCTGGGAGTCACATGCAGGCCCAACATATGTGTAGAAATAACAATTATGTGGCTAACAGAAAAAGACATACTCAAATAAGCCTATATCTACATGTGGGTATCTATAGACGGATACTAGCCACTATCATTCTTTTGGGGGGGGGAGGAGGGGGGTGGGTGACTTGTTGAGATGTGCTGGGGGGGGGGGGGGTACATTTCCAGTTAGATAATGAATAAGTTTAAAGACTGAAATATAGTATGCGTATAAAAAGCTGGCCCTGCTGGTCTTTCCAGTGTGCCCGCGGGTTAGTCAGTACCCGCGAGCACATGGAACTCCCGGGTGAGCGTGAGGGTGCTTGCGAGCAAGGGTGCGGGTAGATCAGAAAACAACTGCGAGCAACCCGCGGGTGCGAGCCCGAGCAAAGTGTGAGCAAAGTGCGAGCAATTTGCGAGTGCGCGCAAATTTTGGTTAAGTTACTTTCAGTCGCAACTGTAGGTCCCTGGATGATGCAAAGCTCACCGCAGATTACTCAATGCGGTCACTTGCATGTGAATAGAGCAGTTGTGTGTTGAGTTTGCCCGGGAAGTCAACTCATGGCACCTAAACATAATCTTTCCAACACTGTTAGAATCAACCGATACATGGCATTTGATGCTAATTTGCAGAAGAATTCGCATGCAAGTTTTAATATTTTTTTATGCTCCTTTGACTTCGTTATCATTGGGATGGGGGGGGGGGGGTCGAGGGATTTTCCTTACTGGTGTACTGAGCATTTTTATTTGCCGTACTTATGTACTGGAAGCCTTTTTCATTTCCGTACTTTGTACCAACCCTGTACATTTTCTTATTTTCCATACCTTGTACTAGGACAAAATTATCATTTGTACTAGTGTATTCCCCCCCCCCCCCTTTACCCCAATCATCACTGGGGCAGATCAGACTGATGGTGAGGTGCTCCAGGGAGGTGGAACGAGATGGAGAAACAACCAGGGAGGGCCCTTTCATCTACGTAGGTTGCTGCTATCAGTTATCATCGCTTAAGTCATCAGAGCTCAAATGAGTTCAAGCCTCTGCCTGCTCCTTGGGGAACATGTGAAGACACAGTCACTGAGCATTGTCAATCACTGATAGCCTGTCATCGTGAGGCTCCGTTGCTGGATGTAGCCCACAATGCGTAGTGGCAATGTTTTTGTTGACAACACGGCAAATGTTGAGGAAGGCGTAGCACTATGGATAGAGAAAGATGTAGTGGAATTGGAGCAGGACACAAACATAGAAGGTGCTTTAATATTTCATGATCAAAATGAAAAGATATATTATATCTGTGGAATGCCAAGCACAGAAGAAATGACAGGCTGCCATGACGAAAACTGGAGTGTAGAATGGCACCATTTCCGATGTGTAAAGCTTGAGCAACAAGATGTCGATGAATTGGAAAACTTGGACTGGATTTGTGATTCATGCAGGAAAAAGTCTTCTACAAAACAAAGGTTGTTGCCACATCCCTGGTTGCTCTGACCCGACTCCAATAACGGGTGTGAGCCAATACATTACTGCTAGTACCTTTGATCTTGTAATTCTCTTGTATCCACCTGTGAAAATACCTGCTTGTTTTGATCATCAAGCAGGTAGTGAAGTCCTGCTGAATACAAATGCTGACCAAGTAATTATTTAACCCACGGGTAATTGTCCTCGCCAGACGTAATGTGCTCTCACTGGGCCTATAGTATAGACAAGGGTGTGACACTCCGGCGATCGGCCTTGCACAGGCTTGCTATCCTAAGACCACCAGTTACATTGTTGTACCATGAAACTTGTGCCAATAAAGTCTTTTCACTTTGTTTTCATTATAATGTCAAGTGATTTGCATGATCATCAACCCAAAATATTGAGATACATGTACAGCCTTGGTAAAAATCTGAAGTGATGTTTGTTCCCCCAGACAAGCAATCCTCATAATCAATCATCAATTATCCGTGTTTGAGAACTTTGCACATTGTGATTGGTTAATAATCATTCAAGTAGAGGCAGTACCTTTGGAATGTCTATGTTTTCAGCCTTAAACAATAAGCAGGAGAAGAATGCTGTGGTAAATTGGTAAGGCTATTAATGCACAAAAGAAACAAAGTTACATTTTATAATTGGAATTTCTGAAAAATTAAATTCAATGTGCAAATTATTTATAAGGCCTTATAACTCAGTCAGTGGCAAAGATGTATTATAAAACTTGAGTTTCCTGTTTTTGTTACAAAGTCGCTCATTGATCTGAACCCAACAATGTGTGAAGAGAGGAGCAGGACACAATAAATAAACATTTGCTTTACATTGCAAATATTTTTATTAACCCTTTTTTACAGTAGATTTTCATCTTTCCTGTGCAACACAGGGACCAGTCAGTAATTTAGGAATAGGCCTAGGCCTATACCTGTTAATAAATGATTCTCTCCCTGATATGTGTGACAGCAGCCACCTCGATCATTGTATTATCTGTTAGTGGTCTTTATGAAATTATGAAAATTGATTACCTTGTCTTTACAATTCAGTGCGTGTATCATTACTATTTTTTATTTACATATTAATCTAGCAGAGTATATCCTCCGTTAGATTTATATGGATGCAGTTGCAGGACAACTACAAAGCCTACCTCATATGCGACTCCATCAGTCCAGATGTACACCCCTCGTCCATGCATCATTCCTTCTGAAAATTTCCCCTGCAAAACCAAGCAAATATACTTTCTCAGGCATAGCTTCCGACACTTTCATGTTTTATACTCATTGTGTCACTGCTAAATACTTATGCAAATAAAACACTGTTAGTGTGCCCTAGCTGTCTTGCGAACCACTGAAATCAGGAAATTTCCAAAAAGAAGCCTCGGCTGACAAAGGTGAAATTTGGCGTGCATTTGACATCATGGTATAAATTTGGATAGGGATCCAGTAAAACAGTCTCTGGGGTGTCCATGTGTCTTTCAAGACACATAAATATCTAAAATATGGACCCCTTAAATGACAATTTTACACTGGAATTGAAAAGATATGAACATGTCAGTTGCAGCCATGTTGAAGCCTCATCCTTAAAAAAAAAGTATCAAAAAATGTAAACAAGTGGTTTCATAATGAACTGAAAATTCTACTACACAATCATGTACATTATAAGAAGAAGGAAATAAACGGATCAAATATAAAAACAACTGGCAAAGAGACTGTATTAAACTCATGTCCTAAATACCTGGACATTTGTATTGGGGGGGGGGGGGCATAAGTGAAACAAACTTTTTAATTTGTTGGGTTTTTTCATGCTTTTGGCCATACCTTGCTAATTGTGTGAGTTCCAACTGACTTACATCATGTACATGTACACATATTGTGTGTAAACTTGCTGAAGGTGCTCATCATATAGTACTCACTTTGTAGTAGTGTCCTCCAGTGTAATACACTTCACCCTCACCATCATATAAACCCTTAGCTTTCTCTCCTTCATAGCTACAAAAAAAAGTGAATAAAGGTGCCATTATGTCCTTCATTATATTATGTCCCTAGTAATGAATACCAATCTTTTATTGTATTCAAATGAGAAAATTCTCACCACAAGAAACAGCCTGCCTATTACTGCAGTCTAACAATATTTACATAACACATGTGCCACTGACATTTATTTATTTATTTATTTATTTATTTATTTATTTATTTATTTACTTATTTATTTATTCATTCATTTATTTATTTATTTATTTATTTATTTATTTATTTATTTATTTATTTATTTATTTATTTATTTATTTATTTATTTATTTATTTATTTCATCCCTGGGTCAACAGGCACAGGCCCAATGACAGACCCAGTAAAACCATATATACATATAAATACATAGAATATTATAGGTAAAAACACAATAAATACTTAAAATGTAAAGAGTGTCCAACTGTCAGAATTAACCGCAAAAGAAACTGGATACATGTGTTTTAAAACTGACAGAGGTGGAGAAGATGTCCAAGTTAGGCACACCGTTAAAAGTCCTGAGTGCTCTTAGCAGGAAGCTAAAATTTCTGACATTGATTCGTGATAATAGGTATTAAAAACAGAGGAGTCATTCTAAAAGTGTCTTTGAGGAACATAAAAAGGGATTTGAGCGAGTAGATATGAACAATTGTACTTAGTGGAGATTATACCCTGTAAAAAAATTAAGTCAGATCTAAAACCTTTTTCCGCTCACTTAACATGGGTAAATTAAACATCCTGCACGCTCGTTCGTATCCTATTTCCAGGTAATAAACTGAAGTTTTAAAACATAAATATCTTATAAAACTCTTCTGGATGTTCTCTATATGCTCAGACAAATATCGACATTCAGGAGACCACACAACAGAACAATACTCAAGTGTCAGCTCCTTTGGCAAACTTAGCATGAGCTCAAACATCAGCCAGTTTTGTATCTCAGCAATTTAGATTCATGAACATTCCTTCTTTGGTTTATATAGTAATGCCCTACATTAATAGTTCCACACTATGTTTCTCTGTGATGCACACAGCATCCTTGTTGTGGTTGCAGTGATTTAATATATATGTACACGTGTGTTGGCTGAATGAGATTGTATTTAATATAAAGAGAAACTTAACACACCTAAATCTGTAAGCACTATCAAGTCCCATATTCTAAGAGCAAAGTCCTATTCTGTACCATTCGCAGAAAAACTGCATAGTTCTAAATCATTATAGCAAATGATTTGTGAAAGGAACAAATCATATTCATTAAATTTCAAATTTAGAAGAAAGTTTTAGGCTTTATAAGCCTTTATAAAATCGGGTCATCAGCGGGGAACTAGCGCAAGACTTGTTTCAGTGCCATTAATCCCAGGACAAGTCATTCTACTAACTGGCAGCACCTTGTTTGCATTTCCAATACAAACATACCAAGCTGATGTGTTAAGGAATACAGCAAATATGATGCTCCTTTGTTAATAGGCCTACTTCAAATTGTAGCCCACATTACTTAAATTTATATAATGAAACTACTCTTATAAAGCATAAGCTTACACCTAACATTCATGATTAGGCCTACCAAAATTGAATCACAAAATCAATTAATTAAATAATTATGTGGGAACCAATCAGATTACATCACTGTATTCAGTGCAGAATATATGGCATGCTCAGCTGTCAACCTGGGTCTTCGAGTTGTGTGCTTATTTACTGAACTCAGCAAGCCAAAGACGTAACAAAGGCAGCTTGACATATCACATGTGATGAGTCAATGTCGTTGCAGAACTACTTGTGTGAAGTCACAGCAGAATGCTGATACACAGAAGTTAAAAAAACAAAATAAAAAAAATAAAATAAGAGGACAGTGACAGTCATCTGCTTAGCTGACCCTGCATGCATATATTGAAGTTGTCCTGAGAACTATGATACCAAGGTCACCTCTGTTTCAGACCATGATCACTGTTGCTAACATGTAGATATCCCCTTGCCGATGGTAAAAAATACAATAAAAATCACAGCACCACATGTTGAACAACTTATTGTCCGGGGGTCCCCACAAGTGCAATTTGAACCAATTGGCTGGGCGTTTTCCAAGAAGATTTTTTAATATTTTGCCAAAAAAATGAAGAACAAAATTCATTAAAAAATCCAAAATTCAATGGACCGTGACCGTTTGAACAAACCTGGTAGAGACTCCCTCAAGGTAAATCTCCACCAAGTTTTAAATGAATCTACTGAATGCTTTTGGAGAAGAAGTCAAAATATGAATTTCCATTGCAATCCCCTTTATTAAATCAGTAGAATCCATGCATCAACTAGCAAGCACTCAAATTGATTTTTTTTTAAAATCAGGCATAAAGAACAAATTAAGAACAACATTCAAGTCCCTAGGAGTGTTCCTTAGTGATATCAAAGCAACTGGGTGAGTGGTTTTGGAGAAGATTTTTTAAGATTTTCCCCCCCAAAAAATCATGAACTAGACATAGCTTTAACGCAAAGCGTTCACTGAAGGGTCTGCCCTATCGAGCATGTAATCAGACTGCCATTTGCTCAATTTAGGTCGTGGTGACACCAAAATCTAATTAGTCCATCTTGCCAGGTACAGTATAAGATATGCATATTGCCAATTTGAGCAAAAATACATGGAGGCATTCTGTAGATATCATGGTAACAAGAATGTGCACATCAGGACAGACGGAAATCTGGAGGGACATCCAGAAAAATGGACAACCCGAAAACATAAAGGGTCCCCCATGGGACAGACCCTTAAAATCCCCAAAATCAGTGATGCACAACAATTTGAACAAACTTGATAGATATCTATACGATGTATACTGCAAACAAGTTTGAAGGGAATCTGCTCAGTGGTTTTGGAGAAGTAAAAAATGTGAATTGTGGATGCTGACGGACGACAGATGCCTAACCATCACATAAGGTCAGCTGACTGGCAAGTCAGCTGGGCTAAAAAAGAAAAAAAAGAAGACATGCGGGCTGTGACAGTCCTGGCATAGCTTACATGTACCTCACAAGAATGCACCAACTGAAGTGGTCCTTTGAACTTCTGAATAATATCAAGGTCACCTTTGTTAATATATGTACATGTGCCACTGTCACTGTTGCTAATATAACATGCACATATCCCCTAACCGATTCTTCTAAGTGAATGTTTTGGAGAAGTCAAAAGTAGCAAAACACCCAACAAATTAGAAAAAAATTGCAGCACCACCTGCTGAAAAGGTCTGGGTGCCCGCAGAAGTGTCCTTATGTTATTTCAAAGCAACTGCATGGCTTGGCACTTTTGGAATATTTTTTTTTTAAAGATCTTGCCAAAAAAATCATAGAAAAAATCCAAAATCACTGGATCAAGACCACTTGTGCACATTTGGTAAAGACCCACCAAAGGTTTATCCCCCACCAAGTTTGAAGTGGACCTGACTCATGATTTTTGAGAAATGGAAAATGCGAATTGTGGATGTCCCTACTACGATACACTTATGTAGAAAAACATGACCCATATTCATAAATATCAAACCCAACAATGACAGCAAAGAGATTCCAGAGATGGACAGATGGTGGATGATGGACCATTCCATAAGCTCAGCTGACTGACAAGTCACTTGAGATAAAAAGCTACACATGTAAAGAGCTTTTACTAATCACGTTACAACAAAATCTGTCTTTGCTTTTTAGTAGTGAATAGAGTAACTGTTATAACTTTTTGAGTTATTGAACAAAAACAATAAATTTTGACAAGTGCCAAACTTCATAATTACTGGAGTCACAGTGATCCAAAAAGTAGGTTGCCAAGTCCAATTTTATGTTTTATGGAATCAGGTGCAATTTTGATCTGGAGGCTCAATTCTTTTTGCCATTGATGTCCAAGCTACACCTGGTCATTACAAAATCACCTTTTCAACTTTACAGGCATGGCAACTCACAAAAGTAGGTCAAGGTCACTGATACAGTGGTACCTGCTATTTAAAACCACCCTTAAAGCCAGGCAAAAGTGGTCACATATGGCAGGTGGTCTTTCACTGCAGGTAAGCTTACAAAGAAATTAAAGGCCATTGTCTTGAAATGGCGGTCTTAAAAACTAGTGCGGTCTTTCACGAGAGGTGGTCTTTAGAGCAGGTACCATTGTATAACATAACATTCTACTTTTGATCATGGTTTATATGTCCTATAAATTTGGGAAGTCAAATCCAATTACTTTTCCAAATATGGAATTTTACATCTTAAAATACATTTTGGCTCATAATTTCTTTCAAATTATAGGTGGCACCACTAGTATCACAAGCAACTTAGACTTTGACCTCTCACACATTCCCAACAAATTTAGTCAAGATTTGCAAAAAAAAAAAAAAGTAAATGATGCGACAGTGTTCACAAGGTTTTAACATTTTGACCCCTATATTCTACAATAATGTAGGCACCTCCACCAATATTGAATGGGGTTTCGATTTTCATACACCCTATAAGTCCTGAAAGTTATATTGGGCTAACTTGAAAACTGTGGATGGTATCGTGCTAACGAGCAAAAGTTTACGGACATCTCTAGTATGTTACACTTATGTACTAACAATGATCGTGAAGTGAATGCTAAAGGTAATTGACTTAAGTCACCTCTACACCCAAGTGATGAAATAGGAGCAACAAACAATGACTGATGGTTTCTGACTGTAGACAGACTAGAGAAAATCTCTAGGTGGGTTTAAGTGGATGGACATGCAGACAGACATGAAGGGTTGAATATGCTCTGCAACCATTGGTCAGCTGAGCTAAAAATGGGCAGTGCAGCAGAGAGACTTACAAATCTGAAAAAAAAATCATCATCCAAAGAAAGTCCAAATTATTGCCAACAAACTGATTAAAAAATGCCAAAAAGTTTGAAAAAGTAGAGGAAAATTGACAACATTTAATGCATTAGTGCCACAAATGCGCACCAGTCAGAAGGATTCCGTCAAGGGAACACTAGAGTTGTTCCCCAGCAGAAACCCTGCTTGATGCAAGCACTTTATTTCGTGAATGGGATCTCAACATGTGGCTAATTACATATATTCAACGAAATTAGCTTTTGATCAGTTAAGACCAGTTTCCAGTACATCATGACTACATCACGCACTTCACAAAACGCAAATGGGGATCTAACCGTTTTGACAGCATGTTGATTTCTAACTTCAAACCCTTTTTCCCCCTGTTCTTTTCCTACACTTCCCTCTACCACAAGCTGGCGTACACAATAATCTTGTCTCACAGTAAGTGTATGATGATAATATTGGTAAGACCCTGTGCTATAGGCGTGAGGACCCTAAACTCCAGTTCAGCCATTTAACAAGGAACATACGGGCAAAATTTAAGAGTCTTTTCAGTCCCTCCTAAGGTTGTTATGCCAACATCGTATGCAGGTTGTTGATCCTGCCTGTTTGAAATTCTGTTGACTCGTCTTATGATGTGGTGTGGAAACTTTGTACCCGATGGCAGGTGCTCATATTTCTTCAGTCTATGACATCATAGGCACAGGAATCCACCGCACTGGGATGTCCCAGTGATTCTCGGATCCGCCATTGTCATAAGCTGCTTATCAGCTGACTGCTGTTGTTATGCATATGAGCGGGCCCTGTGAAAACACGTTCCACATCGCATATAGTCCCATGTAAAATTAGACATTTTTATCCAAAATTATATCCATGTTGTTGACCGCAAATCAACAAAATAACTCTGAAGGCAGCATCATTTTGCTGAATTCTGCTAATGAATAAAAAATTGGAGAGATTTTGCCAAACATAACTTGGGGTTTTAGCGCTGGTTTTCGGGTAACGCTTAGCATACATTGAATGGGTATCCACAGACGCTTTCAGGGAGATTCACCGAGTAACGCGGGCATGTAAACTAAGATGTGCGGATCCGAAAATTGGAAGTTTCCCATTTGAGCATGAAGTAAATATTTGTATTCAGATAGGTTATGGGATTGATTAATTTCATATTAGTTCGCCCATTTAAGAAGGAGCATACTGGGAAATTTTCAGGGTCTTTTCGGTCCTTGGACATGTGCCACAAGCATAACCCATTACGCAGATGCCAACATTTTGATGCCTCATTTCAATTTTCATTTTCAAAATAAAAGTCTTATTTAGAATTAGATGAGGAAGGATGAATCATTTGTGTCCCCATTTGCTACTCTACCTCAAACACCATTTGCGTCAGCACCGTATTCTATAAGTATAACTCTGTACCTCCACACTGACACTGTCTTTAATTTGAAGTGCACATGTTAATTGTTATGTAAATGGTAAGTTGCGTCGAGTGTTTCACCTCTCTACAATCAGCTGGGTTAGCACTGGTTCCTCATAAATAGGTTCAGGAGTAGGCTGTTTCGGTGGGGGTTCCTCTTCGAATATTACATCGTCTTCTTCTATAGATGCTTCTGTGAACACTTCTGGTGTTTCTTCTTTCTTTTCCTCGAGTGGTGAACATTCTTCGGACTTTCTGAAGCCCTTTTTATCACCATCTTTCGGAACTTTGCCTTTTCCACCTTTAGTTGCCATGTTGCTCCGTGAGTATGTTGTTGATATTGTCTCGCAGCAACAAAGCAACGGAGATCGTATTGGATGAAATAATCCGTTAAAACTTTTTGAACATAACTACCCTGATGTATTTAAATGTAAATTTATTCCCAGATATTAAGTCTAACAACATTATAGCCATAGCTATGGTCCCAATCAATGGAAAATTACACTCTATTAAAATTATATTTTCCGGAAATAGCTCGCTGCCTTTTTCCGGATGAGGCGCAAGACGGGAATTGTTGAAGTGAACGATCTTTTTCCAAGAGAGGAACCTACCGGATGGTTACAGGTGCGCATGCGTATTACGGATATACTGTACCCATCCGGTCTTCCAATTGGTTTTTGAGCGGCAAGACGGGAATTTTTGAAGTGAACGACCTTTTTCCAAGAGGGGGAACATACCGGATGGGTACAGTCGCGCATGCGTATTACAGATATACTGTACCCATCCGGTTTTCCCAATGGGTTTTTGAGCGACTTTTTCGCCTGTGTTGTACCTTTCCGGTATTGAATGGGTTTTTGAGCGACTTTTTTTCCGTATCAAATGAAAGGTGTTATTTTACCAAGTTAACAGCCATAGGAAATACTTAAGCAAGTATTTGCCCTTTTGCCACTCTCGATCAATTAGTTTTTTTACCAACCTTTTGAATTTTTGATACATGTTAAATGTATTTGTTGACAGGTTTAACCATATATATGTTACATGCATGTATCCACCTTTCTTTCTTTATCTCTTTTCGTTCTTTCCTTCTCTCTTTCTTTCTATCATTCTTTCTTTTTTCTCTCGTCATACATTCTTTCTTTCTCATGGAACCAAATTAGATTATTGAGATGAAATAAATAAATTGAAGGGGTAGGGAAGATGCATACTGGTACACTTATGACATACAAGGTTATATTTATATATATATACGCGCGCGTGTGTGTGTGAGAGTAATTTAAATGGCCTCTTAATAGGGACATTTAATAAGTCATATGTAATTTCAAACTGTATAATTTGTCAACTAACTAAAGAATGACTTGAAAAAAACCACAGGATTTTGTAATGCTAAGAAGGGAGATGAATTAAGTTCAACAAATTTATATACTAATGAAAATGAATGAATGTTAAGATATATAAATGTTAACATCTGAAATTTTGACTATGTTCAAACTATACTTAATTGCTATTCCCTTTAATTCCATGTTAATGTTTTCATTGAGAATTTGCAACAAAATACCAATACCTGTGCATGCGTATTGTACTTTTATTTTGTGAATGCTTTAGTCGATGGAGGACTATGTGCAATAAAGTTTTACTACTACTACTACTACTACTACTACTACTACTACTACTACTACTACTACTACTACAAAAATCCAAATTTGGCCAATTATGAGCATTTTTTTATGTTGCAACATCTTCAAACCCATGATCGATACAGATTCAAATTCTCCACGTTTCATATCAAACAAAAGTTGTATGTAAGTTATAGTTTATCCAAGGGGTGTATTGGAGTATATTATATTTAGCCCAACTAAATTTTCAGAGATGTAATTCAAGTTTAATCTAAAAATGAATAATTAAGTGAAATCACTTAATACACGTACTATTGTTATTTTAAAGCACGCTTGTGCTTACTGCATAAAACATGTGGAAAAAGGCCATAGTTTCTTAACAAAAACTTTTGTACTGAATTGAATTGTGTATTCTTATTAATAATGAGTTGAGGTATATTTGTGCAAAAATTTACTGAATCATAATGGAAAGCACAAAAAGATCGTCATTTTTCATAACATGTAAGAGAATATCAAAACCATCTATAGTAATTTAAAATGAGCAATGCACGACAAAAAACAAGCACACCAACATTTTCATTTATGTCATATTATTTTTCATTAAACCATGTAAATGACATTGGAACACATTCACAAACACTATATATAGAGTAGAACCTATCACATTTTTATCAAACTACAGAATGATTAATACAGTTCAAGAAGTGTGAAATCTACGCTATGTCGGAATATCCCCACAACGCGCAACGCCATATGAGAATTCCGATATGGCGCACCCACGTGGGAATCGCGTATGGAGCGGCAGGCGTTGTTGACGATACTCACAATGAACGTCTGAGAACCCAGTCTCAAACTAAAAGTGCCATAAACATACATTTTACCGTCACAGATATGGGAAATATATTTTGTGCTCATTCGTAATATATAATGGCAGTATAAAATAGGACACGTATCACTGAAGATAAATTTAAGGGGGTCGGGGTGGGGGTGGGTTTATCTCTTGTAATATTATTATGGTCTTACAGTCTTTCCCACAGTCTGCCCCTTCTGCCAGCCAGTAGTAGGCCTACCTGCTGTATGTGACCACCCCTTCTACCAGCCAGTAGTACCTGCTATTGTGACCACCCCTTCTACCAACCAAAAGTGTTAACATAACACAAATATATATTTTCGGCATTTGCTTAATGCTGGTGGATTTAAGTCCCCGATTCTGGAAATAAGTGCCGATTCAGTAAATATACTGCATTACCGTGTTGATATGGCACTCGCACATAACTACCTCCATTGAACCATTCTTTTTTAAGAATGGGGATTTGGTCGAGTGGATATGTGCGTTTCCCATTTCAGCTAGGCGACTGGTGCCAAAGGTTGCAGGTTCGAGTCCCGCTCGTTCCGAACATGAAATATATGGTTGGTAAATTAAAGTTGTAAAGAATAGACTACCGCTCCCTCAAAAATGTGGTCACAAAAGGCGGGTAGTCTTTCATGACAGTGGTCACATACAGTAGGTACCATTGTTCAGTAGTACCTGTTGTATGTGGCCACCCTTTTGTCAGCCAAAGGTATTGACATGTGACATGTAAAGTTACAAAGAATAAAGACTAGCGCTCCATCAAAAATGTCACAAATGGCTGGTGGCCTTTCATGGCAGTGGTCACATACAGCAGGTACCACTGTCCAGTAGTATCTGCTGTATGTGACCACCCCTTCTGGCAGCCTAAAGGGGTCACATGGCAGGTGGTCTTACATTGCAGGTAAAGTTACAGTGAATATAGACCACTGTGCCATCAGCAATATGGTCACAAAAGCCAGGTGGTCTCTCACGGCAGTGGTCACATATAGTAGGTAACACTGTACGAGGAACCCGACATGGCCCTTAACATGACAACACTTTTTATTTGAATTGCCTAGCTTTAAAATTGTAGAAAATGTGATAGTTTAAAAGGAAGCCTTCTTTACCTGGTTTTAATCTGTTGAAGGTGGTTGCACCCAGTGGTCAAAGTATTCACATGCATATTTGGGTTAAAATCAGTCAATTTTAACCTGGATTTGCCTAATTTCAAAATCCCATACCTTTTGAACTAATTAAGATAAAGGAAAAAGAATTGCAGATTTGGAATGCTCTCAAGAAGCTGTATCTAATTCAACAATAAAATGGTCAGTTTAGATATATTGAAAAAATTCTGCCTGTGCCTAATTTAAATTAGAGGAAAAAACATCATAGGTCTGAACCATATGAGAATTGCAACATGGTAGTTGACATATATTTCCAATATTTGAGATGGTAAAATGAACGTTTTATGGCATTTTCAATTTGAGGTTGTGTTCTCGGACGTTCATCGTGGGTATTGTCAACAATGTCTGCCGCTGCGTACCCGATTCCCACATGGGCGCGCCATATCGGAATTCTCATAATGGACACTGTTTCATTTCTTTTGCGGCCTGACCTTAGCATGATAAGACACGGGCAACTAGCCCCAAGGGACCTCCCCACGCTCTGTAAACTTAAGTTACAAAGCATGGGGAGGTCCCTTGGGGCTAAGGAGCAACCAGCAGAATGATTGTCATCAAATTCTGGTCGATAAGAACACATCCATGCTGACCGGCAAAGTCACTGTCCGCCGAAAATACTGATAAGAGTTAGAAGGGAACAAACGAAAATCAGCGAAGAATTTTAACTTGTTGGGATTCTGGATGTTTCAACAGAAATGAATGCAGCATCATGTCGCCCTATGAAGGGTCCCATGACCAAGAAAAGCATATTTTACAGGTCTGGGGTGACGGAACAAAAGCAACATCTAACAAGACATGTTTGTAAAACATAGATGCCCCCCTACCGTCATTATATTCGCCCTCATTACCCTGTTGATGGTACTAAATGAGGCACTTCATGACCTTGGGAAGTGGATGTAGAAACCAAATTCACTAAAGTGGCCTTGGGACCTTGGATATGAGATCAAAATTACCCTTCTTTGAAGCTGATCTAACCCTAATAGAAGACAATAAACATCTACAAAATAAAAGCTCTGGCTCAAAAAATTTTGTAGTTATTCAGCAGAAATCAAATTTTGTAATGTGGTTCTTTGACCTTGGGAATTGACTCAAGGTTACCCATTTCAGAACTTGATCTGGCTCTTCTACTGTTTATAGAGGGGGGTAAAGAGTATTTCCGTACAGCATACTGGGGCGTTTTTATTTTCTGTACAGCATACAGAGGCAATTTTATATTTGCCGTACATCACACATTCAATTCAAACAATTCAAATATTTGGGTCTAAATTCATATGGGAATATTTTATCAGTGTATGACTTGCTATTTCAATGACATAATTAAACTGAATGGTTCTTAATTCATTTAGGAATATTCAATCTGTTGTTGATCTAAGCTAATTACTGTATCCCATGGCCAAAAATATCACCATCACAAATTCAATTCAAACAGATCAGATATTCACAAATGGAGAGAGGTACATTACAGTATAACATACAATTTCAGTGTCATTTAAGCTGCTAGGTTCTCAATTCATTTGCGGATATTTGATCTGTGACACTCTAACCTGATCATATATCGAAATGCCAAAGCAGGTTTACTGTCAGAAGCATAAACAGAATCCAAGTACAGTGGTACCTGCTGTATGCAACCACTGTCGGGAGCAGCCGCATTGCTTTTTGTGGTCACAATGCTCGCACAGAGGGGTCAATTTGTTTGTAAAATTTACCTGTGGTGACAGGTCACCTGCTGTATGTGGCCACTTTTTCTTGGCAGAAGGGGTGACCACATACAGTAGGTCACACTGTACCATAAACTGTATATATATATATATATATATATATATATATATATATATATATATATTTGTGTGTGTGCATGTACACACACATATTAACAGCACACATGCAGATCTGTCAGAATAACCAGGCAAATAGATATCATGCTACTTATGATTTGCAGCAGAGGCTATTAAAATGAAGTATACGAAAATGATATATCCATACCAGACAATATTTACATTTTGCAGGCTTTAGTCCTCATTCATTAGCAGTTGATACCAGGGAAAATGTTTACCTGTTGTTGATAGAGCTGCACAATTTATTTTAGTATCCCTGTACATCACAGAGGTTGGGGGAGCTTAAGATATCTTAATTCTTAGTCATTTGAGTGATTTTTTATTTTTAGACATTTTACTCCTGTGCTAATAATCATGGCCAAAATGATACATTGATCATTACATGTAGTTTACAATACATGTTACTTGTTTTTTTGGGTACCGAAACATATTTTCTAATGGTCTGGCAGGACTGTTGCAAGCAATGGCTATGCAGAGCGGAGTTGCAAGGACTGTATCTTTACATGTGATAAATTGAGAAAACTGCCAGGAAAAGTTTCACAGCTCCTTGTGTCCACACACTATAAAGCTGTACTCCTTTACTGATGTGTATTATGATTGCTTCAAGCTTCGCGCTCATTGATTTGAAGTAACTGTCTGTGAAGGATGTGAAACAGCGTCACGAAGGGTGGTCGGTTTTATTGTGATAAGTGAACTTGCTTCCACTGTGAGGGCTCCCTGGGGAGGCGGCCACTCCTGATTTCCTTTGTTGATCTATATTATCAGGAAATTTTTGGTGCTGGTACGACAAATAACAGCTGTCTGGACGTTGTACAATTAATAATTTTACCCTTGTACGATGTACGGGAATCCATCTAAGTACGATGTGTGGCAAATAATAATTGCCTCTGTACGCTGTACGGAAATATCCTTTACCTCCCCCCCCCCCCCCCAATTTGCCGAACAAGGGCACTACAACTTTCTTCCATTTTTAATGCATTTTTGCATGTTTTTGATTATGTTTAGCTCAGGCTACTTGTCAGTCAGCTGAGCTTACCTTATGGTCCTACATCGTTGTCTGTCATCTGTTGTGCGTCCATGGTCAACAATTCACAATTTTTTGTTCTTTTTTGGGGGGGGGGGTGTGTCATAAAAATCTTCTCTGAAACCACTAGCACAGTTGCTTAGATATTGGATATGGACGTTTCTGGGGACCCGCAAACCTTTATTTGTTCAACAGATGGCGCTGTGACTTTTTCTTTTTGTGTGTTTTTATTATTTTCTCTTCCTACTCAAAAACTATCCCTTCAATTATGCTTGGTGGAAATGTCCCTTAAAAAAAAGGGTAAACCAAAGGTGTCTAAGAGATGATGTTGCTCATTATTCCGGATTTTTTTTACGAGGTATTCAATCTGGATACTTGTCAATAACTCATACATACCTATTTACTACTATGTTAGTCAATGAGGATTGCCAAGTCAATGGGGACTGCCATGCTAAGTCACATTTTTTACTTTTTCTCCACAACCTTCAGCCAGATTTACATAAAATCTGGTGGGGATATGCTTTGGGTGGGTGTTTACCAAGTTTGTTCAAATGATCATGGTTCAGTGATTTGGGGATTTTTTGAGATTTTTGTTTGTGTGTTTTTTTATTTATTTTTTTGGCGGGGGGAGGGGGGAGGGATATCTACAGAAATCTGCATCCTTGAAAATACTTGCCAAATAGGATGTCATCAATTTAAAATGCGGTCCTACTCAAACACCTGTTGAGTAAAAGAGGGAGGCAGCTGCATCAGGGCAGATCAATGTATCTAGCATGATCAAAAGTACTTTCTCAGTAAAATAAACAACACGAACACAGAATAATCTTCAGAAAAAGTGTTAACATATATTTCAAATACAAAGGATGCCTAAATTGATCAGAAATGGGCTTCTTTCGTTGAAAATGTGTTATTTATGGATGTTTATGGAGTATGTATGTATGTATGTATGTATGTATATATATATATATATATATATATATATATGGACAAATATGTAAACATGCCATGTTTAATATAACTATAATAAGACATTTCAAGTTTTACTTACCCAAAAGGATGAGAATGTCTACCATTTTATACCTATTTTATACTTTCATACGAAACTCAAATGCAACTTCTTTTCTTTGTACATGTTTATCCTATTATGATTGAGTGTGCCTTCATTGCTGTAAACAGGGTTTTTTTTCATGGAGCTTCAGACATGATATTTTAAATTTTATTTCCTTCTCCTAGGAATATTTTCAGTTTGTAAAAACAGACAGTACATCTTTCAGATTATGTACAAACGTTTTAGAGATCATACCTTATTTGTAGCTAGATTTGATTAGAGTTGAATTGCAACATATATACCAATATATCAAACATTAACCTTCTTTAAGGACTGGATTTCATAATATACTGTTTTATTTTTTGTAGCTTCTTTCATGCAGCTAATGTCTCCATAGAATATTTGTGTCAAAACATGTAAATATATGCATCCTGACTTTAACTATTCTTTTACCTCACAACAAACTTATTGAGTCATAAGGTGTTTTTTGTGCTACATTCAAGCCTATGTATTGTTTATATCAATGTTATTAAATAAACCTTAAAAGGATTACAAATAGGACTAAACTAGTTCTTCTGCAGTTATTTTACTGTTCTCACTGCTTTCCTTTCCATTATTTGAGAGATGAAGCCAACCAACTTGTGGGTAAATATCACTTTTCTGTAAAACACCACCAAACGCAATGAATTTGCACGTTATCTTGAGTGTGATGCAAGATGCCATTGAAAGTTTGCTTTGCAGACAAAAACCGGTACCGTAGTAGCAGAAGTTATGTATATATGTGATCTTAGTCATGCAGTGCTAATGCATACTCATAAACAATATAAATCAATATGTCCAACACAGGAAGCTACTCTTTGTCGTCCCTAGCCTGCATGGCCTTGAAAAAAAGTATTTACATGTTTTAGGCCTATTGGTATTGTTGATAAATAAACACGCTTGCACTTACTGACTGAACTCCTGGTGCAACTGTGCATGTGCTGAATCACCAAAGCTTCTGGTGTGTATCTGCCAAGATTTAAGGTGGATGCGTCATGACAAGTCTATGTATGCATTGAGCAAAGATGCCTGGGATCGTCCTGTCCCCATTGCCTGCATCCCTATCTCACAGCTGATGTTTACATATTTGTACCAAAAAAATCCCTACTGTATTCAAACGCACCAGCGCCGGGTAAGAGCCATTCTTTTCTTGTTTTATGTTGTCCATAATTAGCATTAATATTAAACAACCAATCTCATGTACACTACAAACACAAGGGATGTTCACCAAATTCTACAGCTACTTCATGTCCTATGTGTGGCATTCCTGGGGAATCATCAGAGCCATGGGACATGGCATGGTATTGTCCATGTCCTTGGTCTTGGACGTGTCTTCAGAAGCAGGTGACTCTACAGCATGGGCCAGTGTCCAGCAAATCTTTGACAAAATGCACTGTTTTATTTGGATTGCTGGTCCATTATTTACATCAAAACTCCAGTCCTGGGTCAGTTCTTCTTGTGGGGGATTTTTGCGCCTACCCATTTTCACCTATCGTGACATTCTTACCGCCTTACCTAAGATGCTACCACATTCTTCTATAAGAGTTATGCCATGTTTTCAGCAGACATGAAGGACCATTTCTTCTTGCTTCCAGTCCATCTTGCAAGGCGAAGTACTACAAAACTGAGATCTGTGTTGAGTGTCCTGTTCTTCCAAGTATCCAGATACGTCTGGTAAATAGCCTTGTAAACATGGCTTTATGTTTGCATGCAAGTCTTTGTGGTGTACTTGTGAAAACATCACTGCGGAATGAACAATGTAATACCATCCCATGTAGGGTAGCCACATTGCAAGCAATGACAGTGAGCATAAGGTTTCCCTACTTTGGCCCTGCCCACAATGACGTCAAAGATGCGTTCTGATGGGATATTGCATGAATACACACAGTTTTTTTTTTACCTTTGATGGCTAATTATTACTCATTTTTGCCACATGTCATGCAAAAATTTTGCGCAGTTGTGGAACAAACTTTTTCACTTTTGTTACTCCACAGCTTGTTTCCAGTAGAGTGATGAAGGTATTGTATTGTAGCCATGTCAAGATTAGAACTCTCCGCTTCTAAACTTCAAACGTGATTTTATCAGAACCATCATTTGAATTGTCAGTCTGATTTTGAAGCAATATTCTAAGAAAACTACCAAGTGGAAATGCATGAAACAAATACCACTGAACTCAGGAATATGGCAACACAAATCAAGTGCCATAACTTTTCATACTGGTCTTACAGTCGCAACTAGAGTCTTTTGAAAGATGAGTACATCTCTTATTGGGAAAGTTTAACTTTGCACAAGGATGTATCTAGTCAGCCTTAGTTTACAAAAAAATTATGGGATGTGAGTTTAATTCAACTTCAGTAATTTGGTATGGTACACTTTTCTAAGCTGTTTGCTAAATACGTTTTGCAAAATAAAATTAATTGAAATGGGTCCTTCAGTTTCAGTATGTTGTTTATTTATGCAACAATTTACAAAATACATGAAAGCGGGAACTTGAGTGATACTTTCCATAAACTAGCCGAACCTACACATATATAATTTTAATGTTTTTAAGTCAAACTGCTTCACACTCACAAACACCAGATACAGAGATGTTCACTCAACTATCCCTGTCAGACGTTCCACACAAAATTCAATATGTTTCTATATACCTAATTTGATAAAAGCAACTTCTTCAAATATAGCAGACAAAGCCTCTATACACTCTTACATTAGATTTTCAAAGTATGGAATCTTGCAGTTTATCAGTGAGTATTAAAAAATAATGTAGCTTTCTGAGGGCATAGCTTAACCACCTTACAGAGTCACTTATAAGTGGGTCAGGCGTGATGAGTAGCTGTGCCATCACATGAACATTTCTGATGAACAATGGAAATACTTGAAATGTGGCATTTGTATACCACATTACACTACCTGTCTGATCATGATTGGTTTATAAGTTAACAGCCTGACTAAAGATGTTTCATTGATAACACCAGGATGTTCTAAATTAGCCCTCTAAGCTAATCTTTTGAACACTGGAAATAAAGAACGTCTCAAAAATGGATTCGTAGCCACCACTACTTTGCACATGGATGGGTTTGGGGCATGTTTTCAAGCTTTCAAGGCAACTTGCACCAGCTACATTGTGCAGAAATATGAAAAGGGGCTGTAGCAACAAAAAAGCCCATGATGTCCAAAAGCAACATCTGCCAGAATGTGTCCCAGAATGCATAGTAGATTTCAAACTTTTAAGTTTATGAGTTTCGATCCAGTGCTGTCTTGGGTAATGAACGTTATCCAAAACAATATAACCTAAGTTGAGGGCTTTGGGAATCCAGGTGCAAACTGTATATTCTTGTGTTAAGTATCTGAATCTATCTGCTCAATTGAAAAAAAAAGGTTGGTCTGCCTTTGTGTGAACTGATGATCTTCCAGGAAAAAAATGTGTTGTGAATTGATCTCTCCATGCCATGCATTCAACACAAAAACCATGAGTAACACTGAACACTGTCTTGTTGGGGAACATGCACAAAAGAACCAAACACATTCATCTATGCTCAAACAGGCAAAACATAAAACCAAAGTGGACAATTATCAAATCATGTTGTGAAAAACAGTTTGTTCAAACTAGGCCACAAACACAGGAACTATTAATGAGATTTGACAAGCTGTTACAGCTACTGATTTTCAAGTCTTCTCGAGACTTAGGGTCCAGGAGATACCAGACCTGTACCCCTAAATTGGCCTGACCTCTGATTTTCTAAAATTTCATCAGGAGCAACAAAAAATAAGCAACGTCCTGGATGGGAGCTTTCTACCATTTGGAGTTAAGCTACTCCTATTATTCAAAAAAACCTTGGAGCACCTGGCATCCTTGACCTTGAAAGAAGCGGGCAGTAACCATAACCCTAAGTGTCACATTGGTAACTTTTACCGACTTTCCTTGAAATATTTAAAAAAAGCTTCTGTACCACAAATGACAGTCTCCATCTTTGGAGTCTTACAGCCATGATATTATTCTGGAATATGTCCATTATTGAAAAGGAAGACCTGCTAACTAGTCTGTGCCTCAGGACAATCCAAACCCGACTTGAGTAGATTGACCACTCATGGTCTTGTCAGCCATTGCATGCCAAGAAGCATATGATCATTCTCTGCCCTTTACTTTTCGCCATATTTTCATGATAAAAATGTTAAAGGTTTCATTTCAGCTGGTTAACGTCCAAGGGCAAAGTTTGTTTGCTGCCTATGCCAGCTTGTCTGCAGAGAGGGATATAAAGGTCAAGAACTTCCGATTGTTCCTTGTGATCAACAGGTCTACTTGTGTAATACTGCAAATGGTCCATACGGTTGTTATGATTTATATTAAGAGAGCACTCTGTTTTAATCACATGGGCCATTGTTGGACATGCCCAATTTCTCTTTTCAAACTTTACAGGGTCGACCTGAATATTCAGTAACCGTTTTGTATCAAGATCGATATCCAAATTCAATCCAATTTCAAATCCATCCAAATATGATAAGTGAACATTACTGTGACCAATTACATACAAGTTCTGAATATTCATCAAGTCGTACATATGCCATCAACATCCAAACAGACAACACCCACAAAATAATGACTTTCATGAAAAACAGAAAGGGACAACAATTTTCAATGATGTTACAAAGACTGCACCAAATTCTGTGTAAACAAGATTCAACCATTATCAAAATTAAATCCCTAGCCATCAAGCAAGCCATATCCAAATCCAGTAAGATCAAGATAGACATACCCCATACATAAATATAATATGGAGAAATACATCTATCTCCTGACTTGAGACAGGTACTAACTCAAATTAGTAGCAGCTTAAATCGACTTAATGCATGCACCTCTCAACTTTCAAAGGTATCTTGCTCCATGCCTTTCATCTCAAACTGGAATCTTACCATGGCATACCTGATGGTCCCTAGTTTTACTCAATAGGTTGTTTTAAAAGTGCTTTGGTCAAGCACTGAATCCTAGTAATCAGTCTGTTTTCACTCCTTACCCAGCCAAGGACACATCTGCAAAGATCTCCCGCTGTGTAGCAATAGGTGTCAGAGAGATCTGCTAAGCATGACATTGTTCCTCAATCTTTACCAGGCCAGATAATTCTTGTCAGTCGAGGTGATTACTATCATTGGTTAAGAAAAACCTTGTCCCATTTGTTTAAAAAATATGATCTAAACTGGTAACCAGCAGTCCGTCTAGACCTCAGAGTACCCATCTGTTTAGACTTGTCCAGGTCCTAACTGGGAAGGTGGATCGGAAAAGACCTTCTCCTGGATGACATGAACTGGCTGCAAGAGAGCTTGCACTGAAAGGGGGTGGTTAGAAAATGTGCTACAGGTAGGAAGACACAATCCTCGTACAGGTCTAGGCTAGACTTTGAGTCACTGATTGGTAAGCTTATGTCGATGCAAATCATTAATACTGGTGCTGTATCTTGTCCAATGAGCAGTTGTGACATTGAAACATAACAGCCCGTCATCCAGGTAAATATATGAGTGCATGCCTGGTCCATACACATGATCTGCAACCAGATGCATTCACTGTGACGTCGACCACCGGTACCGGGGCAACAAATCAGAACTCATAAACATGGCCTTATACGGAAAACTACAGGAATTTATAATGTGTTTTTGGCTGACAAAATGAGACATATATGTATTTGAAATCCAATGAAGTGGTCCACTCTGCCAGTCACGTGTCCCTAGTTGTTTATTGTTTGTGAAGTGATTTCCTTTATCCCATGGTATAATAAAACTGAAATCAAGATTAATAGATAGGACATTCATTGGATTGTTTTTATCGATATAGTGTTCATATTTGGCATCATATTGTTGTATCTGTTCAGGGTCTATGTCACACAGACATATAAAGCATTTCAGATACCAAGTAAAAGCGAGCTAAATATGCATTATAGTGTGACACACATAGGGCTGGGCCCAATTTTCAGAGGATGAATTTGTACATGTACATGTCCTTTATCACAAACCAGCTGCTACAAATAAAATCAGTTTATAACTTTTTATAATTTATGACTAGAAAATATATTACACAATGACTTCAGCAGTTTTAAGCTCTTGGACAAATTGACATATCTCAGTGAAACTAAAACAAAATCGCCCCATCCATGCATATGCATGTATACCTCTAGTGTGAACATGAGCATTGAACAAGACCGAGTCATATAAACCCTTCCTTTCATTGTGTCATATGAAATAAATTGTCTCTCTTTACAAAGTTTGACATTTTGCTAGAAATTCTATGTCAGATATTTAACTGATAAACAGATCTAGAGATGTAAAGATTACTGTTAATCAAAACTCAAATTATTAAACTTGAATCAATTTTAAAAAAAGCAGCAACACGTCTTTGTTTCTGTCGCAAATTACGTAAGCTCAGACAGATTTTTTTTCATATTGATCAGACAAAATTTATAAAAAAAGGTTTTGTCAAATGGGATTTTGGAGCAGAAATGTCGCTGTGCTCTTTTGACACTCAGACACACTCCTTTGACTGTTAATGTAGTTTCTCAGAAAGACTTCCTAAAGTGTCAGCATCATGTAACTCCTCAGAGAGACTCTCTTAACTGTCAACGTCGTGTAGCTTCTCAGAGACACTCCTTGGCTGGGAACATGCTCTAGCTGCTCAGATAGACTGTCTTTACTGTCATCATTATGTAGAGAGACTCTTTTATTTCTCAACGTTGTGAAACTGCTTAGAGATACTCTCTTATATATAAAAACATCATGTGCTGCTTAAAGAGACTCCCATAGCTACTGTCCACATCATTTAACTCATCAGAGAGACGTTCTTACCTGTCAATGTCATAAAAGCTGCTCAGAGAGATTCCCTGAACTGTCAACATCACGTAACTCCTTAGAAAGACTCTCTTAACCATCACTATCAACATCATAAAGCTGCTTGGGGAGGCTCCCTTTAATGTGAACATCATGTAGCTGCTCAGGGAGACTTTCGTAACTGTCAACATTATGTAGGTGCTTAGAGAGACTCCTTTACTTGTCAACGAGGTGAAACTGCTCAAAGATACTCCCTTAACTGTCAACATCATGTGGCTACGTTTCGAGCCAAGAGACCCCATTTGATGAAGGAAATAAATTTCTCGCCTAAATATAAGGTTATATGCAGTTGTTCCCAAAATGTCTTTTTTTTTCAAACATTGAAACTGGGTGCGGTTATATGCAAATGTTCCCAAAATATCCTTTTTTTAAACATTGGAACTTGGTGCTTAGCTCTTAAGAAAAATAAGAAATTATATGGTGCATTGAATAAGCTAAACTATTGTTTTATTGTTAATAGTGCAATTGATCTTATATTTTTTTTTAAAAATTGTTTTTATATCACTACAAAGTTGACCAGTTTTCTAGAAAGGAAGCAGGGAATTATTTTCTTAAAGCAGGAAAAAACTTAAATCACATTCCCGCAATTAAAACTAAAAAGACAAATGCTTACAAAACTGCAAGATAAACTGTACAATAAAGATACACTGTACAATATATACTCTTGTTTATTTGTGACGATTGCTTTCCTCTATGTATTTGTTAAAGGAAAAAAGAAGGGAGCAATATGTGGCAATATCATGTCTGACAGTGTCCTTGTCTTTGAGTGAAAGATATTTTTTTACCGCATATAGTTTAAATATAGCACCCTTCTCTGTCTGTCTGTCTGTCTCTCTCTCTCTCTCTCTCTCTCACACACTCACACACACACGCGCATGCGCGCACACACACACACACGCGCGCGCGCACACACACACACAAGAACACACTGAGTAATCTCGCATTTCAATACATGTACTAACACTAGCTTGCTGTACACGCTTGCCAAAGATGCCAAAGCATATATCAAATCCGAATGAAATACTGGGACACTTAACACTATAATCATTGTTTTGGCGGCCAGATGCCTTCCCTGATCATATAGTGATATGCACAAGAAGGACTATTATAAATAATCATGTCTGTGGAAAATTTTCTTTCCTTAAGCCTCCCTGCCGACATTTTGACATGTAACCAGAGCATCCATATTTCCTGATGATCGTGAAACATTCTGTCATCGACCTTCCAAAGGTGTATACCACACATAAGTCCTGTGATTTCCAACATAATCCACATTGAACATAGCTTAAAACTGTTGTACCATGGTGGTCACTGAGTTAGAAGTGTTATCATGAATCGTTATCAGAATGAAGGAAAAAGGTAGAAAAGTAGAGGGCAGTCAATACTGCTGGACAGTTGTTTGTATCTGGACTCTATAATCTGCAACATTTTTATCAATCCATAGTAGTAGGCGCATGTTTTGCATTTTTTTTCTGGACTCAGAGCCAGTGCTTATTCTCCAGGCTTCCTATGGTGGAACTTTTGCATGTAATTTCACAATATACAGTCTACCCAAAATGTCTTAAAATGAATCAAGGAAGACTTATTTCTTTCTTCTGGTAGTGTCCATCAAATTAATCTGGATAGCAAGTGCAGTGATGAGCGCAATCAGAATCAGTATGCAAATGAATATAACCGCTATCAGGCCGGGTGATGGATAATTTGGGTTCGAAACGTTTACAACTGCACCTGCAAAAGAAATATATTTACCTCTGCTGATGTTGTCACAATAATGTCCATATTCAGCGAAAACATGCTATAAAACAAATGTTATATAAACTACAACTTCAGATTTGAAAGTTTACAATGTAAAAGCAAAAAAAAAAAAAAAAAAAAACCCCGACAGATTTGTATCATACTTTTTTGTCTTTTAGACTGAGTACAAAGAAAGATTTTATACGCCCCCCAAAAGTATGTCATTAAAATTACCACTGAACGCAATAAATTGATAGCGGCAATTGTAATAACATGTTGGGACATTGAAAATAACAATTTTTAAACATAACATTGATGGGCGAGATTTAAGGTAATATAGAGTTTCATGCATTTATAAAATACTTCCACACGCACACACACACACACGCACACGCACACGCACACGCACACACACACAGCATAATTAAAAGAACTTACGGAGGGTACAGTTCCTGCCCTGATAACCAGGCGCACAGGTGCATCTGTACGATCCTAGGGATTGAACACAGGTGGCTCCATTTTTGCACACATTATTAATGCAATCTGCCGCTGCATAGAATTTTGAACAAAATGTAATGGATGTAAAATAACAATCTGTGACAAATCTGAACTGTATGTCGGATTAAATTTTACACCTTAAAACAAGCAGCTAAATATGTCTGTGTTTTGAAACATGTAAATGTGTTACTGGCTAAATGTTTACGTGAAGCCTATATTATCTAATATCTTTATTAGAAAACATGTTCTGATTATGATTGATTATTTGCTTCTACTGCATTCTTACACGAAGTCAGGTAGCATGTCCTCCCTTTTAAAAACGCATCTTTCATATTTACCTGAGAATTAACTTGAATGGCAGATGCCTAAAAGCAAATTATAGTAGAATTCGTTCAACATAATTAAAGAATCAACGTGTCATGTACTATCTTTATATTTTGTGACCACGGTTTTGAACCAGCAACCTTCAGCACCAATATGTCAGTAAAAATGCTGTCCTTTATGTCTGGTAAAATAGTAATCATAACCGTGTGACATATAGATGGTAACCTTCTATTTCTAACCGAAAAAAGTTGACCATTTTAACCAGGGGCTGTATTCATGAAAACATAAACATAAGTACAAAATTGGACCTTTCTTATCTGTCATCTTTGTGCTGAAGTTCAATTGTGTAACATTAGCATCCATTCAGAATTTTCTGAATACCACCTCACTTATGACAAAACAATGAACATATTTCAGCTTACGTGTAAAGACAAAAGCTCTGTATTTGCTTGTCGTCTGATCGTCTGCCGTTTGATAGTTCTTGAAATGCTCGCAAACTGCCATGTCGTTTTTTGCGAAGATTGACAGGTACAATTTGTTGTCAAATGGGTTGGGGTAGTAACGCTGCGAAAAAAAGAATAACGGATTTGGATAACAGGAGTAGTTGAGTTTTACAAACACCACCTCTCCTATGAATTGTCATCAATTTTTACATTTGCTGCATCTTAGTAAAATGAATATATAACTCATGTATTAATATATTTGCACAACATAATAAAGGGGATGTTTAACCTTGATCCATATTTACGCTTAATTTCACGTGACATGTTACTATTTATTGCAATAACAGGGGCATCATCAGATTGAACATGGCCTAGTCGTATTATTACCTCGATCCCTCCAGCTGTTATTAAGCTCCATCTAATACTACTTTCCGCCCCGTCCTTATTCACACAAGGGCAGAGGTGCATTATGTTATCTTTAAAATTTAAACATTTTATTGGTTTTGAAATGGGTGTCGTCAGCAGCGGTATTCATATAGGAAGGTGAGGGATTATATGTGAACATCATCGGGACTGTTTTGACGATGTATAATACGAAAGTAACAGGTTCCTGCTTATTCTTCAGTTTTGACTACTGTAAAAAACCAATATATTTACACTTACTTTATCCGTCAAAAGGGGTGTTTCAAATACGGTATCGATGGAATTTGAAACATTCAGGCTGACAACCCTTGGGCTCTGTTTTTTCAGAGGGTCACAAAAATCAATTACGTTATGACATGTGACCAATTTAGTCATAAATGCGGAAGTTACTTGATCAGCTGCCTCAGAATAGTGTTAAATTGAGAAGCGATTGGTAAATGAGACTAGGCTTTTCTGCGAATTCTTTATTCGAGACTTATAGGGTGTTCATAACTGGCAATGATGCGGATTATGCGACCGTTTTTTTTCGTACTTGAAGATATTTAGGATTCTATGCAGACAAGAAAGTGGCTTCTGGGGTTACGTCCAAAAATAAACCAAAGACCGTTCTGTGGACTGCATTCTATACGACTAATGAAGTTCTCGTAATGCGCATTCAAACGTAGTTATGAACCGGCTATAAAATGGTGCTCAGATGGCATAGCATAATGTAAAGGACTTTCATTGGTTTAAAGGAATACATCGATACCCCACCATTTAGCTGCCACTCTTGAATATGATTTCTATTTACATCTTTTAACAAAAAGTGCGCTTCTTTGGTCTACTATCTTTTGGCTTTACAATCCAATATATTGCTCAATCTAGGGGACTACGATGTAGCAGCGTACTCCACAGTAGAAGGAATATCTTCCAGTGCTTGGGTCCCGGTATGCTAAAACCACTATCTGCCCATCGCTGGCTCTTTGATAAATATCCGAAGGCACAATCGAGCCCACACAGGTCAACGTAGTCTTGAATGGGTTATCTGTGCAAAATAAAGTTATACATCCATAAGTTATTACAGACCTTAGTTGTATCGACACACACATTTCTAACAATGCAATAAATCTGCTCAAAATTTGACAAACTTGGGGAAAAAAGGTCGCAAAATATGATCCGATCGGTAGTTTCGGCGCTAAATCGTACCCCAAAACACGCCATGTATCCAAATTTTGGAATTAAGTTTGAAAGCGAAAACGAAAGAAGCCTAGCAAATACAGATCTGGTATCTTACATCTATCTTTCATCTGTGCCCATGCTTTAATTCACACGCTTGTTTAAATGGGTACCTTTGCGCATCGTCAATTGATGAGCATTAGCAGATGCGTGGGTATGAGATAACGAGAGTATTTCGCATTTACCAAATTGCTCGTTTAAAAATGTGACATGCTACCAAACAGATTATAGAATTGCATTCAAAAATAGTGAAACAATACACTCAAATAGTGTAACACAATAGAAACAAGATTTGGCGTCATACCCACCGGGGATGAAAATAGGTACATTGCACATAATGCCAGTGAAATACGTGTAAAGCATTGGACTTTCTGTATAAATTCCTGGTTTTTGTTGTTCAACAAATATATTTTTTCAAGAAGTTCAGCTCAACATCGTACACATCCTGTTCGATGGCATCCGGGCACAACGTGATTTAGTAGAATTATAAAAGGTCAAATATTATAACTAGATACTTACAGAAATTGACTGTTCCTGTATAGCAAGTGTTTATACGCATAGTTTTGCTGTCTATGGTAGTTAAAGATGTAGCAACATTAGTGCAGGATGTACTGCTGCCATCCACCGTGAACGTAGTCTGATATATGCCAGGATATAGTTGAGAGGGACACGCGGATTGATCAAAATTAAGTGGATCTGTAAAGTGGCAGAGAGAACGCTGTGTAACACGAACGGCTTTTGGCACCGCGTCCACGCGCGGTGCACTTTGAACGATCCAGTGACCGGTGCCTATTGACCAACTGTTTACAAATTATTCTTGTTCGCTCTAAGAATAATATACTTCTGTGACGGTTATGAACTTCTAAAACTAAACAGGACATAAATAAAGTATAACATTTTTAATTCATTCGCTGTGAATGTAATATTTTGCAAAAAAAAAAAAAAAATGGTGGTGGTGGTGGGCAAATTGTAGGGTCAGCTCGGTGCTGTCACTGGGCATTCCTTGGTCCTTGGCAGAAAAGGGAAGGAGTGCAATGAGAACCACGCAGTGTTCAGCCCTTGCACTCGACGTCGGAGCTTTGGGCATAATGGCAAAATGCTGGATTGGTGTATAAAGGGTCCCGGGTTCCATAACCCGCTTCATCACAGCAATATCTAAACACTCGAACTTTGTCTTTTCATGGCACCCTTATAAAGGGAGTCACAATAATTGAACCATTAGTAAAGACCAAAATGCATCAATACTGCATTCTATTTTACTCTTGCATGAAGTACAAACACCTTGAAACATTCCCAACAGTTGAATTTTGTTTCTCATGATACAGTTGCATTTTAACGTAAAAAAGTTGGAACCATTCTGTGCACTGAAACTTTAACTTAGCTCCCCAAGAATTTATGCAAGTTGTCTCTAGCTCGAGTTGAAAAGCTAACATTAAAATCTATACGTTTTGCTTTATTTGTAATTCTACCTGACATGACAAATTGTTTTCAGTACTGACACTATATTGGATGAACTGTATTCCTAGTCTGTACTAATGCTGACAGAATACCATTTTGATCCGTAAAAATATATGCAATAGACCATAACAATTCATTGCTAATGACACGTATATTTATTTGTCAGCTAAATTGCATCCTAACTGCTCCCAAACATTTGATATGTACGCGTGAAACACCGATTCAGGCAGCGTAGAGACTGTCACATCTACGTAATACTGGGAAACAAAACATTGATGTCGTATCATCCATGACAAACTGAAACGCTTATTTCCAATTATAAATGCCACAAAATAGGCGTTTCGCCTGATCTATTACTGACTTTAGTTTATCCAATTGTTATGGTTGGTAGGTCATAAATGCTGTGTCTGGCAAAACCACTTATTCCCAAAGATATGCCCAGAGGAAGATCTGACAGTAATTATCCAACTTTTGGAGTGTTTCAATGCACCGCTATCTTCTCGACTTAAAGGACCGGGTTTTCTACCAAAATAAATGAGCAGTCCGACGCGTCACATTTCCAAATTCTAAAGATACAAACAACTGTGAATGTTTCCGTACTTATTTTTTGGGGCCCTTTCCAAAATTGTTAACATTTTCATCCATGTCCAAAATGACCATAAATTTTACCCCCCCCCCTTCCCCGTTTATGGCAATCATCAACACTTTTTCCAGACTTATTGCAAATACAGACACTCAACCACATATAATATGACCAAAATGCTTAGACAAGGAGTGCATACAGTTTTCCTTGTCTAAGCTAAATTTCGGATACTTTATCAAGCATCTGGGATTTTTGGCGAAAACATTCAGCTGTGCTGATTCGGTCTCACTGAGCTCCATGGTTGCATCTGCACATATCTGTTCCAGCTGACTGAATGGGGATTACATCAAGGGGTTGGTGGGAAGAAAGGGTTAAAATGCAAAATGACACCTGGTGGCAGGTTGAAATTTTACATGGGGAACTGAAAATGTTGCATGTAGAAAGTCAACATTCTTAGAGTTGAAAGTTATGATCATCTGGCTCTGACCCCCTCCCCCAAGGCCATTTTGGACATAGATTTTAAATGTTGGCAATTATGGATGGCCTCAGAATCCTTAATATCTTCGGACGTTTTAATGTAATGCCAACAATGTTTGTGCTTATTTTTATTGCTTTATAAACGTATTATGTCATCTGCTAATAAACCTATTTTATATTCTCGGTTCCCTAAGTTAAAATGATCTCCAATTATATTTCCATTAGCCCTGATCATTTTTGCATGTCTCAAATGCATGAATTTAGACCTTGCTTAAGCATAGGAAATTAGTAAGTTGACCCTAATGTAGAAAGTTTTCTATCAAACAGCTCCAACATATTTGAGTTACATTGACCCCTATGAGAAAAATCGGAATGTACGTAACAGTGGAGAATCTGGTAACCTCCTCCAAAACTAATTTATTTGATAATTATATCCCAAGCACAACTAGACTTTGGAACCAGCAGCCACTCAATGTCCAGGATTCCAATTCCCTTAGTCACATAAAAAAACATATAAAACTCCTTGTTCTTTGCTCATTAAAGTAGATAAAATTATATTATGCTGATATGTCTTCCCCTGCTGTTATTAGTGCAAGGTGCAAACAGTTGAATGTCCACTTGTTTACTGTTAGTATACGTGACTCCCCAGAAAGCGATGCGGGTTCGGCGTTGGGTACAATTTTGTTGCCTGCCCTTTTATATCATTCATAGGGATAATGTGCATACAGCAATTGTTAATTCTGCATCAACACCGTTCATCGAAGAAAATAGATCATTCATTTGGACTGTGGAGGATTTTTTTTACCAAAACTAAATGTGTCAGCACTGTGGGAGAGAGAATCCATTTTACGTTTTAGAATATGTTTAAAATGTCAAACACACGCACATTTTCCTTTAAACTTAGTGCCAAATGTTGGTTCATTTTAGGTATAGGGTACCCACAGGTAGCTTTGTGAAATTTTGAAGCAATAAGCTAAACACTTTCAAAGAAGACTTTTCCAAAAATAGCAAGAATATTCAAACAAAAAGAGATGTCAAAAATGTGAATTTTGGCCCTACAAGGGGCGGTTATCCCAGACTGCACAAGGTACACACACCTGTCACGTTTTTAAAAAGTGGTTGCACCACGCTGAGTGGTTTTAAGTAAGACAATTTTCTAAGGTGACAAAAAATGAACAAAACAAATAACAATTACTGAAACGTCACCAATTGTATATGCTTAACGGATACACACTCAAGGTACATTAAAACCCCGTTTGAAAATCTAGGAGTACCTAAAAATATCTCTACGCAAATCCGATGCAACTTGCTGGGCAGCGTTTTTTCATAAAAGAATATTAAAAATTTCCTCAACGCCAAACAAAAGTCAAAAAACAAAAGAAAAGAAAGGAAAACAAAACAAAACAAAACAAAACAAAAGAAACAAAAAGCAAACAAACAAACGAAAAGAACCGAACCAAATTCGGAAAAATAAAGAGAAATCATCTGACTATGCGGATACAATTAGTATAGATCTACACAAAGGATATGGATATCATGTTTGAGCAGGTTCCGTCCAGCAATTTCAGGAAAGAAATCGAAAATTTGAATGTTGGATAGTTCATGAAAAACGGTGAGATCCGCCCAGCTGACTGAGAGATAAGCAGGGGTAAAACTGATGCTAGAGGACGAGCTTGTGTGACATGTGTGATGACAGCAAACAAAACGGAAAGTGACACTATTTTGTTACACAATTAGATATTTACTACATACACATTTAAAGAAACTATCAGTGAAATTAAAACATTCGAAGTAGTTGATTCATGTATAATTCGTTTTTACCAAAATGCCTTTTAAAACGCATTTGAAGCAGCAACCCAGTGACAATTTAACTTTTGTAACTATCACTTAAATATTCTTTACACTGCGTCTCTTTTAAATGTATCTATTTTGGTTTTAAATAATCAAATATGTTAACAGGCTTTGACCACGTGCAACAGATGTTATTTCATTTTTTTTTTAACATTGAAGTTTTGTTATTTCTCAAATGTGGACGAGATCTGCTTGCTTTGGGGATTAAAAATATTACTCTACGCTGTTTGATAAGCAGTTGGGTTGTGTAGTAACAATTCTATATTGTTGAAACTTTTTAAAAACTCATTCACAAATGCCATTTACACAGTGGTTTCATTATCAATGTACATTGAAAGAAGGTAAAAACATTCTAGTTTATATGCAAGTTTCAGTATAGGTATGGCTGAGTTAATAGGCAATAAGGACGTTTCGTCCGTCACAGCAATCAACAACCCAGTCGGTTATATCTATCCTTTATAGCTTCGTTTTGTGATTTCTATCTTATACACTTAACTTATTTAGCAATCTATTTTCATTAGGCTTTTCCGTTCTCTAAAAAACTATTTTCACCCATCTTGCTGGAGATTATACCATGAAGCTTTTTGACTGGTTTGTCGTCTATGTTAATCAGCCTAAAAGTATCAAATTCTTTCTTTTTTTTTTTTTTGTAACCTTATTGTAACAACACGAGCTTTCACAGTCCCAGTAATGCAGGGTAATGCCTCTGATTTCTCTGTGCTGTAAAACCATCATTCATCCTTCAAGGGAAAGTATTTATTTTTACAGTCAGCAACTATGTCTTTCAATTTCTATAGATTATGTATATCCTTCAGCGAACTAGGTTAAATTGTCATATACCATAGCCGTTTTGTTTGAGTAATTTGCCCTTCTTGTCAGGCGATATTGAACTGTCATGACCTTTAGCAATGGAGATACCGTAAATAAGATCGATGTTAGGTCGACTTCAACGTCATTTGTATTGGGTCAAAACGTCGCTATCATTGATCCAACGTAACGTGTCAAATGAAATAAAATGAAATGAAATGAAATAAATTAAAACAGTATTCGGTGAACGACCTGCTTCCGTGTGAACATTAAGCCATATGGATTCTATTTGACCATGCCTTTGGTATGTCTACTTTATTCAAGTCACAGGTTGCTCGACCATATTTAGAAATAAATTGAATTTTTTCCTCCTTTCTGATCAAGTGTTCTCTACATAATGTATTAAAATCCCATGTCTGTTTTATTTTTACGAGCATATTATGGCCCCCTTTCCCTGAAATAAGTTCAGACATTGCGATAATAATTGCCAGGGCCACAAAAAAGACATTATGAATCAAATTTCATCTAGTAGGGCTTGTTTGTTTGTTTGTTTGTTTTTTTGTCAGCGAAAAAAACAATGCTATCATGGGACGTCTTCGCGCGAAAATGTATCGATATTTGAATTTGTCACGACGATTTTCACATGTAACAAAAACTGAATGCCATGATGAGAAAATTGCATGCATATTGAAAAAAAGGGTTTTAAGTTCAATGTGCACTAAACGATTTCATTACAAGATGAACTTAGATGACCTACATGACAAAACAAATTTTATACTAATTATTCAGCTATTATGCAACGTTAAACCAATTTATATTTACTCTTGGTTCTTCAGAACAAACGTGGTGGAGTGTGGTAACTCTTGATAAAGGTATATTTGACAATCATAATCAAACCTGTGATGCATAAAACCCAGTTTCTGTAATTCGCACTTATAACATAGAAGAAAGATACAATGTTGGATTTGACCCTGTAGCTGTCTGGCACCTATAATAGAGAAAATCAACACGGGTGGAAGGCATATATTTCCTGTCATCATTGACATACTTACATCTGAAAAGAAGGCGTGCTGCAATATATGCACTGCTGCCCAGCTTCGAGGGACACTGATTTGCTGTGAGACCAGGGGCCTCAACTATGAAAAAAAAGGAGTAAAAACATATATTGTCATGGGAACTGACTAGTTGTAAAGACCGCTTTTGCCATTTTGACCCTTTTTCCCCTTGAATGAACAGCTTTCTTTGAGGTCTATTCAGTTCAGAGTGATTACCCAGCCCAAAGAAACCTGTTGCCCTGGAACAAAATGCTCTGATAGGGCACGTCTGCAATCTTCATATAAATTGAAGTCATTGAGGCAGAAGACATTTTATCTCAGTCAACAATTATGTATTTAAATTTTTAGATATTAGTATAAATGTAAAATGGTTAATCGAAATCGAAGTTAGTTTATATATGTGAGTACAATGTAAAGAGGCGTTTGTTTGATTGGAACAGTAAAAACATTGCCCTAATTGTATTCCGATGTGGATCTCTTGATTTTCTGCATATGAATAAATAAAACATGTGGTAAAATACTTACTTTCGTGGTCTGAAAAGATCAACGACACCTACTGCATAACCAAAAATGGGAAACGTACATATCCACTGGCCCGTATGCTCATTTTACCTGTATGTGCTATGATCAGCAGGATGGTATAGTCCATCATATAGCACTTTGTGCGACACTGTCTCAGCATCGGGTCTTACAGGCCACCATCATTGAGTTGGTTACCGACAATATGCCCTCTGTGTTTTGGCCGCGAACATTGCATAATATATGAACACTTCAATGCTCTCATGCTATATATGAAGGCTTTCTCTTAGTCTTTGCTTGCAGGTGTAACTTAATTACGACATACCTTGATGATGAAGACGATGATGATTCTGAATCTGATGATGTGATCTATTTCCCTAAATTCTACAGAATGATCGTTATGGAGTGCTAACATGATGATGATGATGATGATGATGATGATGATGATGATGATGATGATGATGATGATGATGATGATGATGATGGTGGTGGTGGTGGTGGTGGTGGTGGCACAAGTTTTTTTTTAGCTGTAAAGGATGATCGTCGTGGAGTACTTACTACGTCGCTTAGAGATTATAATGTTGGAGGAGGCTTGCATCTCCACACACTCATCTTGTGAGGTTTGTCCCAGCAGTCGTCGCACGTAGTAGGTGTATTTAGTTCTGATAAATGTACTTTTGCACTGGTACTCCACTGTTTACAAACCGCGAATAAAGCAAAGGGGTTTCAAGAATAGAAAAATATCTAAAGAGGAAACATTTGCTTCGCATTTGTCCCCCAAGCTAACGAAATAGTTACTTAAGATGATGTGTCTTTAGATATCCAAGTGTATATGTATCTACATGATACCTTTTATATAGTTGGTCCTTAGAGGGTGTATTTATGCAAATAAATAATATTCTATATAATATGCAAAAAACCGTGAAAGAACAGATATGAATCATGCAATACTCAGCCGGATACAGAAATGTAGTCGTGCATGTGATTCTACGTGCTTTCAAACAACAAACAAATGGTACGTTTCATAGCTTGACACCTTTTCCCGGCATTGGTGCCAAGATGGGCGTGACTATGGATACGGTCCGCTCATACATAAGGACACAACATGTATACAGAGGTCAATACCAAGCCTTTATTGCCCCCAAGCAATACCGGGAAGATTAAGACAAATTGCTTGCTTTGTTTTTATACTACGTAGCCGGTACGGTTCATAATCTTGCGAGAAGTTATATAAATTGTCCATGATAAACACGGTCGACATGAACGATGCTCAGAAATCAATTGAAATGTACAACCTTCCATTTCTCTACTATATTTTTTTTTGGTCTTTTTTCAAATGATTCCCTTTATCGCAGTCTTGTAAGACCACATAACGTAAAATATGTCTGCTGTTAAGATAAATGTACGATACCTGGGGTACCAGTATTATCAGCGTTCCGGACTATAGTTTTATCAGAGGTGAATTGCTGTATAAGCTCTTTTGTTATGCCACCAGTTGTTGTATATCCATACCACCATCTCGTTTGTATCACATTCGATGGAAAAGAACATTGTCCTACAAGCGGAAAAAAAGGAAAAACGGACTATTTCGTAACACATGAAAATACGAAAAATGTTTCTCTTCAAGAAAAATCAGAGCATACTAAAAACCAATTATTACGAACATTATAAGGTTGAGCTATGGCCCAATGTGTTGAAATGTATTGCCACATAACCGAATGAAACCAATTCCACCTTAAAGCCCCCTTTCAGTTTTTAGCGTGTCATACCGAATCCGACCGAAAAGTAACGCAAAACGATGTTCACACAAAACAAATTATAGTCGGCTTCAACTTAGTTCTACCCTGTAGCACAATCTACACATATCCAGGTCCATGAATGACATGTCAGTATTTTGCAACAAATGGATTCAAACTATGTTATGGATTTGGAATGAGCTGAATACGTAACCTTAGCACACAGACATTACGGCTGTCCCATAGCCAAGTTATTTATGACGAATTTAACAATATTTCACACAAATACCAGCGGAAATTTTACCACCGAACTCTACATCATCTACTTCTATATCCTTAATAGGCCTAAAACGTTGATGGCAATTAGAAACAAAGATAACAGATAAAAAGTTGTTTAAACGGACAGATGACAGTCCCGCTTACATATGAACTAAGTGAAACACTTAAATATTATCACTAGTTGCATTGGACAAGTTGTTTTTGGTACATCATTATCGTCCAAAATGTGAATGCTAGATTCTTGTTAATTTAGTTAAAACAGCAATTTGGAGATCAGGTGGTCCGAATAAGAAAGTGTAATGACCTCCAATTTCTAACATAACCTTGTTGCCTGCTTTTTCATTCTGAACCTAGGATTTGTTTACAATATGAGTATCAATAACTGGATGTGGCCCAGCTGACGTCCAGTTTGGTCTCCTACCTATCATCATCCGTTGGTCGGAATCAGTGAGAGACTGATAACCTCCTTTTTCTAACTTAACTTTGTCACCTGCTTTTTCATCTTGAACCTTGGATTAATTTATAATATGAATATCAATAACTGGATGTGGTTCAACTGATTCCAGTTTGGTCTCTTTTCCATAATCGAAAACGGGCCTTTACGTCTGTAGCTATACTGATACATAACCAGTAGCTTCATTCGGACGACCGCTGTTGCGAGTAGACACAACATCAGCTTTGGAACCACATACCCGAGACACACTGACAAATGTGTTGTTATCATAATACCCTGGAGGTCACATTATTGACACGTATATATTCTGAATAGGTATTTAATGTTTGAGCCGTTTGCCCTTGTCACTGTGAATCGGAACAGGACCGTTGTGCTTTATATATCATCAGTATTGGAAATGTAGACCCAATAAAAAGTCCCATTATTTTGCCTAACCTTACATAATATTTTAGAAGAGTTAACTATCCACAAAACATGACTTGGTATGTCAAGGAAAAGTATAATATAATGAAAAAAAGGTAAAAAGCACTACCCAAATTGCAGGACTATAAAATACGCCTGAAAGAGTCATTGTCTTGGCATCCGGATCATCTTTGGTAGGTATGTCTATGACATTTTTGGTCCAAGGTCAAGCCAAAAGATAAAATAAATTGAAACTAATGAATATTGGGAAATAGTTTTTATGTTAATCTTTAGTTGGGCGGACTGAGATGCCCGATTTCTCGACAGGGTGGGTTCCTGACGCGCCACAAATACCTTCGCCTTTGGGGAGTGAAATATGTTTTTAACCAAATATGGTGGGCGGATCCTCCTCAATGTTGGTGGTGCTGTAGTTTGGTTTTATTTCTACCAAATTTGTTTGATAAGTAACCTCTCTGTGAAATTTGGTTTTAACATCTTTTCTCTTTGCTTGGGGGGGGGGGGGGGTCTCTTCAAAAAGTGATAATTCCTGTGTGGTGGCACAGAAACACGCGAGGGTAACTCTTGTGTTTAATTTGCTCAGCATGTGGCTCTGCAATTGTTGTGTACGTCTTCATAAACTATTCTGTACTTTTGTATTTCTTTTATTTCCCCAAACCACAGACGAGATTTTCTTTAATTCTTTTGTGATTGTACTTGAATGTAATTTCTAATAAAGTGGTTTCCGGTTTTTTTTTATTGAAATTTCAAAACCAAGTAATGAATAACACGTTTATATGTCAGCATTGTTAGTGTAAATATACTGGCGTAAACGCATACAGTGTAGTTTTTTTTCAAAACCGCTACTCAGATCCCCTTCGATTCGTTAATTGGAATGTGCAACACTGAAAGCTAATGCGAGTCGGGATTTTCAATAATTTTTTGTGTTCGTGTGTATACGTATGTAACCAGCTGACATAGGCAACTTTGTCCGTGTAAATATACAAGTAATAACGTCATTGGAGTTAAATGCTAGGTTACACAACACAGACTTAAAGGACGGAATAATGTGTATATGTGTGTGTGTGGGGGGGGGGGGGGGGGAGGGGAGTCGTGTTGACCCGATTTGACCTGGGTGTTGAGATGGAAGTAAAAATTATTGTGCTCATTTCAGGTGTCGAGTCAAGTCTTTTAATGTGATGTGAAAGGCAGCTTTGGCTGTAATTTAATTTATGTTATGTGCAAACGGACACTTTTCAGACCATAGTCTTAATTTTGCAAACTGCATCCAATCATTTAATCCAACAGAACTATCCGGTGGAAAATAATACATGGATGTGCCTAGAGATTCCGTGCAGCGGTTTGTAAAGCCTCGAAATTGTGAACCGTTGTCGGGACCGACAAATGACTACACATACAACCGGCTCAACTGTCTGGTGCGTCAGCTGGGATAACTAGCTGCAGACGGGTAAAAAGCTCATGTCAAGTTTTCAAAATGCATTAAGCAAGATATAAATACGAAAGGACGTTCCTTACCTGATACTCCTGTAACCTGAAAAGAAAATAGGCGTCAAGCATTAAAACCGGGTGAAACTAATGTACCAACTAATTCCACTACTAACCCATTCTGCAGAAAGAAACGTTGGAACACTCATCTTGTTCATTTTTTGGCGTTTAAGTAAGAAAAAATTGCAGGTGAATATTTGCACGGAAAAATATTTGAGGCAACACCTACACTATCTTTACTTTAGTTTTGATTGAACTTCTTTAGGTTTAAAATTACACTGTGAGGGTACTGAGCGTCTGCAGTCCATTGATCAAATGATAGTAGGAGCAACGTAGTATATCTGCATTAGAGCACCACCCTTTCATGCCGCATTATCATATTCTATTGCACATTACATCTGTAACAATATGAGGATTAGATGTTCACTATCTTTCTCAATTTCGATACGTGTGAATTGTTGACAGCAATATAAACCCAGTCTTGTACAATTTGCGAAGGCTACAAGAGATATCTAACTTTTTCCCGTCTACAGTACGACCATCATTAAAATGAATGTATATAGTGTGCCTACCGTTATAACCGCTGGGATCATGAAAATCAGGATAGAGATACCCATGTTGCAAACCTCAGTGAGAAGCAATAACGGTCATGTAAGCTATCATGTAGCTCTGCATGCATGAGCAGCAAGCAGTGGGTGGGACATTAAATGAAGTTAATCAACCATAAATTTAAAGGCCTTGGCAACAGACAGTCAATAGGTAAAGTCAAATGTTCTGTTGCACTGAAAAATTGGTTCTACCAAATATACTTTGGTAAGTATATGTGGAGCTGCCTCATGAAAATACTGTACATATATTATTGCACAAGGAGACCTTGTGTCATCCTGGTACACAGTACAGTGGTTTGCTTTCATGAAGTGGTTAATATGTTTATTTTTACTAAACAAAAATCCGCGGTACAAATAAGAGACGATGCTGATATATGGAAATCTAGTTGTGTATGTACTCCCGTAGACAGTTTAAAATACAACAAAATCAGATGTCACTACATCAGGACCAGAATTAAATTTGCACGACATGAACTCATTCATGTCTGTTATTTATATGTACCTGAAGCCTTTTGCTAGACTTGCAGCAGGTACCCAGAAAATTGATCTGCTTCATATTTGGCAAATTACAATTGTCAGAATCAGGAAAAATAGATTTGAGTGCATAAGGACACAGACTCAAAGTCCAACATGTCATCTTTCTGCAAACCAGTATTGACAGCAAAAGAGCAATAAAACAAATAACCTACAAGTATTCAATAACAAGAATAAAATATGTAAAACATCTAAAAATGTCCATCTTCCCCCGATTTGCCCATATATTATACACTTTAATGTACATACACTAAGTAATCAATAATAAATAATCATGTGCATACAAGTGCACGCAGGCGTAGGAATAGACAAACGTATATTTATCTGAGACAGGAAGGTCACCAACTGAGCCTATCGTAGTTTCAACTATCGGAATGAAAGTTTGGAGTTTATCATCGTGATGAAATTGAAAAAAAAAATACATGTATCTGCTTCCCTTTCATTGCTCAGAACTCTTGTATTTACGGTATCGTAACATTATAATAAACTGCTTCTCAATTTCGAAAAAAAAAGTACACGAAAGAGCTGAAAACATTTGACTGCAGCCTGAGAGTGTAAACAGTACAACTTTAAAATTATACATGCCGACCGGTACATCTTTGTCATCAGTCTTCCTTGTCAAGTCGGATGCAAGCGTTACAAAATATGTTCACATATGGGAGTCTTTAGAAAATCTAGTCCATTACCCCCCAAGGCACAAAGCTTCAAAGTGCAAATCACCACAGTCTACATTAAGAGAGAGTATTTTTATTACAATTTCGACACCTTTGTGATGATATGATAGTAAATTTCCGATGATGAGATATTTCAAAGTTGATTTACATTGTCTGAATGTTTATTGTTTTTTAGACCCTAATGTGTTATTTGACATCTTATGCAATGTCACTGTCGACTATATACCATTCTTCCAACTTTGATATTATATAAGGGGTATATTTGCCTCTACATAAGAAAGAAATTGCCAGTCTATAGAAATGCCCGGTGATGTCAACGTACAATTTACACTTGCGAAAACGTCACCTTGGATCCTTGGTCAACCATTTGGGGTCGTCATGATGGTTCGGAAATCAGAGTGTTCGACTTTACTTTTGGCTGGGCGATGGTACCAGTCAAGGGTTTGAATCCCACAGTAAAAATATGGTGTTTTCGTTATTCAATTATCATACCTATATCATTGAAATTAATATTTCTATGTGGTATATAGGTATGATTCAATTACCATGCCTTTATACCATACATGATTCACTTCGAGTCAAAAACCCTGCTTCACAATACCTCGATCTTAGCTGATGGCCTGTTAAAATATATAACAGGTTAATTAGTTTTAGAGGTGACTAAATCACTGAAAGATACCACTCCTAATGCACGACTAAAGTTGTATAGCCATAGATAATTCAAATCACGACAGACGGGATTTGTTCCAGGTATATTTAAATAGAAATATACTGCGTAACCTAGCCGGTGTATATGATAAGGCCTTTCTCTGACATGTCACATAAAAAACACATGACACTAGAAAAAAAGTTGCCAAATTGAATTTTAATTGCATTTTTCTCTAGCCTGTTGAGGTATATGGACTTTATATGCTTTTTTGTGCATCACCGTTAGCTACCTTCACTTATTTTACCATAAGTATAATATTCGGATAAAAAAAAAAAACAAACAAACAAAAAGAAAAAAAAAAGTACCATGCCAAGGTACTTCATCTAACCTTTAGATATACTGGTGATCCACTACTAGTGATAACAAATGTTTGAACGATTACGTATTTATGCTGTTTATTTGGAACAAAGAGAAATTACTAACACTAATAAACCATGCCCATTTTTAGATCTACTCTTATTCAGTGATGATGGTGAACTAAAATCACGAGTACACGAACATAATTTGTGCTTCTGCACAGTGAATTATGCGCATTATGTACCCAAAGGGTAAAATGCCTATCAATCCTTGCCTATGGTTTCTATGACCATGTTGATACTCACTCGTAATACCGTTTCACCGTTGTAACACTACTTTCCCTTTTCCCGTGTTCATATTGAAAGTACTGAAATTGCAATACACTCATTGTACCGGCCCAGGAAAATAGACATCTGGTTTGTCTTGTTCAACAAATTTCCTTTCAGCACAAGCAACTTGCACAGCATCCACTACAGTCTCACATTTGGTTCCATACAAGCCAGAAGAAAAAATTGTGAGTTAAGTCTAGTATAGGAAAAAAGAATATACTAGAACATACTGAATATCACTGACTACTACTGATAAAGTACTTAATTATACTGACCTGGTGGTGGTCAGTAAAAACTAGTACAACTGTAGTTTCGAGACAATACTGGCTTTCCCTTGTCAGTACAAGTCAGTATACATGTAGTGAAAAAGTCTAAGAGCTAATAAAAAGGTAAGATCCAGTACTTCTTGGGGCTCTCATCAGATGCACGTTGATCGTTGGCATGTGTTTGGAAGTTGGAATCGTATCTCTCTGTCTTTATACTTTTGTAGAAATGGAAGATCTTCATTTTGAATTGACTGAAATATTGGTAATTTTAACTGGTCCACACAAAAAGGCACAATTGAATCCATACATCTACCAGTAATTTGGGGCTTAATGGGTGTAGCATGTGAGAAAAATCTCCTTAAAGTTCTTGGACAAGGAAAATGGAAGGATGGAAGTCAGGAAGGAAGGATGGAAGAAAATAGAAAAACTGTCAGGAGCAAAGGAAAGACGCAAACTTTTTTATCACATTTTGCCGTTTTTCCATTACATCATTATAGTTTTCTTTTGCTTCCTTAAGTAGTTGATCAATTGACATTTTTTGTTGGTCTGTACAATTTATGCGTGCTTCAGTCATAGACTAGTGACAACACGATATATATTACCAGCCTAAAGGCATCTTAAGTACTGTGGTATAGTTGTGCAGAAATTCGTGCTTTACGAACTATCAGAAACATATTTTTATGATGTGGACTTCACATCTATTGCCTAGCTAGTAACAGGAAACTGAAGCAGCTGGAATAGTGGGCACGAGAGATTAGGCGAGGAGACGTCCAGAGGGCCCCGTACCTGCCTTCAATCACACATTCCTTGTCGCTTACAATTGACAGGGAAAAGTAGAAGCCATGGTTGTCTTACAGCTTTTCCGTAGCATGTTTTCACTATGCTTAACTTTAGTTCCATGTATATGTGGTAATTCACTAAGAACTACAGTACGATTTATCAGGATGATGACTTTAAACAAATCATATGACTCCCTGTTTCTAACGAAATAAAATGTACTTAAATCAAATCAACTGTAAACGCAATCGACGTATTTCTCATCTGTACTCTTGATGCATATATCCATTTAGATGTTATTTTATTTTATTTCAACTCTGGTATTTCAGGTTTCACGAAACTTTGTGCATGTGTATAGCTCCACGGGTTGGCCAGCTGCTTAGTCGACCGCAATACAGCTGCGCTCCAAGTGCTATACATCTCACCATCCCTAACCATTATCAGTAGCTCCTACATTATTGCCAGGGTTTACAATCAATGCGGCATTTGTTTTACTCGCACGAAATGTCGCTAATCTAGAACTCTATTTCACTTCTGTAAAAAATTAGAATTAATAATTTACAGGTATTTATGTTTTAATGCTCCTGATCCAGCAGTACAAGACACCTTATTGTGTTGTTCACATTGCAGAACATCCTTAAGAGGTGAATACAGCTGCTCGCTACTTTAGCTAAGGCACGAAGTAAGTCGTGAGTCCCGACACATAACCAATATATATATATATATATATATATATATATATATATATATATATATATATATATATATATATATATATATATATATATATATATATATGTATGTATGTATGTATATATATTCATGCTGGCGGTCTATGGCTTGTTATCAGCGCCGAGCAATTAACACACCCCCTACAGGTAAATATTTTCATGCGACATTTGTATCTTGTGTTTCCGGCCAGCATACCGTAAAGGCGTTAAAAGGTGTCGGTAACTCACACGCACCCAGCCGTGCAACTGGAGGGCAGTACGCCCAGTTTTGACGATCCACCTTGTTGCTCCCGCCATGAACACGATGATTTACTGAATCAAATAATCAACTCCCGTTTTCATCCGGCACTTATGCTCCGATAAAAGAAAAGAATATATGAGTGAAAACTCATCCAAAATGCTTTAAGGTATAAACATACGCATATATGTGCATATATATATATATGTATATATATATATATGTGTGTGTGTGTGTGTGTGTGTGTGTGTGTGTGTGTGTGTGTGTGTGTCTTGGGTGGTTTATGGGCAATTATACATTGCCCACAAAAAATATACAATGGAATAGGTCCTACAACCGGTTTGTGGGTCATGCCCATTGTCTGCGGGTCAATTATAATCCTCAAACCGGACCATGGGCAGTATATACCAAGTATAGCTTACCACAGTTTCTGGGCATTTATAGCTTCCCATAATATCTGGGTAGATTTGCTAATTTGTACGTTTCTGAAACCCCCCAGGTGGCGCATTGAATTTAAGGCAAACATGGTTTATGGGCCTTTTTCAACTGCCGATAAACCGAACAACTGCCCACAAGATGGTCTGAGGATTACAATTCTGACCATAAACCACCTAAGACCTAACTATATATATATATATATATATATATATATATATATATATATATATATATACACATACATACATATAATTATATATATGTGTGTATATATATAATTGTAATCAGTACTACGAAAAAAAATGTATTGATTGAAATGCTGCGAAAATGAAAAACTGAAATTTGATCGTTATTGATGGAATATACCAGGTACTGGTTTTATGGGCCACCGTGCCTCACTGTTCAGACAATGACCATTCCATTACTGACGATCGGAAGCTGGCCATGCTTACCTTTGCACGTAAATTTCATTTTGACCCAGATATGAAGTATTTTTGTATTTTGGGTGATTCCTGATAAGTTTATTCATATATTCGTTGCAAAATTGCATATCTGGCGAAAGATATGTACGGAATCAGCCAAAACATGCAACCGATGTTCTCCTCATTTGGGCAAACAAATGATGGAAGACACAGAAAATATATCTCAGACGAATGATAAGGTGACAAATAGTCAAAGCCATTTCCATCTCAAATAGGAGTTCCAAAACTGTTAGATATATCATATCCGTCCAAAGGTTACACACCACAACCCTTATGTTTTGGTCCAAACCACAATATTTTATGTGAGAACATTGTCAATTGACAAAGTCATAGTACCTGACTAAACTATATTCGTTAAAATAGATGATACTCGAGATGAAAAAAAGGGAACAAACAGCGCGTTGAAAGCATTGCGACAACGAATATTGTTTCAAAAAAGAAGAAATGGAAGGATGGAAGGAACGAAAGAATGAATGAAAGTAATAAAGAAAGACAGAAAGAAAGAAAAAAATGCGGAAGAAGTAACCCGTGTTTCTGCTAAAAATTGCTGCTGACAAGCATGTCTTATGAACAGTGTCATTACCTGACTATTACATGTACATCTGGTCTCGAGTGATCGCTTCCTGACATGTGCGACAATATGACTGAAGCGTATTTTAGCACAGTGTATTTACACGTGCCTCTCCTTAGTACATCTGTGTTTGCACAATACATGTAAGTTAAAAAAATCCTGCAACTCTGTCAGGTGCCATGGTGTACAATACATTCACCTCCTACTACAAGTCTGTGACGTGCTGAGAGTGTTGTTGGTGCTTTGGGCCAAAGTTTGCATTTAACTTCCCTAATGTTGGATAAAGTCAACACAGGTCGTCAGTTTGGGTATTGTCTCCCACACATCGGCCTTCTGCAATTTATTGAAGTGCTCGTCTGGTTACTTGCTTGCTTACTTACTTAACAGCGACTTGGATTTAGCAATGTTAAAATCGACATCGAGGCGCACGTCATGGTGGGTATGTACTATTAAGTGAGACTCCCCTTTTCTCGAGAGAAACGGCAGTTTTTCTGTATTTAGGAAGTAGCTGACATTTTATTCGTTAATGTATGTATGTATGTATGTATGTATGTATGTATGTATGTATGTATGTATGTATGTATGTATGTATGTATGTATGTATGTATACATATATATATGTACGTACATATGTACGTATGTATAAAGGATCATTCATATCTGATTGTCAAGAGTGCAGTATATATCTGCAGCAAATAAAATCAAAGTCTGTTTCGTTGAGATAGTCGAGCTTTGTTAGTATGGTAGAATCCTATGTCATCAGATAACTAGCAAGCGTTGCCTGAGACGTAACACATAAGACTTGTTCTGCATACTTTTTTCATGAAAGATACACTGGGTCACTGCTACTAGGTACTAACATCTGGCCTGACAATTAACCCGCAAATATAATCCGTCATTGTCACCTCAGCATGCTGTGTGTCTGGTTTAAAAACAACTTTAGCAAAAGCCTTGTATTTAACATGTTCCACTACGAGGTACCCGGCGCCGAGGTATCGGCATTCATGTTTTTCCCATTAAGGATTCCCAGTGTCGTAAATATCTGTTTCTTTATTCCATCCCCAAATGGACGATCGGTAAAAAGAGATTTAATATGAATGTGCTCCCCTGGCACAAAACGTAACTAGAGTCTATACCATTATTCGAAGTTCCCTTGATGGCAATGCTTATTTCCAAGTGTTTTCGTTTGAACGTTAATTTTCTTAGATGCCAAAACCAGCAGCCATGACTATTTTAGATTAAATTATTTTATTAGGCCTCCATTTCTGGAGAAAGGTTACCATAGTATATCCAGATAAAATGATACAATAACACTCAGTAAAACATTGAAGATATGTCGATAAAAATTAATCAATAATGTCATGTTGTGGGTTCGTACAGATGTCCGATCGCTACCGGTGCCCCAACCACCCACCCTCTGGCGACCTGAGGAGCACCAAGTCATGATATTAATATTATTATATTTTATTGAACCCCTGTTTCCAGGAAACAAAAGTAAGTTACATCTAGTCAAAAATCCATCTCAGAATAAAATACAGTACACCTTATAGTCAGTAACATACTAGATTATGAACAAAGTAGTGACCATTAATGGAACCATAGCGTGTTCTTCAGTGCATGACTTTATAAAATATTCAGATATACTGCATATGGTCAGCCAAATGCATGTGAAGTGAACAGTTACCATTAAGGAATTATTTGGAGCTGCTCCACTTACCAAATGTTCCAAAACATCTGATCAGAAGAACAACCAAATCGTGTTCTTCACCTCATGGTTTTATAAAGTTTTCATGGTGCACAAGATATCTGAATGAGTCCACAGTGCCGTCACTAGTGTTACAGAGACTGTAACAGATCATTCTACACTGTTGCATACGATGTTCAATATGATCATTACATGTATTTTTACTGTTAAAATAAACGCCTAAATTATTAACATCGAGCTCTTGGAGCTCGGTAATACTCCCATTAACACTTAGTTTTTCCCTGCATTTTTCGCCCTCTGACACAAAAATGCTGAAGTACCAGGGTGTCCGTCCTCCAGAATAATTCTTTAAAAGCTTTGAATGCGCGTGCAAGTGGTTTCATGATTTGAATCGGAGAAGGACAAACACTACGGTACAATTATTATCAAAATCGGACGGTTGGAAGAAAAGTTAAGACAATTTTCATCCCAACATTTGATAGTCTTATACATTTTTGAACAAATTCATCGATTAATTATCACTATTTTGCGGTCTTGGCTACATATTGAACCCGCAATGTTTACTTAGGTCGAACGGAAATCTTGCAAATGAAATCAACATTTTCACTGGCCAAGAAAGTACCCCAATGTTAATTTGAATCAATTTGATGCGTAAAGCTGGCTTTTTGTGGGAGAAAATAGTGAATGGCGACCTTGGAGGGCCAAAGATGGTCGAATCACGTGAACATTTGCATGACAGCTTGTGACTATTGCGTGTAAGCGAGTTCTTTACCAAGGAGTTATCACCACATGAAAAGCTTGCAGTGATGACGATAACCGGGGGTTAAAAAACTCATTTAATCCTCTGACCACTGCTAACCAGTGATGGTCTCCATATACTGAAACTCTAAATAAGAGACCCTTTATCACTGTTTATAAAATAGCCATATATGTATTAAATTTATATCAAATAGACAATCTTTTTTAGAAGATTTGCAACTATTACCTGGAAAAAAATTGTGAAATGAAGAGAGCTCAAAGCTGTTGTTTGAGGATATAATACATGTGGATTAAAATACAAGGTCACAGCTCCCCACCCCTTCCGGAAATATAAATGGCTACCACGTTAAGAATTACTGGCATATTGACCCATGTTCAATTGGGCCTCTTCGTCTTTTTGCATTTATAAAAGCAATTGAAACGTTGACAGAATTTATTTCTGTGTAAATTATTCAACCAATAAAAATGTTTTCCTGGGCCATCTTCCCTGAATTTGTAGGCGATGTACACCTATCACATATTTTAATTTATCAAGCATTACATAAATTTCTCAAAATTACGCAAAGTTTGTTTAACGAAACATGCAAAATACAAAAATGAAAAAAAAAATACAGTTTAACTTTCCATTTTGTGTATTCAACGTGTTTTGAACAACTTGTTTTGAGGGATAAGAAAAAAGGTTTTCAGGAAATTACTGTACTAGACTGCAAAGTAAATATGCTAATGATTCATCTTTTGCTGTAACTAGTGGTGGAGGAAAGCGCCGGGCTGTGTGGTGTCTTGTCTACCTTGTCTCCTTGTCTATTCTCAGTAAGAGGGGTTAATATAGGCCCAAGCCCTCCTCCCCGATTTCCTTCCATGACAGACTGCTTTGTAAACTACTTGGTAGCTCTGTTTAATTGATTTGTCATAGAATAAAATACGTTTAGAACATGCTGTAGTAGGGATGTGCAAAGAGAAGCATTCCTGCTTGAAGGGATCTTCAAGCATGTGTCAGGGCCTGGTAATGATTCAGCACTCGCACCGAGCACTTGAGTCAACCCAACACACCCCTGTACAATAGGAGCCACGTCCGTGTTATATCTGTGTCTTTCCACATCTTTCAACATCCCTGGTTTATACAAGAGCACTTCACGCCATATACTATCGAAATATTTATGGGCACCAAACGCACATAGATGTACCAAGGTATAGATCTACCTATCGTTGCAGTAACATATAACGTCATGAAGGAATCCACAATCAAAAGAATAGCTTCTCTCTTTACGGAAACCAAGATGCACATCACTAATATTGTCCTCAGGGATAAAAAATAATTCAATTATGAAAATTGCTCATTAAGCTTCAGACAAACACTTTTAAGTCTGCAACTTATATCATAACAAAGCTAATATTTGAATGAGTAATTTACGGCCTACATTAAACTGTGTTTGAATCACTGTTCATGCTCAGAAATAAGATGTTGACACAAAGGAAAATATTCAGATGAACTTGTGTATGTCTTAGCAGTAAGACATTTCTCAAGTCTTGCATATAAACATTATCATAGTTCCATTACATAAACTAACACTGCAGGTCTTCAACTTTCAATGCCTCAAACATCATATAGATCATGACCCCTGGCAATATTTACATTTTATACTTGGTGCAAATATCGGCATTTTGGGAAAGGAAAATTGTTAGGAGTAAATAACATTGAAGAATAACGACATGTACCACATCAAACCATTGCGCTTCGCCGTAGAGTTCTACTGCTCCCACATCTTATTATATGGACCATTTCATTGTATTAATTCTCATATTTATTACCTCTTTGTTCCCGCAGCAATCATGCTTGGTTAGTGATTCAGGATCTCTGCATTAAGAGCTTTATTCCTTAGCAAAGATGAATGTTACATATAAGTGTATATTTGATGAGCAAAAATTTAAATGATTCTTTTGTGTGTGCAACTCACATCTGCACGGCCAAGACAGCGACTTTATGGGCCGAGACATTCTTTGATGCATATCATAACATATAAATTGTCCCTGTTGTTAGCGATAATCACGTGTCTGTGTATCAACAGATAAATCTTGTGACTAAGGGCGACGTTTTGAAATTGTACATTTTTGGCCATTCTTTCTGTTGCCTGTAAAGGTAACGTACCTCAAAGAGCCTGCCTGGACGTATACACTCTCTGTTTATAACAATCGCTGTCAAAAGTGTGCCCAACGAGAAATACATACATATATGTATATATATATATATATATATATATATATATATATATATATATATATATATATATATATATATATATATATATATATATATATATATATATACACACACATTTCGGTCAAGATTGCATTGACCTTTATCCATATTGGTCATTTTATGCAACTGCACAGGTTATAACCCATATTTACACAGGTCATAAACTACTTGGAGACGCCTCTGAAAAATAAAGCATAAACAAAACAAAACGCAACCCCCCTCAATAAAAACCAAACAAAAAACAATACCAAAATAAATAAATAGATAAATAAAATAAATAAATAAATAAATAAATAAATAAATAAATAAATAAATAAATAAATGAACGAACGAACGAACGAACGAACAAACAAACAAACAAACAAACAAACAAACAAACAAACAAACAAACAAACAAACAAACAAACAAACAAACAAACAAACAAACAAACAAACAAACAAACAAACAAACAAACAAACAAACAAACAAATAAATAAATAAATAAATAAATAAACAAATAAATAAATAAAAACCGCCTCCCAAGAAAAAACAAGAGGCTTGTTGAAACAACGTCTTCAGCTGGCCTTGGCATATTTGGAGCCTTTGTTTCTAACTTGTTTACCTAATGTGTTTTCAACCAGAAGACAAAAAAAGGGGAAAAAACAAGAAACAAAACAAAACAAAACAATACAAAACAAAACAAACAAACAAACAAACAAAAACAAAACTAAAACCAAAAAAGAACAAAAAAAAACAAAGCACCCCGACACTTTTGTCTCAGCAACATCTCTGTTTCTTTTTTGCGGATGTGGGGAATTTTTTGGTTTGATTACGTCTATGGATTCACATGTGATCTCTACAGATTGAATTCAACTTCATTTTACTAGTCGTACTAGTAAGCTTGCATAATCTTGTCTATGGCTAGATTCCCATGCAGCAAATTCTGACAAAGGTTTGTAAAAATATAATTCACTGATAAAACGTATGAAATTTACATGTGTGACCTTTGTAACTTGAAGGTCAATGTCAAATAACAATCTAAAAGAAAAATCTTTCCACAAAATGCTTCAATCATATTCTTGTTCACTAAATGGAAATGATGGAAATGCTTGAAAGGAACTTTCCAGAATTGAATATAGATGATTAAATTTTCAAGGTACCAGGTTAATTTGGCTGAGTTTCATTCGTAAGTAACTTTACATTTGTTTGACCGAAAATATTCATATTGCACATGGTGGTTGTCATCTGGTATAGTAAGGTAAGGATATATATATATATATATATATATATATATATATATATATATATATATATATATATATATATATATATACGTGTGACCTTTCTCCATCTGCAATGTCACACAAAGACTATTGTTACGCTTGCAGCTACATGGCCAATATACAAAAAATATAACTTAGCCTGTTTTACACTGTGACCACAATTCATTTTAAATACAGGTTGACATTTTCGATTGACCCGTCACATTTCTTGTGTGGGTAAATGGTTACGAGAATTTATTATAGGGTATGCATGTTCCTTTTTTAATTTGATTGTCATTGCCATTTTGGAATATCGCCTTTGATCGTTTATCATTAATACTAAAGATTGGTTATTGTATTTGACGTGGTAAAGAGGTAGGAGGAAACTATTCTTCTTTTAGACTTAAATAGATTTCAATCGATGGGCCTGCAACCATTCTTGCATGCTTAGAAAAATCATTATACTACCTGATTGGAATATTTTAACTTTCAGCATACAGGTTTATTTCATGGTAAGTGTATGCATCACATGTGATGATTTGAAATTCAACATAGTTAATTACCCCGTTATTACACTCGGGCCAGCTTACGGTGTCTTTGTGTAAAGGTTAATTACCTTTGCTACAGTATGCACTGATTTTGACAACTTTGACTCTTGTCATTTACTGCTTTTTCAAAAACGTGTGACAGCAAAATAGGGATTTTCGAAAATGAATTAAAACGATCGTTTCTGAAGTTTCTGGGAAAAATGGAAATTTATTATATGGATATCCAGCGGATTTGAGATGTTATACAAATAATGCAATTTTTGTGGAAACCTGACAAGTGTAACTCTTATTTTATACAATGCGTGTATGAGGCAAACTATTTCTTAAAGTTCAGAGTTGCTAGCATCAAAACGATTTAAATTACCACCAACTTTTGTTGGTACCCGTCTCAAGTCAAGACAGAGATGTTTTCCGTTATAGTGCATTTCGTATTCGTTGACTAATATATAAACATATGATAAAGTTGTTTGTATGTCAACTATGAACTTCTGGATTTTGACCTGGCTTGTTTGATGACTGAAGATGTTTGAGACTGGCCAGTTCTTGTTTACTTGGATTTTTGGTGCAGCTTCTCTAACATCATTGAAAACTGGTGTCCACTTCTATGTTTTCATGAAAATGTGAGCCCCCTTGTGTTCGTGTGTGAGGATGTGTGTGTTGGAGGGAGGGGGGGGGGGGATTTTATTCCAGAGGTTCTACCGCTTTTGGTTTTCAGACCGTGATAAATCAGTAGTCGCCTTGTGGAGAGCACTGCACTTAATTCTCGCTTATACCTTAACTACACACACAAAACAGGTCACATGACTCGCCATTGATAAGTCGCTACCTATCGGATCATCCTTATCCACTCAACTCAGCCAGTTCACGCGGCTAATTAGAATATAACAGTTAGCCGTGTGCGTGTATGATTTCTATCGTGGGACTTGTCGTAAACAGGGATCCTTTACATGACATGGTTTTCTAGAATTAGTTTTGCCCCTTTCTCTTTGCACCAGTTCTGCCCAATTTGTCTGTACATAGGCATTGAGTTTTCATGGAAGGTCAGAAAAATGGAGGGCAGCGAGGGCCGAGGTCGAAACATTTAATGAAAAGTGAAGTGAGCGCACCAAACAGTCAGAGCTTAGCAGGAACCAAAGAAACCTAAACTTATACACGGAATTTAGAAGCACTGATAACAACAAGGGTTCAACCACATGTGCATGTACGTTCCTGAATCAACAAAGTGGCGGAGCAATGCCCAGCCAAAGTGAAATCTCTTAAAGTTAAATTTTTAGCACTCATTTGACACGTTTCATTTTTTGGCCAACAGATTCATGTGTAGACAGCAGGGATAATCGTTTCTGACATGTACAGTTTGTTAAATGATAGGATCAGTGTAATTTACAGAGGTTTCGTCTTTTTACCGACGAGGAATTATAATGAACGCGGAAAAACATGTGAGGTTCAAACAATGTTACGTCACGCAAGATTTACACTTTGTAAACCTGTGGGTAAGGACACAATTATAGCTTCATCAGTCTTGTCACATTTGAAGAATTGACAGGCAGACAGACAGACAGACCGACAGATAGATAGATAGATAGATAGATAGATAGATAGATAGATAGATAGATAGATACATAGATAGATAGATAGATAGATAGATAGATCATGACCTCACTTATACAAAGCTATTAATCATACTAGCCAGGACGGCTCTGTGTTTAATCAGCAAGGCTTGACAGGTTTTTGCCCTCGGTACATAAAGTTGTTTATCACTATATCTATCACTATTACTATTATGACAGATGGATAGATAGATGACGGATAGATGGATAGAAGATAGATAATCTACACTAATTTGACAGCAAGTTTTGGTAGAGCAAGTTAAACACCATACTGTGTATAACTAAACCGTCTTTATAATGTGAACAGATTGTATATATTATAGTCTCTAAAAAGTCTAATTCTGTTAATAAGTCCATTTAACGGGTAAAATAGTCGATTTCTAAAGAAAAGGGTTGTTTTCGGCAATAAATATCAATTAAAATGAATACATATATATATATATATATACATATATATGTATACACACATACATACATATATATATATATATATACATATATATGTATACACACATACATACATACATATATATATATATATATATATATATATATATATATATATATATATATATATATATATATATATATATAATGCTCCAATATTCAGCTTATACTCTTTAGAATGTATTTGATGATATGAAGTGGTTTTCGGTTAGTGTTTCGAAATTAGCAAGGGACGTTAATTTTCATGTGATCTGCCAGTTCATTCCAAACCTCAGCACCAGTGATTGTATATCTTTTGCTGTAGTACGCTGTCCTTACTTTTTTTCGCTGTAAAGAAAAGCGAGCAGGCGAGTTTTATAATGGTAGATAACATATAATTTTGTGATTTGCTTTTTTATGTTATCCTGGACTAGACCAAGTTTACTTTGAAACAAGACCAAACATTGTGAAATATTCTCCGATTTTCCACGCTAAGCCACCCAGATGCATGTGATTTGATTTGTACATATCATGCCTGCGTATCCGTGCGGCTACCTGTAAGTTTTCTGGGTGCTCTGTTCTTCAGGCTTTGCAGTCGTAATTTAACTGTGACTGTTCAACTATCATATACTCTTTCCCTGTGTTAAAAATGCGGGGACTTTATTGAATTATACAGTAATAATAAGGTATTGATGAGACACTGTCTTTTAAAGTTATTTCAAGATATCAATCTTAAACGAAATCTTCTTGACCATATTATTTATATGGCTGGTACAATGAAGCTTGTGACCAATTTGCATGCCTAAATATATTGCATAGTACTCTTTTTATTTCTTGGTCAGTAATTTTTATGTTTACATCTTTAAATTGTTGTAATGCCTATGCTGTGCTCTCTAATAGACCTTGACACTTACATGTGTTAAGACTGAGCTTGTAGATCTGAAAGTAGTCTGCTGTAAGTGAAAGATCAAAGTTAATTTTCGACTCCAGAATGATTTTTTGTCAGCGTGATCTGTCACTGTATTGCCTGCATATATATCAATGTTGCACAGTCTTGGGACTTTAGTCGGATCGTTAATATATAAAACAAAAAGTAATGGTCTCAGAAAAGATTCTTGAGGAGCACGTGGAGTCACTGAAAAAAGCGCAAGATACCGATCCACCTATTGAGACAAGAGTTTACCTGATAATATGGTTAATTTCATAGTGTCAAAGACCTTCCTCAGTTCTAAATACACTACTCATGTAACAAGGCCATTGTCTATATTTTGTAGCCACCTATCAGTCACTTAAAAAGTGCTGTGGTGGTAGAATACAAGGAACGGAAATTTGATTTTTTTTTTTTTTTTTGGTTGTGTTTTCAAGGTTTCAGAGTATTGCTTGCCAACAAAATGCTCCAAGGAGAACATATATTGGTCTATGGCTATTTATATCCATAGAGGACCCAGATTTAGGCAGCGTGATGACCTTTGCCGCTTTCCATTACGTGGAGAAAAAAATCATGTACTCAATAACATATTGAAACTGGCTGCAAGTGGTGCTACAAAAGATTGGGTTGCCATTTTAGCAGTCTATCTAATATTTTATATTTGATTTCAGGCAGACGCCTTAGCTCAGGTAATGCAAAATCTGGGGTAGTAACAGGGAAATGAAACATTGAATTACTCCTATCCGTTTGTGACTGTTGGTCATTGCCGGAATCTGTGCCAAACCTTTCTCTTAAAGACTCACCCACAGTCGTGAAATATCTGGTAAAATGTTTGCTAATCTCTTCTTGTCAGTGATCAGAATTCCACCCCCATCAACAAATAAACTTTTAGGGCTTTAACTTGACCTCGCTGGCAACAGCACTTTAATTTATCTCCATATTAAATGTGGCTTCCTTTTGTTTGCTAAAATCAAGTCAGCATAATACTTTGATTTTAGCTTCTTTCAGCATATTTAAAACACTGTTGTTGCTCCCATGTGACAGTCTTGGTCTAGCAGATTCAGCTTTCTTGGTGCATCCTCTTTGTTCTTCAAAATGGCGCTAGCAGCTATTTTCTGCTGGCCTGAAACACTTCATTGTCCTGGCAACCTCACACTGGAAAAGTCCAGCCTCCAGCATGCCGATGATTCTACCTCTGTCGAATTTGGAGAACTGCGAGTGACGTCTGGGCCATGTCAATGTGAAATTCATTTGAAAGCCAATATAAAAAAGTGTTACAGATATTGCGATGTATAAATAATGTCAAAAATGTTTTTCTAATTTTACTTGGGTCTTTGCAAGACATTCTTGTAGTTTTGAATAATTATTCAGAATAAAGAATATTTATTCTGGTAAAGAACAACATTTCTGTGACTTGGGAGTTGATACAACAATATTTATGATAAATTAATGCCAATATGAACCCAATACTGATGGACATTTTGTTAAGACTGAGAATACTTTTATGTAGAGACTGTGCAAATCACAGAAATAGACCAAATGTAATGCTAGATCTCGGGGCACGAGTATTGTGGAAAGATCTGAACTGAAGGCTGCCACTTTTGTAACACTGATGATAGAGCAACCACTAAAGTCTTGTTTAAATTGTTGTGAGCAATATTAAAATAATGACAGCACTGTTGACAATAAACAGTTTATGATGTTATCAAATGTAACCCTCCAGATGCGATGCTTTAATGAGATCTGTTGGGGATCCACTGCCCACATCAGCTGTCAACTCGTTAAACCCATTCTTGATCCGGAAGTAATTACCCAAAATGCTATATTAATTTAAACAAGGTGGCAGCACCAATTCACCCTAAAAACACACTATTACTGTGGATACTAAAAAAACTGCTACATTCAATCTCTAACATACTCCCCACCATTAGAGTTTGATACTTCTAACTCTAATTTCAATAACAGAAGTTAGGCATTACGAGATAATAGAGTTGGAATAACTGTTTATATTTTGAAACTTGAACCATTTATCAGGCATTTATAATCACTCACATTTATCATTTTAGTTTCATTCTTGGTTTCAGCAAACATCCATAGCGTAAAGTATTAGGAGCACTCTTGGGTGTATCACTTGCATCAAATCGGGAGGCTATGCTTTCAATATTTATACCTTGTTTTGCAGGCAAATTCTACACGCTTCCAGCAATCACCTCTATGTCATGCAGCTTTTGGATTGGTCTAGTCAACATACCACGTTTAGTTTTGAGTTCAGTGGTCTAACTTTGCCATCCTTTCCTAGAAATGTCCTAACAATAACAACCATAGACGTAAACAAGCAGGGACAAGCATCCTCCCACAGCAACACAACTGAACTCTCAAAGAATGCACCTCTGACTGTTGACCCCGGAAAGGGGGTGCGATTTCTTTTCTAGTCAGAGCACCGTTGATCATAGAATTTATCACCTGTTGGTCAATGATTTCTTTCTTATTATCAACTCTGAACTTGTGACAGGTTTATCCAGTGACCAGATGGTCTTGATAACTTGTGTTCATACCTATTAGGTTTTCGGCAGTAATATGGGGTTGACTTGCATCTGTGTCATCTCTGACAAATGCTAGCAGTCGAGAATTAAAACAGGCCCCAATCTCATGCAATGTAGTTTCAAGCTTGGTACAGGTCAAAGAACAGGTCTCTAGTGACTTCTTCAAAACAGGTTTAATCGGCTGCATAACATGCTCCCACCAGCCTCCTCTCCATGGCACTCTCTGTACTCTGAAACTCTGCTCTGGACTAATGGAACCACAATTTGTCAGTAATTCCCTTGGAGAAGCCTGGAACACTTTTGCATTGTCAGAGTATAAGATAGCCGAGATCCCTCTTTTGGCAAAAAACGTCACATAGCTAATGTAGTATCTCTACAATTAAGAGAGTCCACAAATTCTAAATGAACACCCCTGACTACTGCACATGTGAAGAACAGGATGTAGAATTTCTTGCCTGGACAATCACAACAATACAACGAGCATGTATAATGTAACCTGGTTATTGCAAAGGGGGAGGTTCTATGGATTCTACTCTCAGGAGAGGGGCCATGAGCTGCTCACATGAAGGAGCATTCTCACATGACATGCAGTCATGTTTAATGTGCATGGTTAGCCTTCTTAGACCCATAAACCAATATTGATTTCTCAAAATCACAGCCATGGTGGCTGTACCTGCATGTTTGAGAAAACATGGTCGAATCTAACCAAGAGCAAAGACAGCCGACACTTGGGCAAGATAGTAGAATGTTTTACATCAAAGATCAAATGCGATCGCTCCAGATGACTTTGGACCCTCAGCAACCCATCAGACCCAACAAAGACAGATCATTTTCCTAATGAAGAAGAATTAGAGACAGGATTACCTGCTTTCAGGGAGGTCAATTCATTGGAATAATGCTCTTCCTGAACATATATACTAACAGTAAGTCCTTTGCATTGGTCAACTCAGCAAAGGGAAGATCACCCCTTTGATGCTTCAATACCTTCTCACACACATTGTGCAAGAGTCTCATCTACAACCAACTATTGGAATGATATTTGAAAAGGAACTCCAACATTCTATTTGAAAAAAAATCTGTTCTGCAGTTACTCAAGACGATGTCAGTTGCATCGGGCTTCTCTAACTCATCTCTTCAGAAACAGAAACCAAAACAATAAAAACCACTTTCAGGAGATGGTTTTCAGCAGACCACAGCCACTCTGGGCCTCATAACCATTACTCACTATCCATCAGTTCCCTCGCAAATAGGGGTCTCGTAGCCAGGTCGGCTGGCTTTGGGGTACCAGGACAATGATTTCACATTATTGGGCTAGTCAAACTTCGTATTTCCGTCACACAATTCCTAACAAGTGTATTCTCTCTGCTAGAATCTCCCCTGATCCAGCTCAAAAATACCATCAAATCTGTCCAGCAAGACGATTCAACTTCGCAAAGCAAGGGGTGGGGGCTTTTGTACAAATTCCAACAACCATGCAGTCAGCAGTGCACCTAGAAGCTCCAATTGGGTGAGGTAACTGACTTAAGGAGGGCCACTTTAGCATTGGAAAAGGAAGAGTTGAAGTCCACGAACCCCTGTCACTCAGAGCTCTTAAATACAAGTGCCATAGCATGTTTTCAGATGCATCTCCAAATGTATGCAACTGTAACTTTACAATTGCTGCCCAGGGTCCTTCAGTGTAGCTTCTGGGAATTGGCTACCCTTTCAACAATTCTAGCCCTTCTAGCCATGAAGTGACTGACCATTGACAAGTCAGGTGCAGGCTCATCCCACTTCAGACCTAATTTCCACAATATCAGCTATAAGCGCAATATTTAAACGTCTGAACCACTATGAAATCTCCACAAGACTAGGAATTAAATTGGGTCTGGTCTAACAAGTCATTTAATGATACACGTTTATGACCCCAGGCAGGTGTCAAAGACAGGTCACATCATGGTAGTCTCACTACTTTCATGAACAACAGGTCTCTGAGGCAAGTAAAACACTTTGCGACCATTAGACACCATTTCATATGTGGGAACGTCATGTATGAGCCCTGATACCTCCATGTTACATATAGCCTTGTGGTATCTATCATGCACACCAGGATAATGTGGCAACTTGCAAGTCAGATTCTTTAGACGTTTTTTAGCATAAGATTAATTGTTTACAACCTGATATCACTTGTTTTCCTTGGTACTGCAATCACATACCTACCATTTTGGAAACCAACTTGTTTATGGGACTTTGTGAGAATGCATTCCTCCACCAGAGTTTCACCATCATGGATTCCAACAGGCTCTAAGTCCCAGAGGGCTCATGCACAAGCCTCTGAAATATCATGCACCAAAGTGTGATGTGATACAGCATGGAAAGATGCATCATTGCCCTTCACTGATCCAGATGCCATCCACCCAAACAGAGTCTCATGGGCAACCAGTCCATTTGACAAATGTACCATGTTGGACCTTACCAACTTCCAATGACAATCTAATCCTATGAGTACAGCAATGGATATTTCTTCATCTTTACTCTAGTCTACTAAGAAAATGTCATCAAAGGGCTGTTGAAACTTCCCAACAGTACATAGGTGCACAAATCACAGACACCTCCATCACAAGGATGGGATTGCAAGTGCCATTTAAAGTTTACTTGAAATACATTTCTCATCTCACTTTCCCTCACATACCTTTTTTGCACTCCTTTCATTCTTTCCTGATAAGTAACCGGGTGCACGGTTGGCTGAACTGCAACATGCTTGCCTTCTACCTCTGTGGCCCAGGCTCAATTCATGCCTGGGGAAGCTAGTGGAAAAAGTTCCTACTTCTCTGACTCTGCATGTTGATTTTCTCCGAATCCTTCAGTTTCCTTCACAAAACAAGTAGGTAAAAAAGTATATGCCATCATCATGGAGAGTGATTAATATAGGCTTGGTCTGTTTTGCAATCCTTGTATGAGATACGGGTCTATACTTTTTACTGTAAATGCTACACATTGCAACAAGACACGCTTGTTTACCATTCCTGTATCAGTGTACTTTTGGACATAAGAATACAACACGCCAGTGTGTCCAACTTTTGTTTGTTGAATGTTTGAAGAAAGGAGCTCATTCTCTTCAAGTTTACCTCTTGTAGTAGCAGGATGTGATTCCTTCTCATCTTTGTTACCATAGTTACATAGTAAAGCATGATGTTTTCCCAGACACTTTGCATAAACACTAGTGTACCTTTGAGCATAATGAGATTTCAACAGATACCAAAAGCATTAACCCACACTGTAGATTCTTTCCTTTGTACTGAAATGGGAGACTTAGTAAGTCCTTAAAACTTTTCTGTCATATGTTGTCTTTCACAAATTGTTCCACCTTTAGCACCCCTAGGAACTTTCTTCTTCATTTACACAGTTTTTGAGTCATCAAATGCATGTACAATACCTTAAGACTATTTTGGTTCAAAATAATTAATAGAACACCATAGTAGTATCACCTCCTTCAAAAACACTTGTTACCTTTTTGAAAACAAGATCAAGGTCATTTTAGTGAATATTACATTGGCACATATTTCCATAACTTGCCAATTGTTCAACAAAACGTTCCTTACATGTTGCTCTACTTTTAAGTCAGCAAATACTTGTGCAGTATTTTACGGCTTTATTGGTTCAAAATAATTAATAGAACACCATAGTATTATCACCTCTTTCAAAAACACGTTTTACCTTTTTGAAAACAATATCTAGGGCTTAAGAGTGTGTTGGAATCATTGAGAAGCCTTTCAATCCAACTTAATTTTAATGCTTTATTCTGGCACTTAATATGTATCATTTTAAGACCAGGCTGCTCATATTAGCCTGCAACAGTATCCAATTTTATTGTATATCTACCTTGTCCATTCCACAAAAAATACAACAATGTGTCCACCTATTTGATAAAAAATCTTTTTCAGACTTACAACTTGGACTTGGAACAACAGTCAATTAACTGTGAAAAAGCAAAGGTTTTTAATATGGCCACTTTGCTGTAGAATGAAAATTTCGTTGTGACGATGTATTCAAGTGATTTTTCATTTTTGTAATAGTGGGATATTGATTAGGCTTACCAATTTATAAGTGTCAGCAGTTATCATTATTCCTAACAACTTATTAGGTCCATTTGTCCATTTACTCCCATTTAAAGTCTTAAGTTTAAATTGTGTGTCTTTTAAACTGCCTATTGGCATTATTTATGTTTTATCATAATTAACTTTCAATCGTGAGTAATTTTTAAACCGTTGAAATACATTAACTACTTCTTTGCAAACTTTCTTCATTAGCTTCAATTGTCAAACAATTGTCATCCGCTTATTAACTTATTTAATGTTCCTTATCTTCTATCTTAACACCTTCAATTCTATCATTTTGTTCGATAATGCTAATAAAAATAATACAAATATCAACAGATATCACGAACAGATGTGGGGAGAGTGGGCAACCCTGGCATGCGCCTCAAGACAAACCAAAAGGTGCAGTTGCCGAACCAAGGATCTGGCTATTTGTGCAGCAAAGACAGTCTCAATCCAATGTTTAAAGCTAGAGCCAAAGTTAAAGAAATTAAATACCTTTTTAATGTATTTCCATTCCAATCTGTCAAGCACTTTTTCAAAACCAATTAAAATTGAAAAGGCAGATATATCTTCACTGTCAATATACTGTACAATATCAAACATCCTCCTGACATTTTCACATGTGTGTCCATTTTGCAAAAACTCTCTATGGTCCCTTTGAATAAGTTTTAACAAAACTTTCCCCATCCTGTATGGTAAGCGTTTTGTTCATATTCTAGAAGCTCTATTTAATAAAGATTGGTCTCCAATTTCTAAGAGTTGAAGGGTCCTTGTGCTTCTTAGGCAGAAGAGTGATATTTCACTGACACTGTGAAATGGATAAGTGACTTCTTTTATACGAAAACAAATATGGATTTTAACAATAAATCTTTAATGTCAGCAAAATAAAAAACCTCAACATTATACAGAAAGCCCATCTGTTCCTGTGGCTTTTATTATTTATTATTCCCGTGCTGTTAAAGGGTCCTCACAAAACCTTATTTGTCATCGGTAAGTTTAATAATATTAGCTGCATTTGGTATCTCTTGCTCAAGCTCCACGTCTTCGGTTTCCTCTGATGTATACACTTTCTTGCAAACGATTGCCAATTCTTGAAGTATCTGGCTTTTATCTCATATTATCAACCCATTTGTTTATTGCAGCTGTCCAATAACCTTTTTATTATAATTCCTTCTTTCTAAATAAAAAAAAAATATTCACTAGCTTGTTCTTTTTCAGGTCATTGAACCTTGCATTTTATTGATGCTCTTTAATTTTATATTCTACTTCGTTTTCTAATTCACCTTTTACCGTTTATTCCATCCCTAAATCCACTGGGGTCCGGGTCTTTTTGCTGCAATTCTTCCGAATCTTGTAATCTTTCTTCTATTTCTCTGATTATCTTGATTTTGTCCTTTATCTTCATTAATGCATATTTGATATTTTCCCTGTTATTTGTGATTTCACTGTCCCATAAAAGACCTGGAGTAGCTTCTGAATTTAAATGTACTCTTTATGATTTGGTATGTTTTATTGAGTCAATATATAATCGCTATCTATCTAATAGTGAACAGGTGAGCATTCAAAAGCCTGTTCGTCTCTCATAAGACTATGTTAGTAACGTCAAATTAATATTTGAATGATCTAAAACCACGTTTATGTCCGTATCTGTTACATATCAGGTCATACTGAATGGCACTACAAAAATACAATCTACAAAGACTAATGTGAAGATTATTAGTGTGCCAAGTGAATCTCTCATTTATCGGGGTTTTGTAACCCGCAAATGTCTACGAGATCCGTGCATTCCATCCATATTAACAGAGTTGTTTGAGCTCTTTCATTTATGTGTGTGTGGGGGGGGGGGTGCATGGGCGCCTTTATATCTTTATCTAAATCTAATAATAAATTGAAGTCGCTGCCCCCAATTCTATTGTCATTAGGAATATCTTCTTTTCAGTTTATTATGTTTTCAAAAAGTGCTGAGGTATCTTGATATTGACCATACATATTAAGTAAAGTTACTCTCTTACTTCCAACAGTAGTATCTGCGATGATATATTGTCCTTCTGTATATAAATGTACATTATAAATTTTCATATGGAATTTATTTTAAATGATATGCAAAATCCATTTGATTCACTTGAAACAAGTGCAAATATAAACTGATACCCACATTCTGTTTTCCACTGCTTTTCTTCCTCTGTTGTACACTGTACGTCCTGCAAAAACACGATTTCGACCTAACGTTTTCTGTAAATAATAGAAAACGTCTCCTCTAGTCTTATAATATTGCAAGACTCTTATATTCAAAGAGCAAATTAAAACTTCTCCTGCCATTTATTATTAATTTAAGTTTCCATAAGTATCATGCCTTTTTCCACTTGATGTGCAGCTTCACTTTATCTTTGACATATACTAAATCTCTGTGTTCCTTGTTTCAGATTTTTTCACTTACAAACAAAAAGAAAAATAATGCAAAATAAAACTCAAGTGAAACATGATAAGGGGGTAAGCCACTGCTCACCTCCCACTGAGAGAGACTGCAGAGAAACAACATGATACACCACATCTTAGCACTGCTAATACATGTAACTATTAATTGTCAACTGCCAAGGGTAGAAAATACCGGTATGACACCAACCAGTACATGTAGAATGCTGCCTTTAATAACGAAGAACATAGGTTTTACAATAAGTGCCGGTGAACTACCATGTCACGTAGCCGACGCGCTTCCCATAGTTGTTTTCCAGCCTTTATGCATTTTTTGCATATATTTGATTTAAATATATTTCATTAGTCGATTGAAAACAGGGCCAGACTCTATATGGGTCTCGCTTTTTCGCATTAACACCAATACAATTTAAAACAATAAGTATCACGATATCAAAAATTACAATCTTTAACATATAAACTGCATACACCAGCTTAGTTTTGTATACTATGCGTATTTAAATTACATAGAACTACCTTGTCACGTAGCCGACGCGCTTCCCATAGTTGTTTTCCAGCCTTTATGCATTTTTTGCATATATTTGATTTAAATATATTTCATTAGTCACTTGAAAACAGGGCCAGACCCTATGTGGGTCTCGCTTTTTCGCATTAACACCAATACAATTTAAAACAATAAGTATCACGATATCAAAAATTACAATCTTTAACATATAAACTGCATACACCAGCTTAGTTTTGTATACTATGCGTATTTAAATTACATAGAAAAATTCGACAATACATGGGCGATTCCTTGTTCACTAATGTTACCGCGGAACAAAACATGCAATCTGTAACATGATAAGATTACCGCCATGTGTCAAAATACTGTATTATGACAAACACCGAATCAACAACTTTAACTATAACGTGAAAATCTAAATAAACTATGTTTGAGTATTTCATTATACAAACCGGGGATTTTACCACCTAAAACACGTTGCGCACAAGTTACATAACCAATAACAACGGTCGCATGTACCAAATATACGGTACAACCGTATTGTACAATGCAAGAACTCAAATGTTATCATGAAAGCGTCATGTACACACCAACAATGTATTTTTACATGGAAGTGCGCAACATATACGTATTTTATACTGAAAGTTTATTCAGGCAATACATGAAATTTGAAATACTTAGTCAACAACTTGTAATGTGTCACTGTAATTACATAAACCTTTATAAGACAACAGCTTCTAATCACTTATAAAGCATAACCGACAAATGTTTAGCGCGCATTGATAACGAAAAACAAGACACAGCAAATGTGTCTCGTAACTTCAATTCCTGACAGAAACGACGCGTACCTATAATTGAAAATTTATATATGCATATACATTTATATATTTTGTGGAAATCAGAACTTCTTAACATAATTACAGGAACATTATTACAGGGTTTACAATTATAACCACCCCATGTTAGTGACAGAAGCGGCGGTGCCAGTACATTTGCCAATGCACCCGACGTGCATATTAAAGCTACAACAACAACAACAACAACAACAACAACAACAAAAAACAAAACAAAACAAAAAACAAACAAACAAACAAACGAACAATAAAAAGCATGATGAACGCATGAATAACGAATTGAAAACTCGTCTAAAATTGATAGGAGAACAAATATGAGAAAGCAACGCTACTGTTAGTCTCATGTGCCTATGAAAAATATCATGTTGAAAAAGAAGGGGCATTTCCCCAAGATGCCCGAGAGCGGGTATACCATGACGGAGCCCTCCAACTACCAGTATACAGCGAGTTCTGGTTGACGAAGTGGGGGTGCCACTGCAAGGGTGCTCGCTCTGTTATTTACTGGGGAAAGAGAGAAACCTGAATCAGTGTGAATAATTTACTAAGGTAGATCTCTATTTTATACCAGTCAACCAATATATACTTTCTTATACAAGGACTATTCTCTTTATTGTGTAGGACTCTACCTAATGCAGGTCAACATCCATGATTCAATATTGCTTGTGCAGAAATTATACTCATAGTGTAAGATCAATTGCTCACGAGAAACAGACCCTGCCGCGCCCAAATATTCTACTCCATACAGCTAAGACCTTCGCCACAGCAAAAACGTTTCTCATTAAACTATAAATAACATGTTGAAAATAAGTTTATGAGTGTATGTCCCATTAGTGGTTTAAACACAATGCTGTCAATGCTGTTGACAATTCTGGGTTACCACATGTTCGAATAAAGCACTTATTTGTAAACAAGCGCACACCCTTTCACACAAAGAGAATTATCAACACTATATACATGTATACCACAAAACAAGAAATGAATTCCAAATCTTTAAATCTTGTATACAGCTTATAGCTCAAATTATGGTGATGAAATTGACTTTGGGTCAATTTAATTCCCTAATGTAATGTGTAAAATCAGAAAAGTCAAACGTCCACAGGTCCAGTGTTACCCTGCAGGGCTATAATACCGACACTTTGCCATGACAGTGGCGTAGGAACGGGGGGGCGGGCGGGGGCCCCCTTAATAATTTTCCCCCAAGCAGGGTGCACCTTCCCTGCACAGTTCATCACTTGCCCTCCCCTACAATAGTTCAAAGATTCCTACGCCACTGCAAGACCTGTACGATATATTGTCCTGTGACCATGCAGCTTTGCCAAGCGAAACCCATCATAAGGCAGTGGATACCAGTCTGTGGAGTACTTGATTCCTTTATTTGAACCACAGTCTAGCCCAACTTGGGTCCAAGTGTTAGTATACATATTTATGCAGTATTTAGAACATGATCCAAACTTTGACCGCACTTCCATTTTATCATTTTCCCACTTTCCAGATTACCTTCGACCTGGTTGTCCCAGGTCCAGATATCTATCACACATGCAGCCCTTTACCCGGTTAAAGAGTTGGTGCATGTCCTTGGTAAGGTCATGTACATTCGGAATGCTTATGCCTTTCAGCTGTTTGCTTTCCCTTGTTACTGCCTTTCGAACATCCTTGCACATGACTGTACGAACAGCCCTCTCTCTTGATATGACCTCTTCACCTCCAACCTGTGGGCATTGTTGAGGTCACTCTTGGTTAGATCTGAAACAAGCTTATTGCCAAACAGATCTGGAGCAATCTGTTAACAGTCCTCATTTTAGTTCTCTGCTACTCAAATATTCATATACTGGATTTGCGTGTGTTTTGTTCGTCACGCACAACGTGGGTTTTTCCATCTCTGTTTTGCGTGTCTAATATTCGTTACACACAACATGTACTTTTTCATCTCTGCCAATCCCTAAAACCTTATCACAGCTGCTGTTCTGTGTTATCAACACCTGCATTTCATCCTTTAGTGCTTTGTTCTCAGCCTCTAATACAGTAACTTGTGGCATATTCATAATATTTGAAATGTAGAAGAATGGTTAGGTTTTATTAGCCCTTAAAATAGAATCGGATCATCAGCAGGAAACTGGCTGAAGTTTAGTTTATGTGCCATAAGTCCCGGGACACGTCATTCTATCAGCTGGCGGCACCATGTCTGTATTTTCGATGCAAACATCAGGTGTTGATGTAATAAGGAATTAAGTTAATATGGTGTTTCTTTATTGACAGGTCTACTGATAAATGTAGCCCATATTTACATGAATCCAATTAATTTTAAAAAAGCAAAACAAAAACAAAAACAAAAACAAAAACAAAAACAAAAAACAAAAACAAAAAACAAAAAACAAAAAACAAAAAACAAAAACAAAAACAAAAACAAAAACAAAAACAAAAACAAGAACAAAAACAAAAAAACAAAAACAAAAACAAAACACCCCCACCCACCCACCCCCCAAATCCAACGCCTTTAACTTGCATGGCTAGACCTACCAGAAAATGTACCATTCAATCAATAGAGCATAAGAATAAGAAAACCCCACACTTACCTAAATCACTGAGTCTTTCAACATACCCACCTTCATTACCCGATAAAATCATAACCAGTTAACCAACTGAAAATAAAACGGAAATTTAATATGTGACGTAGAAGAGTCACGTTGTCAATTTAGTTATACTTGGAAACTGATCAGATCAACGTTGTGGTAATCAGTATTAAAATAGGCTCAGAGGGCTATTATTATTGTTCCACTTCGAATGGCCAATCTAGCCACCGTTAATGTCTAAATCCATACATTAACTGATCAGCAGTATTATGTTTGATTTAAAATTTCGAAAATGTAAAGTATCAACTGCCAAATGAATTTCTAAAAGGGTTTTATTTGGGAACAAACCCATCATCTATTGTCTTAATATCGAAATCTACAAATATATCGTGAAAAGGATCCAGGTCATTACTCTTCCAAAAAAAATGTCTTCAGGACAAATTGTTTGGCAACCTCTAAGAAATTTTCAACATTTGAACATGCAATATCAATAATGCATCAAGTAAAGGACACTTATTAATTACACAATTTCCTGAAATTAAATTTGGCAGAAATTCAGATTCAAACCACGTGAAAAATAGATCACTAAGAACGAAAGACAATGAATCACATCTATATGTTGTCCTCTCTTTTAAGAACTCCAATTATTATCTTTTTTAGTTTTTGTCTGACCAAAGTGATGTTCTTTCTGAGTTTATACTTATGTACTTGTGCGCTGGATGCTTGAGCATTTTGATATTCATTTTCTCTATTACTATTTTAACATTTGTGGATGAATGAGCATTGGCAAAGCTGGTAACAATTTTGAAATTATTTGTAAAAATGTAATATCGATATTTTATAGCAACGACTGGTTATTAACAATTCAGGCATCCAGAACAATGATGGTTATTTACCAATACATAAACATAAAGATGATACAATAACTTTTCATGAAAGATGCAAGTTACAAAACTGTGATATCAAACATTCCCTTTATTTGATATTCTGGATCAGTACATTACATCCTTATAAAGCTGTATAGCCAGTGAACAATATAGATTATAAGCCTTAACCTGTATTATTAAGTCTTTAGAATAAGAGAAAAATTTGACCAAGGGCAATAAACCTGCAATGGTAAGAATAAAGGCTATAATGCATGAAACCTGTCATGTCAAAGTATAGGCAACATATCCAATAGACAAGGTACCACTAGAAAACATTTCTGATAATATTCAACTTGAAAAAGGCTAAAGTTATCTTATGTATCTAACAAGTGATTACATGTATATAATAAAAACGGTCTGCCCCTTTGCAGCCCACCATTGGCCAGACACAGATTCTGACCAAGTCTAAATATTCCATCCTCGGGAACCCAAAAGTTCTGCAAAACCAAAGACTCTATCAAATACTTGTCGCAATCCTCTTTTATTCTTGTAAAATCTCATTAAATCCATGAACCAAAATATTTAGAAAGCAGTTTCGGTAACTCCTTCCAGGCTGCATTCACAAATGCATGTCCTGAAACATGTTCGAATTCATATTACTCGTAAACAGCTTTCTCTCACGCAGCATGTTTTGTTCCCCGTCATCAAATATTGCATCACTTTGGAAGTCATGCTACAGTGTAGAGTAAAAACTTGTTATGGATTTATCAGCTTTTGGTGCTATGACAAATCATACTGGTGACAACCCTTTTAAACTAACTTTACGTAGAATCTTCCTGTGATTATCATGATTGTTAAAGTAGTCTGCCATGGAACTTGCTGTTTCCTTCACAATTAAGTAGCACAGAAATAAGACCACCTATAAGTCTTACAAATTACGCAAAACCCACATTCATTGTGTTCATTAACTTATTATTCAACTGTGCCATGAATGTGCGTTTTAAAACTGTGGCCTGCATCTATAGGACTCAAATATAAACAAGATATATGTACCTGTGACAAGTAGCTGCAATATTGTGCAAGTAATCCTTGATAATGATTAGTTTGAAGGGGAGATACATTTTAGCATTGTTTTTTTTCCAGTTTTGATAGTGTCTGCAAGATCCTCCAAAGGAGGCCTCTGTCTAAATTATTGTAAAAAAAAAAAGGTATATTGCTATAATATTATGGAACTCTGATCCTGTTTGAGCACATTGGAAACCTTTTAGTTCCATAATATATAGGGTCCCACTGTTTACAATGGTGAGAACCCAAGCCCGAAGGCAGTTGTTACTACCCATTATCGTGGTGGTGAGGGTGGTGGGGTGGAGGTGGGATGTTACTATAAAGACATGCTGGAATAACACTATGCCGAGGGATTAAGATTTAGAGTCTTTGTTTTAGGGTGCACGGTTGGCTGAGCGGTAAGACTCTCGGCTTTCACCTCTGCGACCCGGTGTTCGATTCTCGTCCTGGGAAGTATGTGGAAAAAGTTCCTACCACTTTAACCAAGCACGGTGGTTTTCTTCGAGTTCTTCGGTTTCCTGCACCACAGACAAGGTAGGAAGTATACGTCTGTGCCATGGAGAGTGGCTCGATACGTCAATGCTTGACTTCCTTCACAATCCATGTAAACAAATGTGTCCATACTATAATTTTGACTATTGTCAACGAGGTTGTATATACGGTGTCGTGCCAGTTCAGCTGAAACATCGAAATGATAAAGCGTTAAGAACCAATTACTACTCCATCCGACAAGAAACTAACACCGACCTATCGGCGTGTAATTTTTCCATTTAGATTACAGGTGTTACCCGGTGCCGTAAATGCTGTTTACTTTTTTTTCCGTCAAGAATGAGATGGGTCAACAACTTTCCCCGCTGCACTATAGCAATAATTTTGAATTGCTGGACTTGCTTCATATATTCAGGAGAAAGGCGCGTTACAGCTAAGTATAATCGAATAGAAATAACGTCACAGGTATTATTTTGAAAGGAAAATATCTTTCGTATCAATTCACCTGTAAACCCAACTACGAGCAATATCCAGGTCACACCTGTGGAAGAATGACTTGACAAATGATTCATATAACGCTATTTGCGACATGGTGCAATAGGTTTGAACAGTCGTGGCATGGTCCTTCGTATGAGGACATTTGCCACCACGGCAATGTCCGTAGACTTTCTGAACAATATACTATAATAAGTTTTGTAGGTTGATCCCTTTATATTCTTTTAATCATAACTTGTAAATGAACGCATCACGTTGTTCAATTAAATAACGTTCTTTGTGTCCCAACTGGCTTTTTATTGTTGTAAATCTCACTGTTGTTGTCACAGATCCAGCCAGCCACGAAGGGGTTTCACTTAGCACATCTTGTGCCAACCAGGCCCTCAATAACATAAAAAAAATAATAATAAGCTACAGTTGATTGCCGTGAACAGACACAAAGAAAGAAACTTTTGTGTAAATGTATATTCACTCACATAACACAAGAAAACACAGCAGTGGCAGAAACAGCAGAAAAAGGTATCTCGTCTTAAATGGCCATGTTGACTGGCTTTTCACGAAATGGTGGGTCCTATGCCCTGGCTTGTCCAGTCGACCTCAGGGCTGCAACTCAAAATCAAAGAGCAGTATCAAAGAAAAAAACTACCTCGTGATTTGTGGGAAACCCAATCTTTAATTGCAACGCCGAAACTGTGGTTTTAGTTTTTAGATTTTATTTTTCACCTGGTCTTACCAATCACCAAATATAAGATACTTTAATGTAGATAATTTGCTGAGCAATCCTAAAACAAACACTTGTCAAATATATAACACAAAACGCCACATTGGAGAGCTAACAATAGTTATGAAATAAAAATATTCTTCTGCTGGTCTCCCTATGTCAAAAATGGATATATCAAAGCCTACATTATTCAATTGGTAAACCGCACAAGATTCGTAGAATAAAATATATATTGGAGCATACACGTGCCCAAAAGTAGCCTATTTAGAAGCCTACATTATTCAACTGGTGAACCACAACAAGATTCACAAAAAGTACAAAATGTATAAGAGCTTACAAGGAATCCAAAATAGCTTATCTGGAAGCTTACTTTATCGAGGATGAACTATACACAGGTACAGCAACAAAAATACTGGAGCACAAAAAAGTTCTCAACAAATAACTTCTTACATTCAATTTGGTAAATGCCAGTTGACAGCCAGAACACTACCACTATAAATTTAACGTACACCCAGATATCACTCTGTAGGGGCCAAACAAATTCAGATGTCTGACCATGATCTGCAGCACCTGGTCCTTTTTATTATAACAGCATCCATCCACGCATACATGTGTGTGGGTATGTTTGTGTTATGATGCTGCAGTCATTGAAAATTATCAATATGAGTTCTTATATTGCACTTTTGTTGTGCATGAATGATTTGCCTCAAATGTTCATGTATAAGAGTCCACTGGAACATCAGGCCTCACAATTGCTCCAGGGGTAAACATATACAAACTCCTCCCAGCCATCCAACAATACATACTTATATTCTAATGGTATGTTTCAAAAACCTCTGCCATCTTTTGTTTTATAACTTTACAAACTGGCTGCCCAGTACCGGAATTAAAAGTACGAGGCAATATGAGCAATATTTGGTATGTGACCCTAGGTCTGCTGGTGGTGAGTATCGGCAAGAACGTGACTAATTATTTATGAAGTGGATTTTGTAGTTATTGTTGCAGTGTTCCGCGACAAAATTGCTGATTTGCATTGAATAAGATCGTGCATAATGCTTGACGCACAACGCTAACTGTATCCGGCAAGCAATATTTATACGTGACAAAATTAATTGTAAGTTGTAAGCGTAAGTAAAAATTTAAATTTCAAGCAATTCATGGGACAGGCTTGTTCTCAAGTAATACTAGATCTTGTACCATTGCCAAATGTGTGTACACCTACGTGGCTGTCGTTCTGATGTCAGGAATGTTGCCCATGGATGTAGGATATTGGTATCATTAGTACTAGATTCTACGTGCAATAAAATACAACACAATCCTCAAACGATTTGATATGAATCGCTACAGAATAGGCACAATTTATTGCAAATTCTGCGTGGCAAACCAGAAGAACTGAAATGACCTGCCAAAGGTCATTTTGAAGAACTCAAGTCTTTCAACAAATAATGACTTAGCAATGTAGCTGTTATGATATATGTGACGCCAAAACCATCAAAATTTATTTTGATTAAAGACTAAAAACTAAAATCTTATAACCGGAGTTAATGATTTTGCTATGTTTTACAAAGTGCGTTTTAGGACAGATTTTTTGGCAAAATTGGATAGCAGCATGCATGCATGGCACATATAAGTATCTTACATGTGGCACTTTGAAAATATATGGTAAAGGTCTACAGCCCTGATTCTCATATTTGTTTACACCACAATGTTTCTGTCCTTCACAGGATTACCGTTAATGTTTTTAGGGTCAGTTTGCCACTTGACGAGTCATCGTCAAAATATACACCAAAGCTAGATTCATTGCTGAAAAAACGACAACTAAGCAACTTGTTGATTCTAAACAAATCATAGATAGCATGAAACATGTAATTTCTATCATAGGACGATAAATACTGATGTTGCGTGCATAATGCCTTTCTTGCAACTATCAAATGCTGTTTTCACTTCAATTTTGCAATAATTTAGTAAATTGGTTTCATTTGACAGGTACGACAGACCCCACCTCCTCCGCCACACACACGCACACACATACGCACACACACACCTAGCGTATGGGCAACTCTGCATCTCCCTGCTAGCATTATCTTGTACGCCGTTGCGCGGCGAGAAAGTCCTACTCTGAGCAGAGAGTTTTGTAGTTTTCAGGGTTCTTTTTTTTAATAGAACTTCAGGAAGATGTAAAGGATGTACCGTTGTAAGAAATATTGAATTTGAGCCCCGCCTACGGGACAAACATGTAGGTATGAATACACCATTGCGGCCAATCAGGTGCAGGTTACCACACTAAATAGTTCTTGGTTGTCTTGTGCTGACACCTTTGGGGGCCATTTACCTGTAGTTAACCCACTGTTTCAGCTAGACTATTACATGAGCTTATCAGCCTGTTTGTGTTGTATGGTTTGACAGATATTTTTTCTATGATGAGTTTTATAAACAGAGGGCAAATCACATATTCATACGCAGTGACGTAATGCTGGCAAGCCGTGCTCGGGGCACGTGTTTCCTGGCTATGACAGGTAAACTCTGGCACAACTTTTGATTCTATCTATAGACTCGCCTTTTTTATCTTGAATGTTTTCAGTGAAAGGTGTCTGCACAACACCAACTGCATACTTTATTTTAAAAAGTGAAGCAACAAATGTTATACGCCTTTATGCTAATATGAGAATATACAGTAAATATAATGGTGGTTTCATCCCTGAAGGGAAACTGATGCTGACAGAGGAAATTTTAAAATTTCACCTCCATGTCAATTTGATTTCCTCTAAATGTTGTCTTACCACTTATATTTGTCAGATCAAACCATTTGAGATGGCTATCTTTATTTGTTTATGTAAAATAAAACAATTAAATGGTGTCAATGGTTTACAATAGAGTACATTGCTGGATTTTCATGTATTAACCAAAACAACAATGATATTTGCATATTTTGGGAAGAAATGAAGAATTAGTGACTTTTAAATTGATATTCAGCTTAAATTCTCCATTTAAAAAGAAGATTGAATGGGGATGAATGATATTTCAAAGGAAAATATGTTGAAATTGACTTAAATCTTTACATATTTAAAAACAGCTGAAAAAGCCCCCAACTACTTGATAAATGAAGATGGAAAGTAGGAAGGATTACAAAGTGTTCATGATGGCCTTGTAACCACTTGATGGTAGAAATAAGACTGATACATATGTGTACTGACAAGTGTGTATCATTAATAGTTAAAATTTTATTAGAGCAACAATGAGGCAGTTTGTACCACTCAGCAGCCATCATTTTTAAGGGGGGGGGGTGGTATCAAGGTCAATGTAGGTTCACTGACCAGTTTTTTCTGGCAAGCTATATTATTTTTTTACAAACAGATAATAATAATGTAACCCAAGTGAAAAAAATTGAGATGAAATCAAATCTTTGTGAAGAAAAAATAATGAATTTTATTGATTGGTGAGGTCAGATCAAAACACTTAAAATTGCATTGGGAATCCATTGTGATAGTGCATAGAAAAAGTGTTATATTTCCAAAGGTTTACCAGCTAGCTGAATTTTCTTTTCACAGTATTACACTTGTATGGGTCAGTATTACATATGCATAATTGAAATGAATATTAATTGCCATTTGCATAATGAAGGTATGAATACACCATTGCGGCCAATCAGGTGCAGGTTACCGCACTAAATAGTTCTTGGTTGTCTTGTGCTGACACCTTTGGGGGGCCATTTACCTGTAATTAACCCACTGTTTCAGCTAGACTATTACATGAGCTTATCAGCCTGTTTGTGTTGTATGGTTTGACAGATATTTTTTCTATGATGAGTTTTATAAACAGAGGGCAAATCACATATTCATACGCAGTGACGTAATGCTGGCAAGCCGTGCTCGGGGCACGTGTTTCCCGGCTATGACAGGTAAACACTGGCATAACTTTTGATTCTATCTACAGACTCGCCTTTTTTATCTTGAATGTTTTCAGTGAAAGGTGTCTGCACAACACCAACTGCATACTTTATTTTAAAAAGTGAAGCAACAAAAGTTATACGCCTTTATGCTAATATGAGAATATACAGTAAATATAATGGTGGTTTCATCCCTGTAGCAAGTCTGCTTGTGTGAGAAAGGAAGACAACGGATCTGATTTCAAACAACTCCTGGGTCAGAGGGCGTCCCCAGTCAGGGCCCTATTATTCAGAATATAGACAGCCGCATGGCTGCACAAGAGCAAAAAGGACAATCAAATGATCATGTGGACGATAAACTGGTGTCCACGTCTGCTAATGCCAGTCAAAGTGCCGTCGATTGACATGACAATTATTGTTCAAACTGTGTGAAACTTTCGTCATTATTTTTGCGTTCATTGAGTATAGAAAGTCGCTTCATGTTCAGAGAACATGATACACACTCACAAATCTTATCCCAACAACGAGAGCAAAGTTGAAAAAAAGCTAAACGCAGAGATTTGAGAGTTACTTAAACATCAACATTTATCTGCCAATACCAATATGAAGAGTTAAATCTCACCCCTAACTTGAAACAGGCGGTCACCCATTAAGGCAAGTTGTGGTTTAAAACCAGATGATGATTGTAAACTTGTCTTTGGATTGCACAAATGTTTATACTGTTGATGTGTGACTTAATTCACTTTCAAAACCGTTCCCCTGTCATTCGCAAGAAAACCACTTGATATGTAGAGGTCCTTACGGGGTTATAGTATCATGCTTTCAAGTTCAACTTAATTTCTACAAAAAAGCAAAAGAAAAACAACGACAAAACCAACAAACAACAACAACAACACAAACAAAACAAAAAACAAAAAACAAAAACCAAAAACAAAAAAAACAAAAAACAAAAAACAAACAAACAAAAATTTAATATGGTGCTTCTTTATTGACAGGTCTACGGATAAATGTAGTCCATATTTAAATGAATCCAATTGAACAAAAAAAACAAAAAAAAACAAAAACAAAACAAAAAACACAAAAACAAAAAAAAACAAAAACAAAACAAAAAAACAAAAAAAAAACAATAAAAAAAAACCAAAAACAAAACAAAAACAAAACAAAAACAAAAAACAAAAAAAACTAACAAACAACAACAACATCTCTTATGAGAATTGTAGAGGCCACCTATATGGAAAAGATGTCTCCTGTCAGCAGCTAACTTTGCCATGGGTAGCGTGCCCAACCAATGTGAAGGAAAGAACTTTATTTCTTAGAACCACCAAAATGACGTCTGTTGGTTTTGCATGTTTATAAATGTCAAATGTATTGCCTTCTGTTGGATTTTTTCTGAATAGATTACGACTCTGATAATGAAATGTTTTTTGTAATCCAGCATAATAATGTTGTTACAATTGTTCTCTGTTACATGCAGAAAAATTGTCCATTGAGACTGTTCACTTTCTGTTGTATCATGAATGGGAAGAATATTACAGCATATTTGAATATTTGGAAACTTGCCCGGGCTACCTGAACAATGTGGACATATTTCTGAAATTTGATTCTTCTCTTCTGTCGGGAACTGAAATGCCCCCCCCCCCTTCATCGCAAAGAGTGTGCCAAAGACAGACTTGGGCAGGAAACGGGGTTCTGATTAGCACATGCAAGCTGATGGCATGATGTGTATCGTCTGGTCAGATTGTGGCATTCAGACATTGGACACGTAAAATTTTGATTTTATTTTTTTTTAATTTTATTTTTATTCATTTTTGAAACATGTTATAAGCCTTTATATCATAATTTTGTGGGTACAACTCTGTCGGTTGTGTTGTTTCCAAACGTTGGGTTTGCCACCTTACGAGTAGATGGCAGGAGCATATCCGTGGTGAGCAAAGCATGACGAATTTGAGGCCACTATAATTTGCTTTGGCGTTTGTGTCATTTGCTATCATTTTGATATTTCAGCATCTAAGTGGAGCTGACGGTAAGTACCTGTAATATAGATTGTCAGGTTGTTGCGTTGTCTGTGCTGGAAGAAAGGCTAACACATGGAAGAACAGGAGCACTGTAGTTTTACTTTGGTTGAAAAAATAACAATGCCAGTTAAACTTGTTTCAGTCTTGTTGTTCTCACTGTGCCAGAACAATATCACCGATGTAGTAATGTTGTCTACAACATTGAATAACTATACTTTTGCAGGTTTGAAAAACTGATCTTTGTCACCTTTTAAGCTTTACATGAAAAAATGACCAAGGTGAGAATTTCAGTTTTACAATTCATCAGAAACAAAATATTTAAATGATTTTGTTTGTATACATTTGAATACATTTGGTAGTCCGAGGTGCATGGATATTAAACATTTTTAGCTATCAGCTTTATTTAATATCATTGTGTTAATGACAGGAATTACCCGAGATGGAACACAATATTGTTTTATCCGTTTAAATATATCAAAGCAGAATTGTCAAATGAACAGAGCAAAAAAATTGCCACCGACTTTATCATAAGGTCTTTTGTCAAAATCTTTTGTCAAAAATCTCATTTATCCCATACAATAAAAAAACATGTTCCCTTCTAACAGTAGGATGCTTCCATATATCCGAAACAAAAAGCCATATTTTCTATTTGCTTAATTTAATTAGGTGATATGACCCTTATTTGATCCTCCAGTCTCCTTTTCTCCTACCCTTTTTATCTGTTCGGTGAAAACTATGCAAGTATCCCTTACCACTGTATCTTGAATTCGCCCTCCGGTACGGATGCAAACAATATATGTGACAGTACTACCTCCATCATTAAGTAACTGGTCATAACATCGGAACCATCAGTTGGAACACGATTCTGCCATCTTCCACGAATTAAAATCTGCAACATTCCGATCAGTGATGAACCCCTTTTATGCAAATTACGAATTCATTTTGGTGTGTGACCTACTCCGCAAGTGTTGATATCAATATTTAAATGGAAGAACACGATATGATCAACACATCATAGTTAAAATGGTAAGATAACTCCAGGACATTTCGGGACACCTTGTAAGAATTATTATCAAAACGAGAGATTCAGAGTGATTCTGAGCAAAGAGGAACATGCCTGCAAAAAAGTTTATACAAAAATACGAGAAAGTATACTGACACACAGAAAACATAATGCCAAAGTGAAAGGAACAACTCGCACATGTATCATTATTTTCATGCAGCACCGGCTGGTTTGTCGTATGACAGATGCCAGCAAACAGCATAGGGACAATAACATATATTTTGGTAAAAGTTGGTATGTTCAAATGTATCTGGTAATGCCTTGGTCGAACGGTATATGTGTTTTCGTGTAAACTGCAACTATGCCAATATAGGTTGGTGGTGAGATGGTAGTAGGTACTGAAGATTCTGCATTGAAGTGGTTAGTGTTGTTATGTGATGGCTAAAATGATGTGCATGCTTTTTCCTTGAAAACAGCCAGTCTGTTGATGATGATGATGATGATGATGATGATGATGATGATGATGATGATGATACACATATGTATCGTGGAAAAACAGAAAGAGACACGTAGACTTGAATGTAAGAAATTACACAAATTATACGATGATAAAACACATTATCTGAAAGCAAAGATAACTAGACATCTCCGATCGCAAGCGATCGCTGAGGGGAAGTTTCCCCCATCCATGCTCCCACTTCAGCCATCTCACCTGACAGTACTTTGACCGTTGATTTTAAAGGTCATATGTAAATTACAAAATCATGTAGTCATACAATAGCTGCAATTTGAGGCGAACATGATCCGAATGGGATTAAACTTGACCAAGTTATGACTCCATGAAAATTTCAAAGGGCCAAATGACATTGACCTTTGATCTGTAAATGTCACATGTAAATTGCAAAATTGTGCAGTGTGACAGCAGCTACAATAAACCCGGACATGGTCCAAATCGGATCTATATATAATAAAAAAAAATTAAAAATAGTTTTGGTATTTTAATATTGAATTTGTTATGTTTTTTACAATAATGAAGCAACAACGAATAGATCTATGTTATTGGTGACACCTGGTGGCTCTCTGCGGTATAGTGATCTGTCAACCAATGAAATGTTGGACACCAGCTAAAGCTACTGGCAGTGAAACCGCACATTCCCAACTGCATGCCCACCTGTATGGCAATTAAGAAGTAGGCCTATCCCAGCAACAGAAAATACGCATAATATTGAACAGGAATAGGAAGGTTTGGGGAGCAGTAGTAGGCCTTGTAGTAACAGAAATTCCTCCCACCTTTACCCACAAAAGCCCAAGACATACAGAAGTCAGTGCCATGGATTCGGACAACCTGGCTCGTTCCGCTCCATCAAAAAAAACTCTGATAAACAAACTCACTGGGGTGCTTACGTACTAAAAGGTGCTGTGAAGAGCACACTCACATAATTACAAAAGAAACCTAAAAATATCGATTAAGCGGGTCCTACTCTTGACTTTGGTACCGTAAAAATCAGACGCCCACCTTTTTTTGACACTTTTCCAAGTAGGTAGTCTCGTAAAGGCACCAATTCTTCACTATTTCAATCATAATAAGTACATAAAATAATAAATTTAAACATTAGTTTTATTTAATATCTAAATTCTTTCCACAAAAAGGAATCTACTGTGCACAGTTTGTTTATATATTCAGTCATTGCAGGCGCTCAGGGATTCACATTGAGGTCAATCTATTTTCATAACGCTATGCTCCATTCTGAAAATTTAACACGTTAACGTTATTGTATGAGGCTCTTTCAGTCCAGCGCATATCAACAATTTGAACCATTAAATGTAAATTTGCCATAAATATTTAAATGTTTGCAAACATGTTTGCCCAGTGTGGTATCCTATTACATTCGGTACTACTTCTTAAAATCCAAGCGTTTTATCATGCCATGGCCTTCGTCTTTTGGGTCATTTTGCCGCGACTACCGGGAAGAATGCGGGCCAGTGAGCGTCACCCAGCACGCGCAGGCAACTTAACTAGGCCTACTGAAATAGATGTGGGCATAATTGCATTTCCTACGCATCGAGGTAGCAGTGAAGAATTAATACGCAAAGTCCAGTCAAGTGCCAATTAAAAGTAAGCAAAGGGCTTGTTCTCAATGATATGCTGTAAGGATTATTTAAATGGACGTCCAGCACTGTACACTTTGTGATTTGGCCTTCATGTGCACAAGGTTTGTGGACTGGTGTTTGAAGCATACATTAAATATCCACCATATGCAATGTAGGCCTATAATGCGTACCGATGGGAGAACTCCCAAATACTGAAAATAGGCCTAAATAAATAAAATAAAATAAACAAAACAAAACTGGAAAAGGTCGTGACCTTGAAAATATAGGTCCAGGTGACAAATCACATATCAGGTGCAAAACGTCAGTACACAAGCATAATCCTGCTGGCCTACAATGACGACTTGCAGACCCCATCCGTTTTCGAAATCTCGCGTGCTTTTTTTTTTTTTAAAAGTAAAAACGCGTTTTTTCGGATGGCCATATGGCTGACCATCAAACCTGACGGGGGTAGGTCTTTGTTAGTTTTTTTTTTGTGCCTTCATTTTTTTTTTGGTAAAAACGCGTTTTTTCGGATGGCCATATGGCTGACCATCAAACCTGCCGGGACAGGTCTTTGTTCGTTTTTTGTGCCTTGATATCTGCTATCGATAGAGTTCAATAGCATTCAAGTCGGTTGATAATTTTGCCAGCGATGCAAAAAAAAAAAGAGTCACTATCAGAATACCAGGTGCATATGATTCCAGACTCAGTATAAATCACACTCGGTAGAGCAAGAACACCCCAGTGGGCTTTACATTTTTGAGATTTCGTGCGCACACAATTCAAAATTTAAAAAAAATCGCGAAATTATTCGAAAAATCACCTTGACCTTCGACTCCGTACCCATATGTTACAATTGACAAAATATAGCGGGGGCACTAAAGTTTTCGTATGTAGTTTGTTTGACTGGATCGGATTAGGCCTATAAGTTTTAGAGTGACGGTGAAAAATTCAAAAGCGGCAGTATGACCCCATCACCAGGAAAGTAAGTCACGGTTACCCAAAAGTATGCCACTAGGACAAGTGTTTTTTAAAAGTACTTGGGGTGAATTTTTTTTTTTTTTTTTTTTTTTTTTTTTTTACGATACGGCAAAATCAAAATTGCAAAAATTAAAAAGGTGATTATGGACTCCTTTGGAGTAGGGGACTTCACCGAATAGGTTATTCGTGGGGCCGCCAATTGTAGAAATATCCCGTACAAACAGTATAAGCCACCACCACCCTCCCCCTTCCCCCATCATAAAACCAGGAACACTGAATTTAAGTTTGCATTATGAGAAGACACTGGCCGGGTATCATAGCAAAAACAGGTACTACAGTAGCCGGAAACAGCATTGGGAAGGTTGACCACGCAGAATTGGGAACACAAAGCTACTCTTCTATTTGAAAATCGTGACCGAAAGGAGTATATTCCGTAGTCTGTTATTATAAGTTGTGTGCATCCAGGTATGCGTATCTGGCAGTAGGCCTACTTTAGATATGCGCGCATACTAAAACACGAGTTCCTTACAGTGTAGTTATAACAGGTAAAGAATGCATGTCTTTAATCAAATTAATGACAATGAACATGAATGGGTGTTGGAAAGCATGTTTGTGTCTGTATACGTCACTCCAGTAATAAAAGCTAAACATCTGCTCATTGCAAAAGTGTTCGCGTTGGGTTCACATAGACGCTATATTTGATCTGATCACACCGTCAGGTAGACCTGGTCGGGTCTGTTGTAAGACCAAGCGCTGTAGGTAAGTGTGGGGTTTATTATTTTGTTATTCAATTTTGGTAGGCCTAATTATGAGTGTTAGGTGTAGTTTCATTATATTAATGTCATGTGGGCTACGCTTTTAAGTAGGCCTATTAACAAAGGAACATCATATTCGCTTTACTCCGTAATACATCAGCTCGGGATGTTTGTATTGGAATTAATTTATGGAAATGCAAACATGGTGCCGCCAGTTAGCAGAATGACTTGTCCGGGGATTAGGCCTAATGGCACGGAAACAAGTCTTGCGCTGGTTCCCCGCTGATGACCCGATTTATAAAGGCTAATAATGCCTAAAACTTTCTTCTAAATTTCGAATTTGATGAATATGATTTGTTCCTTTATAAGTTAATTTGCTATTATGATTTGGAACAATGCAGTTTTTCAGTGAATGGTACGGAATAAGTTCCGCTCTTAGAATATTGGACTTGATAGTGTTCATCCAGTACATGGGCTTACAGAATTAGCCTAGGTTTGTTAAGTTTCTCTTTGTATTAAATATATATGGGCGATCTAAAAAAAAAAAAAAGCTATACTGGATGCTTCAAAATCCAGATTTATCAGAAAGTAAAATTATTAAATTGTGGATAATTGGAGAAACTTGAAGTAAAAGAAATTCGTTCCTAAATATGTTTTTCTTCCTGAGTCTGTAGCTTGCAGTCTCGCCTGCTGCACTGTTAGTGTAAACAGCTGCGCAGCGTTGCCTTTTTCACAATCATCGCCCAGCTCAAGCGCGCGAGCATGTCAGCAAAATCTTAATTGTTATACTTTACTTAACCTTAAATGGATACCTAGCTGAGAAGCTTCCTTGTTAATAGGTCACTTCATGGTACTTAAGAATGACAAACTGGACAAATTAGCGCAGCACACTTTGCTACTGAGTACTCTCACAACCGAGACGACATGTCTCTGGTTCCTCCAAATAAACAGCAGTTACAAATCTCCCTTGTTGAAACAGCTGCAAGTCTGCAAAACGTAGGCTATCTCTGATTCGAAATAGACATATACGTATATTTTCCATTCACACAATGCAGTGCGAATGGGTGTTTTTGACTCGCTACTTGAGGGCAGCGCCGTTCATAAATGGCAATCTTATAAAGTTACAAGCGAAGCTGAAGGCAATATCAACATATATCTGAAAGATCAATAGCCAGGGCTGCCACCCTGAAGCAAATGCGTAGCTTACATTGTGTACAAGATGCTTTAAATAAAGATGTACCTATTAAAACCCATACATTGGACTGTAAATAGACACATCTCCATTTCTAATAAATATATCTGTGTCAATATTACAAATACACACATCTATATTGCAAACAAATATATATCTAATTCGCACAGAGATACCCTTAAAAGAACAGTACATGTTTGTTCTGATATATATATGTATATATATATTTATTTATTTATATATATATATGTATGTATATATATATATATATATATATATATATATATATATATATATATATATATATATATATATCAGAACAAACATTTATTATTTTATATATATTGCAACTTTGGTGGCCAAAGGACCCCTTAATACTACATGCGAGAAGGAGGGTTATATTCATACAAAACTATATCGTATAACCAACTGGAGGTCCGATGAGCCAGAATTTAACCCTTTGCGATTATATTCCGCACCCATATACTTTACTGTATAAACATTTTCCCCCAAAGCCACTCCTCTGTGATGATCAAAATGTTGAGAAACAAGGTTTGTTAACATGCAACAGATGCAATTTCAAAGCAATAGGCAAAGGGGATGGGGGTGGGGGGGGAGAATATTTTTTAAAGATTTTAATGAAAAATTAACGAGAAAAGTCGTAAAATTCTTTTGGAGCATGACTAGTTGAACAAATCGGTAAAGACCCACCCAAGATATATACCCACTAATTTGAAATTATTTCATTCATTTCAAAGTTGTCTCTGGGCTGGGGTCTCTACCAATTTGTTTAACCCACAATCTAAATTTCCACAGAAGTTCAGAACAATGTTGGTGACTTTTTCAGGGAAGTGGAAAAAAGTGAAAATACAAAAATTCGTTTAGCTCCCCCCCCCCCCAACAAATCGCAGCACCACCTGTTGGATAAATCATGTCCAAGGATCCCTAGACGTGTCTCTGCGCAATTTTTAAGTGATTTGCCAAAAGGGTTTCCGAGAGTTTTTAAAGATTTGGTCAAAGAATGAATCAAAAAATCATTAGAAAATATAAAAAATTACTTTGTCGTGATCATTTCAACAAACTTGGTACTGACCTACCAAGAGTGAAGTAAATCTGGCTGACAAATTTGGAGAAGTCGATAATGAGAAATGTCAACAGACGGACGGACAGACAGACGCACGATGGATTACCACAGATCAAATGAGCTCAGCTGATTGACAAGTTAGCTGGGCTAAAATTACCTACACATGGATCTTCAAAGACTAACTTTTCCTGTTTGATTTTGAATAAATGATTATCATTTTACAATAGTATTTTTTTCATTTAATACCAGTTGATATAAGACCATTTGATGCAATGAATGTATATTTTTTTTTAAAAAGTAACGTTTTAACAATCAAACGTGGCTACTTAACGTAAGCTGTCGTAATTGAAAAGATAAATTATCGACCTTACATAAATCCTTGTAAAATAACAGAAGTAGTCATCTAACGTCCACGCGTTTTCTTTTTTTTATATATATTCTGTTAGGTCAATGCAATTTCAATAGCTTGTGGTGGCACAAGTGGTTCTACCGGTATAATGCTGGCGATGTAGAGCTGGAGGAATATTCAGCCAACGAGGTGAAGCGAATCACTTCCAGGAATGTCGTACTAGGTGTGTATTGTTGAATGCATCATGTTAACTTAGATACCAATTACTGAGCTATGTAAATTATTATTAAAAGTACAATATGATATTTTACAATCATTACTTAATATAGGAAATAAATATTGACATTTCATAACTTCAGTTTTATATATATATATATATATATATATATATATATATATATATATATATATATATATATCGAGGTAACATATCATTTGTCTTTCATGGGTAAACCTGTTCCTGGTCAGAATTGCAGGCTAAGGGAAAAATTTCGTGTGGCAAGTAAACACATCGACTGCGACAATGGAAAAAAAAATCACCTCCTCTTCTCATCAAAATGTTTTCCATCAACATAAAACGTAAAGTAAATAATAAACAAAATTGAATTGCCCGTTTTGAAGAGAGTAATAAAGAAAATAAAGTAAAATCATTAAAGCAGACGACAGTGTACATCCGGGCACTTATGGCACATTGAAGCAGATTAGGGTCAGACGGAAAGGTTGTTGATTCGAGTTTGACAGGACGAGTAGCAAGTGGGCACAATGAAACAAAACAGAGAATTCCAGGTCGAAGCATTTCAGACTCCTCTGTCTGTCACGAGAGTGTACAAAGCCGTGTGGTGTAGACCGAAGCAAATCTGGCTGTCATCATAACAACAGCATCACACTGGACCTGCAAATTAGACCCAAATTTTCTCCTCTCTGTACATTATACAAAACTACATATACGCATTAAGTTCTGGTTTATCTAATGATTCGGCATACGCCTTGGCTGTCAGCAGACTGTAGTATGAAAGAATACATAAGGCATTAAAAGTGTTTCAAAAATCCATGCAGCTCAAACTCATCAAATGACAGTACATTAGCAGGTAAACACGGGCGGGGTTAAGCACAGTAAGACAAACTCAAGTGATGGCAGGAAATAATTATAACTGGCACAGTATTAAGGTGCACAGTGGGTCATAATTATGTAAGATAATTAAGTGAGATAACAACATGCGCTAGCATTATTACAGTTTCTAAGGTTGTTCTCCAAGTATCAGAACAATTTCACAGAAATGAAGCAGAAGTCTTATTTGTTGTATGCCTTTCTTCGAGTGAAGATGACAACAAATCGCATGATATGTTCACAAAAAATATGTCATTTTACACGGGTGAAGCAGGAGTTTGTTTAGAAACCACATAGTGGAGTCTCCCTATTAAGGCCGCCTAAGGGACTGAAAAATGGGTCTTATTAGCGTGGTGGTCTCAATGGAGATATAATTCAAGGATCAACAAAAACAGGTCGCCATATTGGTGGTCTTAATATAAAAATGGTCTTTTCATGGAATTGGTCTTTATTAGAGGTTCTACTGTATATCCTTCATATATGCGTGTATATTGATTTGATTCATTCATTCATATTTTATTTGGCACCTGTGGAGCATCACATAGGAAAATATAAAAGGTAAAACTATGATAGGTCTGGTGATCTGGTGCAGGGATAGCCCATATATATATATATATATATATATATATATATATATATATATATACACATATATATACATATAATATAAATACACATATATATACATATATATACATATATATACATATATACATATATATATGTACATATATACATATATATATACATATATATACATATATATATATATATATATATATATATATATATATATATATTTTCGTGATTGGAACTCTAATCCATTACTTTGTCGTAGGAACGTACACCTGTAAAGGTCAATTTTATTCTCCACCGGCTCGTTACTACCTCCGGATTCCAGTTGGAGCTTCCAGCCCACAGACATGTGTTGAGATATTCAACATTGGCACAATAATGGCCAGAAGAGAACTTGCGATAAGTAATACATTTTCAGTGTCGTATATACTATGTATGGCTACCCTATCTTACCTACATGCACGGTGTCATTTGAGCGCTGCTTTTAGAACTTCCAACGATGTCATTGCGTAGTGCATTGAAAATTCTTTTTTTTTTTTCTGCGCAGAACGTCGTATTTTAGAACGGCCCGTTTTGTGTTTATCTGCATTAGCTGACACCTATTGTACATTTAAGAAAAATGTTTCACGTGGACCTTTCTAAAACTGCATCAGGTGTTATAATCCTAAATTTGCAATCACGAAAAATATCTTGCCTTTCATACTGTCAAGTAAATTGTGGCTTGTGACCTAAATAGAAGATAAAATGCTCACCTGGATTATTGATTTGACCTGTCGTGCGATTTTAAATCATGAGTGATGAGGGTTGAATGATATACGTAAATACATTTTCCTCATTTTTTTTTCAAATAAATATATGGCAAGGTGTTTTGATATTTTGAGATTCGTGCAGGTTGTAAAGAGTGTATAAACACTTTGAGGCGCTCCACCTATGATAAGGATTACAAGGACTACCGAAAAATCAGAAAGTAGCTGGGGATTGTCAGCCCCTAGTAATAGATTTTACTAATATGAAGATATAAAATGGTCTTTATCAAATCTGTTGAGGATTTTGGCAGAACAGAGCAGGTCGAATTCAACGATGACTAACTAATTGAGGATACATTCCTTTTGCAGCACAAACAAACTACGACGTTAGTTTATGTCCCACCCAGATGAGGAATGGCAATAATTTACCAGCAAGGATCATGGTCAAATGTTAGTGCACTTTTTGAATTGGCATTAATCACATAAAATTTTACAACTTTGACTGGGAGAAAAATTTTAAAAGGCTCATCACATGATGATTTAAGATCTGAGATATCCCATATAACAAGTCACTTGCTTACATAACATTTACATTTGTAGAGTTTTTCACTTGCTGTTTCAGTTATTTTGAACTGCTGTTCTCTTTGGTATAGAGTGGATGCTGAATACTTGATCTTCAGAGTACAGCAGAATCAGTATCATTCTCTAGTCGCCAAATAATATGTAAAGGTGATGAAACATTCCCACTTTTGACTCGTCACGTATACATCAACTTGTAACTGTCTGCCAAGACGGCAACAGTACATCAAAACGGGTTTTCTAACTCTAGTGAATAAGGTTATCTTTCCATTAACGAACACGAATCTAAGACATTTTTCCTTGGTCTGAAAGTTTATTTACGGCAAACTTTGCCCTTGCAAATGGAATCTGTTAAAACACGATTGTCCCATACCTCTTGATCATATATAAAGTGCTGTTTTATTTTAGGGAGCCTTATCAAGTTTCTTACACAAACCAACTAAGCTGCACAACATTTAATAATGCTTTTTTCCCAGATCCGTTTCAACTCAGTGGCGGCCGGTGCCCGACAGACATGTACCCTGGTAGATACCAAGTCCAATATGCGCAAACAAACCCTAAGGATAAGAATTGTGTTGGCGATCTGAATTCTGAAGCGTTCATAGACACCGAAAGCATCACACTGAAGACCTGCTACAAGGGACCCATAAATTACCGTAATTGCCCATTTTCGCTTATTTCCTTCATATTAGAATATTCAAGAATTAGAACCTGTCCAGCCTCGAAAAGGATACCTATATCGCTGAACAGAATCTCATCACCGCGTTCTCTTGAATCTTTGAGATTGATGACCAACAATTTGTCAAAATATTACTCGTGCTGTAATCTTTTTTTGATATTATTTTATGCATCACTGAACCTCTAAGGTTCTTTATCGTATGTCTTTAACTTTTAACTATGCTTTAAGAAACCTTGAAGTTGCGCCTACAGAAATCTTAGCTGCCACTGATTTATAGTAATTGTGCCATGTCATACATATATATATATATATATATAATGTAAATAACATGAAATTGACCCACGTAGTTGCCTTGAAAAGTATTTAAAAAGTATTTAACTAGGATCTTTTTGTACATAAGATTATTCTGCGTTGCTTTTTTTCTGATCATGCTTTTTTCCTGGAACAAAATACATTTGATTTGTTTATTTCTCTGCTGCAGAAAATCCCCACAACACAAAGCTGCAATGCGTGGGTTACTTTAGCCCAGTTGCCATTGATCAGGACAGAACCTCAGGACAAATCATCATCCTTGCCAACACAGACCCGGCTCATAGCGCTAAAGCATTTTATTGTGCAGTAAGTCTCAGCCTTGATGACAAATGGATACCAAAGGTGGTCTACACTAAGCTGTAATCGATGTTTGAAAGGCTTCTTTGGCTAACACTTCTGTTCTACTTTGCGTGCTCGGTGGGTTCTGTTGGTTTTCATATCCGATTCAAAACAGCAAAACAAAAAATCATCAATGGTAATGTAACACTGTCTGCAGAATGCCCAAGAGGCCCGAAAAGCGGCAACTTCGGTGGTTAGACTTTTCTTTGACGTCTGATGACAAGTGAATACATAGGTTTCCAGGTGTTGTCCGCCGCCTATCACAATGTTGCATCTGCAGAATAACACACACAGACACTCATATATATATATATATATATATATATATATATATAGAGAGAGAGAGAGAGAGAGAGAGGGAGACAGACAGACAGACAGACAGACAGACAGACAGACAGAGATAAAGTATTATTTAAACAATATACAGAACTATTTAATCACAGAAGAAAGAACATACTTATTGCACGTAAATACTGTCAAGTTAAAGCAGCAACATACGTAAGATTATTGTGATTTTGCTTTAAGTGTGATAGTGTTATATGGAATATTTGACGGTTGTCATCATTGTACACAGATTTCAAAAATATAAAACAGATTAAATAGAATAAAAAGGCTCTGTTAACATCCGATATACAGCTTTCTTACACACATTCACCCCAAAATAAGTCTTATGAGCTGAGAGCTCAGCCTAAATATCAGCTTGGAATGAGCTATGACGAGCATGGCTAAACCTAACTTTATTTTGCACTGATTGCATACTTAATCTAGTGACCTAGTTATGACGAGATCCCGCCAAGGTCCGTCCCTACCACGTCTGTAGTGGATCTCTTCTCTGATGTACAGATTTGGAGAAAAAATAACATAAACAAATAGTTACACTAGTGTTTTAATATAAACCGTACAAATATGTGTCGATCATTTCATAATTTTGAAAATATGTTAAAATCATAAAACAATTGTGGCTCCACTTAATGTATGTATTTTGTGCAAATCAAGTCAAGCTCCATTCTCACGAAGTTTGCAGAAAAAAAATATTGGGAGAAAAACAAAATCTCATCAAAATGTAAGAAGAGGGCCAAATGGGACTGTGATGAAGTGGCAGGTTCCTGGAACATTACAACTGATTCAATTTAGGCAAACTTTGTAGAACGCTTCAAACCTCAGCTTACTAGTTTTAATTTATCCGGCATTGACTAAGTATTTTACCTCTTAGACATTCAATCAGACGTACATGTTAAATGTAATATATTTAGGCCTCTCGGTCTACAATCACAGCTAATTAATTCTGTTGCATGGTCGTCACAGTTTACGAAGTAAACCAACCAATAGGATTCGGAGATGTGGAGTCTGTCTGGTGTATACACTTTTGCCTGATCCAAATACATCCCAGGTTGACAGCACAACGGTGCATACGCTTCACTTTACGGCTGATGTACTGGTTTTGCGTCCTGATTTTTACATCGTTTGATCGACATGATACACCAATGCTGAAGACAGGGATTTACATGAATTCATATTTCGATGACTCAATGTCAGCACAATTCTAGATCTTAGATGTCAACCACTTAAAACTTTTCATGAATATTTTTTCACATCGCATATTTCCTACATGCTTACTTTAAATCTTCATCACATTGACTATGTCAACTTGAGCCAAAACAATTGTTAACGAGTTTGTCCTATATGTAGCTTTACATCTTTCAATTTTGCATCCACTGCGACTTATCCAGTAGCATATTGGGTGAATAGCAGTTTTGCAGGCCTATTTGAATTTAAGCCTGCAACTTTATGAAAGCACTGACCTGCCAGAGGGTAACCAAGCAAGTTCATTGCTGTCTGCCAGGTCCCAAGTTTATAGCTGTTCAGACTGCAGTTCGTTAAGTCATCTTAAACAGATCACTGAAACTACATAACTTTACACATAAACGTTTTCAAATTCCCAGTCATACTAACCAGTTGTCTTTCACAGCTTAGGATGTTTCCCATTCCAATCAGTTCTGTGCTAAACAGAGAATAATTGTGTGAAATGATTAAGTTTTTGCAGACAGGCAGTGGACCACACATTTTAATTGGCTCAGACAACGGAATCTAATACAACGTTGCAATGCATATATCCCATGTGTCAGTAATCCAACTGGCACAGGAAGGTGGTCATGATCATCAACAGGCAAGAACAGGTTCATTGCCCCAAGTCCGATTAGACATGGTTTGGCAAATTGCAAAGCGGCACTGATACCGTGGCAGGCATGTGGCCTTTGTAATGGGCATATTGTTGGACACGCAATGGTTGAAAAGATGAAGAGGCTCAAGGGCGGCCAGGACTGGCTTCCAGCGGCTTGTCTTGCTCCACTATCCGCATGGGCAAGCCGTACATCTGCGACTAGGTTGTGATATACTCGTAGTTTTGCTTGGAATGCTTTTTATGAATGCAATTAATTTGTAAAATCAATGTCACTGACGTATGCCGATATCGTAATTGCAATTAATTTGCACAATGTCACTGTGGTATGGGTTGCAATGGTTTTCCTAAATGTTACTGGTGCGCGTGCGTGAGTCATTATTGTGGGATGTAATGACATTGTAAGTCATTTTTTTTATAATTAACAGCGGTTTAGGGCAGAATTTTTACCTCGAGAGCCAGGACAGCCACAGCAAGTGCTCATTCACCTGTCCATTGCTGCTGGAGATGGAAGTGAGACTATTTGTGAACGCAACAAAAATTACGACTCGGCCAGCGATCCTGCCACAGGTACCAAATACCGCTCCTTCCTCATGGAACGTAAGTGTTTGTGTGATTCATGTATGATATACCAATTTGTTGTAATACAGTGCATGGGCATGTTACAACAATGTTGCATTTGCACTCAAATAAAGTTGCAAACAATTAAAGTATCGAAACCACACACACAAATACAGAAGTAAGAATTCACATCCAATAAAACTTGTAAATTAAGATAAAACAAAAGACACAGAAGATACTATGGCTCGCGTGTTTGTCCACAGGTTATAATGTAAATTTGTCTTCATTGGAGTGTTTCAATGATGTCATGGGTGCTGGGTGCCTGACCTAGAGCACAGGGTCGCCGTCATGCGCCGAGATCTTGTGACCTAAAGCTCCATAAAATGCTCAAGTGTTATTGGCCTGTCATATATTGCTGTTTGTGGAATAAGCATTTAGAGAATGCGACGTTCTCTTAGCCAGTTAGTAAACGGTTCTCAGTTGCTTTCAGTCTATGGGAGACAAGGCCCTAAAATTGAGAATCCATGACTGTTTGCATGTCGAACACTAGCGAAATAAGGAAATCAAACTATCCCTTGGGGCCTTGCATGAATTCCCCTTACAATTTTATCCTTAATGGGCTTATTTCTCTGCAGTTCTTTATGCCAATAAGGCGCACTAATTTTACAGCAGGCCAAAGTCATTGATAATGAAATAATAAGACATGTCCAGCATTATAATTTTACACTTTGCTTATTTACCAGTCATATTGATTTTCAGTTGTCCAGCAGTGTATCATTGAGAGTGTTTACACAAGTGTATGAGGCCCAACCAGTCTGCTGCCGGCCATCCATGGCCCGCTGCCGGCACTTCTTTCACATTTTTACACAAAGGTTTTAACAATTTTCTTGAAAGCAATCAAACTATTCAAGGGAAAAATAATACCACTTGTGATCAGGGACAAACGATCCTTGACATCCATAATAAAGCATATTACATGTAAATTTAAAGTGTCCAGTTGACAATATTGCCCCCTCCTTGAGATGTCGTATATTATTGCTAGTGCAAACAGAATAAGGTTGCGTGCCGATAGCTTGTAACCCCCTTTAGCTTAATATTTTTTATTCCTGTGTTGTGTCATAAAAGTTATTTGCTTATTTATTTGCTTATTTATTTATTTATTCATTCATTCATTCATTCATTCATTCATTCATTTATTTATTTATTTATTTATTTATTTATTTATTTTGTACTACTGCTTACAGGTGATGAATGCCGGAAGGAACTGTGTCTAAATAAAGCTAACTGTTCGCAGACATATCGAGATTATACTTGCTTTTGTGTACCGGGAACGACAGGGATACACTGTGAGACCAGTAAGATCACGCCTCTAACCTTATGTAACGATACACGGATTACGGCTTGCGACCGAAGTAATGCTGAAAGGAAACGATAAATTATACTTACTCTTCATATATTTAGATGGAAATTCATGCTGAAGTCAATTTGGTATATATTTCAATGAAATATTAAGCTTCATATGATGCGTTGGCTGGTGCACAAGAACATAGCGGTCCCTGCTGTTTAGACAATTGAAAATGTATGTGACGTTGTGTTAAGAATCAAGATTGGCAATAGTAAATGTCAAATAAATAAAAAGCTGGCAAGAGGCTACTTCAAATTATAGCATAATTCAATGAGAAGGGAAGTAAGTATTTGCTCATTGGTATACATAAGGATTAAATTTATAATATTCTAATGGTACCTTTCCGGGAAAATGAAGTAAGGTGCTTTTGACAGACCTTCATGTGCTACTGCACGTGAGAATAAATGATAGTTGTCTCAAGACATTAACACACAATGTTTCCCTATGCTTAAGTGAGAGCTAGAGATATTTTGTTTACTTTACTGTTAATGAGCCTTTTGGGAACAAAAGCTTAAATATGCCACCTCGTATATAAGACGTCCGATGTCAACATTATCGCAAATTAAATACATTCAAGTCAGAAATCTATTTCCACAAAAGGCGAAGCTGTTATGGACACATCCAGTTGTAAGGGTAGAAAGATAATTTGCTACAATGTGTATCATGTCATGTTATGCTTCCAGACATTGACGAATGTACAAGTCTGCCATGTCAGAATGGAGCAACATGTAATGATTACATTGATTATTACACATGTTCTTGCGCGAAGGGATACAGTGGGACACTTTGCGAAAAAAGTAAGTGGTGGAGCATTCCTCGGTAAAATGAGAATTATTGTGTGGCTTTATAAAGAGTGCTGATTCAGGCCAACAAGAAATTCAATTTATGACCTGATGACATATACATTTTAAAAATCATTTCATAAGATTCTTCACAATATTTAAATTCAAATCTGAAAAAAAAAAAACCTGATGCAATATTGACAGTGTCCATGCCAGGGGATATAGCGTGATTGTGATGTTAATATGGCCAAAACAGGTTTGTAAGCATGACTTTTGTGTTTGTAAGCACAAGGTGTTACCTTCAGGTAGGGCCGGCGTAAGCGGGACACGGTGAAAAGGGATTCTACGTTTGAGCACTGTGAAAGCTACTCCGTGTGACCATTGGCAATTTTCCATATCATCAAATTATGTCCGATGTACACGATTAACTATCTGATATCCAACCATCATAAACAGACATTCAGCCTTCGAATTGTTTACTGGTAAAAAGGCAAAGCAGTGAATTTGAAGGGAAAGTATATTCCACTCATTCGCAACAAGTGCACGATGGCTGCATGGTACTCAAATTCCACCTGATAATGTTTGAATGTAATTAGATTATATGAAAGGGCATTAAGGATGTGGTGGCAACTGAGTTTGGTGCTATTTTGATGAGTTTCAGAAGTCCTTATATATGTTTTCTTCGATCAGCACAACGTTTCAAAAGTGGTGATAAAAGTTAATTCTTGTCACGGTATCTCATCTGTAAAGCAGTGCACGATGACGTAAGCCGTGCACGATGACGTAAAGCACTCACGGGGGGGGGGGGGGGGCAACAAAGGTGCAGTGGGTTGCTGCGAATTGTTTTTCCGACTCCATATAGGTATCACGTTCATTTTAAAAATTACCCGCAAAACACGAGATGATCTTCTTACCATATAACGATTGAGGTAAAGTAATTGCCATTTAACAGAATAATGCTTATGAGCCAATGTCGCAAAAGAGAGGACTGAGCCTTAACGACTTTATCGGAACTGCCATTTTGGAAATGTTATTCCGACAAAATATGGCATTTAACTGGCAAGAGAAGCATATACTCTAAAAAGACGTCTTAAAACCACAAAAAGCATCCTTATGCCTAAGACCACACTGAAGTTGTGAAGCAAGTTCGTCTTCAACTGATCATGCGTACAAGCCAAAGACGCCAAACATGAAGATGTAGAAGCTTAACTTTACAGCCATATTGCTGTCTGTTCATAAGTTAGTGTAAGGTATTCTACAGTCTCTAATGTCAGGTTAAAAGATATCTATCTAGTTTGGTAAAAAAATTGTTTATTATTAATTATAGGCATTAATGAATGTGACAGCAACCCTTGTCTGAATTCTGGTACATGTGTCGACTTCCTGGGCCGTTATGAGTGTCTTTGCCCCAGTGGCTTCAAAGGAGTACACTGTGAAGGTATGATAGAAATTTGTTTTATGTATTTTAAGATGGTATGGACACAATGGTTATTCTGCTTGTGGAGAGAATGTACTTATTTGTGGAGTTTACAGTATCTTGGACTCGACTGTTGTATGTCTTAGCCGGTTATGTATCTTGATACATTTCCTAGAATCAAACACTGAAATGCATTGGGGTTTAACTACTTCTGAAAATAGTTTCACGTTCAACTCAGGCCTGATCATCTACGCTTGGCACGTGTTTACTCCCTCTTTTGTTCGACAGAAGCTTACCATTGATAATGCGGGCTATCTTGAATGCTAGACCTCTACATTTAACTGTATTTATATTTCTTATTTCTTGTGGGCGTCTGTTAAAATACATGTATACAATCATGAAATATGAGGGTGAAAAGAGCCACAAACCCATGGCCAAAATGAATTATAGTATGTCAAAATAATTATTCCATGCTATGTTTTCAGTAACTTCTGCTTGTAAAAGCAATCCGTGTATGAACGGGGGTGTTTGCACAGACACCAGTAATAACAAGTACACCTGTGCCTGCCAAAGTGGCTTCAAAGGGATAGCCTGTCAGATTCGCTTGATTACAAAGATAACGTTCGGAGCCCCCCTCATAGATGCAACATCTCTTGCTGTCATCGGTGGTGGCGCTGCAATTGGCCTCACACTGTTGTCAGTCATGGTGTACTTATGCGTGAAGAGGAACATAGCTTCTTATAGAACTTCACAAACAACACCACTCAACAAGTCTGTCGGATCTACATAACACCAGTGCAAACGTAGATTGTTGCGTTGTGTGGAGGCCCGGCCCGGAATATTGAATATTGATATGCCTTAATTTCATGTGCTCTGTCATACTTGGTGAACTGTTGTGCAAATTTGTCTCAGTGGGAACATAAGGGAGTTTAATGTCAAATTTTCTTTTCCATTATTTCTATACTTTTATGAGTTTTTCATAGTTTAATAAATCGTCGTGGCCAATTTATCATGTAACAAAGCTACATTGATAGATCTCCAATGTAGTCATTCACATTGAAGGTATTTATGAGATGATGATGACCGATTGCACATTTTGAGATGCAACTTTGATAAGGATGTTTTTGCGAAGATAATTCAAATATAGAATTGATGTAGAATTTTTAAATTATTGCATTTGAAGTTTCTTATCAGATGCGGAGAGAATTTTGAGTAGGTAGTTAACTAATTCAAACAATAACGATAATGTATTGGTATGATGATGGCAATCAATTGTTAACAATGCAGTCCATATCCAATTATACACACGAGTATGTCGGTGATGTTTTATGTTCGGAACGAGAGGGACTCGAACCTGCAACCTTTGGCACCAGTCGCCTAGCGATGTAGTTATTGCATCGTCTCATTTCGTATTATTTGGTGACTTTGCAATTAAGCAGACAAGCCTTAGTTTACAGTCTCTCAACAAAATGAATCACAGTACTAAAATAAGATAAAAACATGTTTAAATCATCTGGAATAAAGGCACGATTCCTGACAATTGCCTGTGACATCTGACAATCGAGGGTTACATGCACAAAAGCCAAAGTTTCACAACAAAACCATGGATTTTATATCACGAAACCCAGGGTTGTATATGAAATACCGGGTTTCGTGAATTATTGGACCATACAACTTTCCATAGCTACCTTATCTTGTAATCATGAACGCCAGTATCCCCACCTTTTTTCAGCAAAATCACCGTTGTTATGGTTAATATTTTTCAACCTCATTGAATAAGAATTTAGAAAACTTAATTTCATAATCCCCAATTAAAAATGGCCATTTTCATACAAAACCATCAAAACTTAGAGTCAATTTGTCAAAAAAAGGTTTCAAGATAAAAAACGTTCACACCAACTGACCTCCTATCTCAACTCCTGTACTCTGTAAACAATAACAAAACAAGAGAACTGTGACAGTTCTGTGCTCAGCTGATCTTACATGCAAACATTAAAGTGGTCCTGTGAACTTTAAAATAAAGAGATCCACCATAACTGTTGATAACATATACATATTACCTTACTGTTTTTCTCTAATTTTAATAGTTTGTAAAAAAAATCAAAATGACAATACCATCATGTATTAAACAAAATTGGCGGAGATCAAGGCCATATACATTTCCAATACGTCTGAAATGGACACAACTTAACTTTTCCGAGAAAAAGTGAAGAAAAGTGAAAACGCACAAAGCATTCTTAAAAAGCGAAATAAATTATGATTAACACAGACGTGTCCCTTTGCAATTGTGAAGCAAATGGTGCTGTGGTTTAAGACTAGATCTCTTTAAACATTTCATTGAAAACTGAACACACACCCCACAAAAGGGGGTATGTGTGTAAAAAATCTTATTATTATTTGAGCTTATCCATTTGAATAAATTTGGTAGAGATCCACCCCAGGTACAACCCCACCAAGTTTGAAGGGAATCTGATTGACTGTTTTGAGGTGAAAAATGCTAACGTCCATCACAATTCCCACTGATCGACATTCTAATCAGTCATAATGAATGCATCAACCGACAAGTACCTGAATTAAAAATTTGATTTTTTAATCAGCAATCTGCAGCATCATCACCTTTGACCTACTTTCTTTCATAATTCCACAAGCACATGTTCATCAAGTTTCACCAAATCTAAGTAACAGTTTTGGAGAAGTCAAAAGCGGCAAACATTAATGAATATATATATATATATATATATATATATATATATATATATATATATATATATATATATATATATATATATATGGTCGAGTGGATATGTGCGTTTCCCATTTCAGCTAGGCAACTGATGCCAAAGGTTGCAGGTTCGAGTCCCGCTCGTTCCGAACACGAAATATATATATATATATATATATATATATATATATATATATATATATATATATATATATATATATATATATATAGAAGAGCTCGAAAATAACGGAAACACACTTAAGTTGTTTAAAAAATAAGAAAAAAAATGCAGCACCATCTGCTGAACAAACTAAAGGTCTGGAGGCCCCCACAAGTGATTTTATGCAATTTTGAGGCAGTTGGCACGGCTGCTTCAGAGAAGATGATTTTTTTAATATATTTTGCAAAAAATAAAGAAAGGAAAAAATCATGAAACATCCAAAAAGCATCAGAGCATGACTGTAGGAAAAAACTGGCTGGAGACCCAACCAAGGGATCCCCAACGAGTCTAAAGTAAATCTGGCTAACACTTTTGGAGAGAATTGGAAAGTTTTAATTGTTGAAGGAACACATGGACAACGACTATTGGATGACCACAAGACAAAAACTAAATACTCACCTTAAAATATCGAACAGGAGTTAACCTAGATTAACTTTTTTTAGTCATTTATACCCGATGCTCCCTGACCTAAGACTGACTGTCAAGATCTTTTCTTCATGCTAAGCATATTTATGAAATTGAACCATATTTTCGGCCCAGCGTCTGATTCACAATGACAATGAAGCAAATGAAAATGAACTGTGTCACAGTCAGGGATGCTGTATTTGACCTCCTGGCATAAAATACTAACAAATTAAAAAAATATAGAAGATCGTCACTTACTCACGTCATGGTGCGTTTATACAGAGTTCCATACTGGTGATCATCGAAAGCATCACGGGAGGCCATTGCGAGCCTTGGTCACACAGCCCTGTGCGCTGTAATATATTGTAATGTAATACATTGGCCCATTATAGTATTGGTACCATACTATCGACGCTAGGCAACATTTATGACCACGCTTGACCAATGGCTACACCATGTGTGCACAGAGATCCAGTTTGTCTGCAGTAACACATTCCATTATGTGTCCGCAAGGAACAAAGCTATTTTTTTTGGCCACTACCCAGCACATGTCGTGAACAGGTTATGCAGAGGCCTTGAACCAAAAACATCCCAGAAGTTTTTCTAGCTATTGTTTGACGGTACAGAATTAGACGATGTTATTTTAGTCCATGTGCTGGAATCAAATCAGTTTTTTTCATCATACTCATGCTATACAGAATGATTAACCTCGTGAATATTGCAGAAACGACAAACAAACCAATAAATATATGATATATGAGTTACAAGTCCAACATTAAAGCTAACATATCACATGTGTCACACAGTAATGAATCCAACAGCTGTTTTTAATTCGGTATTCTCACGGTTTCTGCAATAAGCCGCACTGGTGAGATCACTCAGCGGCACACCACTCTTGCTATGTATTTTCACCCAAATCTCCAGCTGGAGACCAATCAATGGATCCAAATAGAGGGTTGCTGAATTTCAATTAAACCTGAGCTCACTGAGAATAGCTAGCATCACTATAGTCCCGATAACATTGCGAAGACATTGGGTGGTTCTTTTGCACTCTTGTAGTTGAGTTCTCCGGCCATTAGCAACGTCACGGGTGGTGGAGGTAAACATGCTCATTTACCTATCAAGCGCGTAAGAGCGATCTCAGACACGAGCCGACTCAGGCTAAAAGATCCCTCTCAGGTAAAATCATATATATATAATTATATATATATATATATATATATATATATATATATATATATATAAAACCATTTGTTACATGACAAATAAGTAGAATTTCAACGGCTTTCATTTGTATTATGTCTGTGTGCGAACACAATTTTTCTTTTTTCATTCATTCATTCAATCGCATACTTCCTGTCCGAAGAGTTTTGAGCCACAATCTTCAAACTTGGCGTGCCTGTGCCTTTGACGGGGTAAATGATGATAATACTTTGCTTTGTGATGATGTTCAAAAGAATGCAAATTATATATTTTTTCTGTCTGGTATCCATACTATTGTACATAGAGCCATGATACCATGTGATATGTATATGTTTGCAAGAATTATGCTTCTGTTGGACATATAGCCAGAGTTCTACAATTAAAATTTACAAAAAATTGGGGGCATTTGCAAATTTTAAAAGATATTCCAGAGGGCCTGGGTAGTAGTAGTACTCCTGAAGTTTGGTGTGATCATGATGTATAAAATTGTACAAATTAGGTAACTTTTAAAATACTGTACATCTGATAGTTATATATCCAGAGTTCTACATTATTAATATTAATGTAAATTACTGACATTGGGAAATTATGAAAATTGGACATCTTTAAACCTATTACCAGTCAAAAACCAACTACCATGATATGGAATGATTAGTGGCATTACTACAGAAACCTTTGGTAAAGGAATGATATTTAAAACTTACCAAATTAGCTACATCTGGTACACTTAAAAAATTCAATGTGCCTTAACTTCAAAACAACGATACACACTGCTAATATTTCAAGTGCTATGTACATCTTTGTAGGCTGTCTGGCAGTTGTAAAATTAAAATTTGTGCTAATTAGGATCATTTCAAATTTATATGTGTCATATCTCCAAATATATTGCAGATAGAAGTACCAAACCACTATACAACACTGCATATTGCCCAGCTATTGTGAGTGCATCTGTATCCAACGAGCATACAGGATTTGTATCTTCCAAGCATACGGGTTTATGTTGGTGTCATACATTTCTAAACACACATACAATTTAGCTTTCTAGGTTAAGGTAGCTTCTCTAGCTTACCCTCGTGTCAGTAACTGCTTAACAAAATTTCCTCAAACTGCTTCCAATTTCTGAATATTTGGTGTATATACAAATACCGAATATTTTTTGCCGGAAATCAAATTGACTTCGTTTTCAACATGTATATGTCAAAATTATCATTTTTTTCTTTTGCAATGAAAACGTTTGTATAATTCAAACAAAACATGATTTACCTTGTATATAATTACACTCTAAAATCTATCTTTAAACAAAACTTATCTGCAGCAGTTCCATGTTTGGATTCCATAATAATATAAGGGGTCCATGATGTTATACCCACATACATATGAAACATAGATTGCTGGGGAATACAGCGATACTGCCTCTGATACGACATTATAAACGGTAGAATTATGCCTTTCACATTTTTACTGTACTTTTGATTGGTATCAAACTCATAAAACCGCTAAAAGTGTGTGTGTGTGTGGGGGGGGGGTATTGAAATAGGGACAAAATATATGTTGTACCACTTGTTGAGACTATCTGGCACTTAGGCTCCATAATCAACGAAATTGACATTTTTCAATACCTATATAACCAAACAAATACGCTACAGAGGAATGAATGCTGGAACGTTTCAGCAGTGTATGATACTCTGTTTCATATGATAATACTGGGATGAGTACTGTAAAACGGGGCATATAGTACTGATATAATTTACTACAATAGACTGCATGGTTCATTTATTGCACCTAGCATGTCCTCGCAGGAAACAACCTGCTCCTGCTGGCTCGAACTTTGATTATTATTTGATGCATATGATTATAAAGTTTGCCATGAAAATAATTCATTGATACAATTTAATCAAACATTACCAAAATCCTATAACAGTCTCCAAATCAATGCGTATCCAATCTTATTTACTACAATAAACACAGCACACTGCTACGAGATCTTGAATCAAAAAGGCAAAATAATAATAATAATAATAATAATAATAATAATAATAATAATAATAATAATAATAATAATTGGAGAGATACATATACATCACAAAAAAAGGAATTCATCTAGCTACATATATACCACAGTGCACAAGGAAATTAACTTGAATAATAATAATAATAATAATAATAATAATAATAATAATAATAATAATGATAATAATAATAATAATAATAATAATAATAATAATAATAATAATAATCAACATCATCATCATCATCATTATTATTATTATTTAGACTTGCATTAAATTATTATCAGAAATGGACATCCCTGTCCTGGGAACCACACAAAGCTAAATTCGACATTTCCCCATACATTCGATTGGTTGGTAGAGCTTTTTCTAGTCGCATTACATCAACGGCTTTTATTGCATTGTGCCCTATCCCAATACCGTTTTCTTTGCAATTTGCTTTATTATTTATTAGCAATTGCAACAAAGGTAGATATCTCTCCTGGGAATCATATTCGTAAATGTCTCATAAAGCTAATGAAATTACTCTCGGGACAACTGCCATCTTCAACTCAATTTTTCCTCTCCTGGACGTCGGAACTCGATATACCTCTCCTGGGAGCCATGTCAGGCGATATTAAACATTTCCTGTATACCTTGCAATATCTGAAATTAACCAGCAGTTTTAATTTGTTTTCGACTTTGATCAGACGAATCTCACCTCAGAGCCCTTTCAAGCTAAATTCAACGGATATACAACCCATGTCAACTCCTATTCACCATTGACCACAATAAATTGTTTTTGTAATTTGAATTATTATCAATTGTATTGTCTCAAGTTGTTTTTGCACTGAAATAACTCAATCATGATGGTAATCTAATATACTCTTCCCAAAAGTCATCTCAGCCTAAATTTAACTCTTGCTTTAAACTCATCTACTTTTTCATGTAATCAGCTTCCTGTTCTCTAAAATGGCCCTCGAATGGGCTTTATGATAAGTCGTAATATTTACAATTGTACTTTGGCATGTTTATTGACATATGAATTATGGTCATAACAAAATATACCTCTTTCGGGAGCCATATCAAGCTAAATTTTCCATTTCGCATTCTCATTGGTGATTGGCAATGCATAATCTCATTATTTCAATAGGTTGATTGTTTGCAAGTCAAATTGCTCCTGGAGGATCTAGCAAGTTTAACTGAAATTTGTTTTTGTCATTTTAATTACCAAAAGAAAAAGTTGAGGTCCATCAATTGGTTTAATCTTTTACAATAGTAAAAATATCAAAGTTTTTTATTACTTAAGTGTTGAAATATCATCACAACAATAGGTATACCTCTCCGGGGTGCTCCAACAGGCCAGATTCCTGTCTTGCTTTCGTCCTTTCATGTCATAGATCTGCTCCGGAATAGGTTCACTTGTTGTGATAGTTAGTCTCAGTATCAGTTCGGTTGCTGCCGCTTATGAAGCTTGTCATACTGACTTATAAAAAAGAATCCCATCACAACTGGAGATACCTCTCAGGAGAGACATGCCAGGCAAAATTCAACAATTTCTTCACCCTTTTCAATATCTGAGATTGTATGGCACCACATATCAATGGTGTTCGGGGCGTTATAGCATTATATCAACCTCAACTTGTTTTGGACTTTGGGTTTTAAAAATCATCTTACATGATCTGATAAATCTCACCCAGGTGCCCTCTCAGGCCTCAGGCAATAGGTATACAACCCACGTAACCTTCTATCCACCATCGAGCACAATTGATTGTTTTTATAATTTGGGTAATTATCAATTATAATGTCTATAGTGGTTTTTGTACAGGAATAACTCAGTCGTGATGGGAATTTGATATACCCCTCCCAAGAGACCTCTCGGGCTTGATTTAACTTTTTCTTTAAAATCATCTACTTGTTCATGGAATCACCCTTGTATTCTCCCCAACGGTCTGGTACTGATCCTTATTATGAGTTGTAATAATGATTTATATTTGCCCTTATATTGATTGATCATAAATAATGCCCACAGAACCATACCTCTTAAAGAAGCCGAATACATGGGGTTATAAATGTTGGTTTGAAATTAAATTATTAATATACCTCTAAATTATGCATGTCGTCGTCAATCTATCTAGGACATGAAAAAACAACTGCGGCTGGTATTTGACACAAGATTGGGAAGGTAAATAGGCAGCAGAGGTTTGACCAGTAGACGGAGCTATAGTACGAGCACAAGGACAGTAGCTATGCATGTGTCGTGTATACAAAGGTGATGATGATGATGATGACGACGACGACGACGACGACGACGACGACGACAACGAAGCGTATAAGTGGCATAGAGGCCAGGCCATCCTAAAAGTTAACCCTGCTGAAATTATTGGTGAGATACGGATCCAAGCCTTAAAGCCATATCTTCTACTCAGCACGTATAAGGCTTCACACCATGTTCGCAACAATGATGAACACCAGCGGATATCACGGTATAGCACCTGTCGTATTATTGCGTTGTTGGATCTGGTCAGTCTGCACAAAAAAAACACTGTAAATTAATGCCCTCTATACCTTCGAAAAGGATTTTACATGGTTGGAGACAAACATAATACAAGCACTGCAGTATTTAGGATGAGTTAAGAACCATCAATATGAATTATTGTTGCAGACTACCAGTATATTTATTTCATTTATAGTCTGTTGGCTTACTGAGGTTGTTTATGAAAACGACCGCCAATGTTACAGCAAACAGCTCTGTCCTTAAGTTAAAATCATTCTTGTACACAGTGAAGAGCTGGGGGGAAATCAGCCGCCACCCCCACTCCCCGACGCAATTAGAAGCATTAAACCAGTTTGACCTGACAGGTTCCCACTGGATGCAAAATTGCTGGGTAGAGAAGCAGACCATTAAGCATTTCACAATGAACACTGGTACACTTCTACCCATCATCTTTCGAAGTAATTTCCAGTGGTTTACACTGTCAAATGCTTTCGTACCACCAATACAGCGACCACAAATGGGACTTTCCTGGAAAAGTTAAGACCTGATAACTTCCTCAAGTACACAAATACACATGTCAGTGCCATCACTTTTTCTGAAGGCAAACTGGTTATCAGCGACATCTAGTAAAATATTCACAGCGAGTTAACATCACTTCTTCAAGCAGCTTAGAGAGTACAGTGGCAAGGGCTATTGGTCTAAAGATGTCCTTATCAGTAACACCACTGGCCTTTTTTTTTTTAGAGGTACCAGGACAACCCCCGTAATATCACATGGTATGCAACTTTGCACCAGAATAGCACTCAGAAGTACAGACAGAAGATCACACACTTAATCGCTAGCGTATTTAAGATTCTAGGCTGTGACATCATCAGATCCCCCCAGCTTTACCCAGAGTGAGATATTTGGTCAAGTCCGAAATTTTGTCTCTGGAAACATGCATTTAATCGCAAAATAAAACATCAGACACATCTTCATCCCGATGCCTTGTTCTCAGTACATGATACATTATTCAGCAAGTTACCAAAGTGTTTGAGCCACATATCAGCAATATCTGCAGAGCCATTACGCCCCCCCCCCCACTGGATGACTATGGGACGTTTTCAAATCAGCTGACTTGCCAGTCAGCTGAGCTTTTGTCAGGTTCCGTTCCTTGTCTGTCCGTCGATCATCGTCTGTCAACAAATCACATTTCCGACTTCTGCTCCAAAACTTCAAAATTGGTCGGGACGTACCTTGAGTGGGTCTCTACGATGTTTATTCAAATGGATACGGTCCAGTAATTTTTTTAATTTTTTGATGAGTTTTTGTTCATTTGGGGGGAAACCTTAAAACATCTTCTTCTCTGAAACCGCTTTCCCAATTGCTTTGATATCACACAGGTTTACTCCTGGGAACTCATAGTTCTTAATTTAATCACCAGGTGGTGCTTTTTTTCTAATTTTGTATTTGTTTTTGTTTGTGTTTGTTTGTTTTTACTATTTCGAGTTCTTTTCTAGAACCATCACTCAGATTAAGCTAAAACTTAGCCGATATATTCCTTGTGGAAGGGTCAACAAAGTTGTCCACTGGGCGGCACTGCCGTGGATTCCTGGGTTTCAATTCGGGTACTTATTGGCAAATGCACCTTTCCTGTTGATTACTATGTAAGTCAATGGACATTCAAATACAAATTTACACTTTTGACTTCTCCAAACCTGTTATCTAGATTGACTTCAAACTTGGTAGCAATGTACCTTAGGTGAGTTTCTTTTGAGTTTTTCCAAGTATGATCCAGTGATTTTGGATTTTTTACGAATTTTCTTGTTCATTTATTGGACAAATCTTTAAAAAACTGCTCATCCAACTGCTCTGACATCATACAGGAACACTTTTTGAAACTCTTAATTTTAACTTATTTACCAGGTGGCGCTGCAATTTTCTTCTAATTTTTTGTGTGTTTTTGCCATTTTCGATTTACTCCAGAACTGTCACTCAAATTAAGCTGAAACTTGTTGGGTATGTTAATTGTGGAAGGGTAAAACAAAGCTGGTTACTAGGTGGCACTGCTGTGGATTTCAGATTTGTAACGATTTTTCCAATTCAGGAACTTGTCGGTACATGCAGATTTTCTATTGAGTACTTTGTAAGTCAATGGGCATTCTAAATGCTAATCCACATTTTGCAGTTCTACGAACAAACTGTCGTCAGATTGGCTTCAAACTTACGGGCAATGACCATTTTTATCGGCGGGGGGGAGGCGGGAATCTTGAAAAAGTTTTAATAGGAAAGATTGATATGGGAATTTCTTGTAATGGTTATAACTTCAATAATATGGGCCAGATTTGTGTCTGACTTTGATGAGTATCTACCTATTTTGTAGTACCCCAAGTTCACAGAACTACAATGTGATGAACCTCTTCGTCAGCTGAACATGGGCTGTTCGGACAGCCTCTTGTTATTATTCAAGACTGATACTGTCTTCCAAAAAGTAACTGTGTCATTGTTAAGTAAATTTTGCGCCTGGGCATCTGCCCTTATGATAACTTCGTTACGCTTACATCTCCGCAGAGCATACTTAAACTGGGCACGGCTTTTGTGCATGATTTCATAGATGGGACCATGCATAGGTTGTCCATTAAATTTTGTTCTCCAAGCATTTTACGCGTCCTTGGCAGAACCATAAAGCTCCTTCATGTGTTCGTTCCAGGTTGTCCCGGGTTAAGCCTGCCGTTTCCTTTGTCACATACACCAATAGCCTCGACCCCAGCATGGTAAAACTTTTCGAAATATTTTCACTTAACACATCTAAGGCCAGCTTATGTGAAACATCAGTACAAGTAGTGTATTTACAGTTCACAACTTCTGAAGGTATATTTATTTCAGATAAGTGTTTATGAGAAAGAAGCTTATATTTCTGCAGTTTATTACTACATGCCCTATCCCAGCCTAATATCTGAGTGAGACCATTTTTCTCATCAGTAAAAACTGGATATTTTCAACCATACAACAGGAAATGATTGGATAAGATAATGACAACGATGATCATAATGATGAAAATCCGAAAAAAACCATGCTAATGGTAGGACTGCGTAAAGAACAAGAGTCTGCACTGTATACATATATTTGAACGCATGCAGCTTAATTCCTAAGATTGAAGAGATGAGACTATTCGTTAAAGCATGGAATTCTGCTGTCTTGGCGTTTTCTGGACTTGGCCTATGGCAGATGGGATGATTTAGGTTATGCCTATGGTAATTTGGAATTCCTTAGCATAGACTTTTAACTGCCAAAACCCAAACCAATTCTTGCTGGGGTGGGGTACCGTCCACCTACCGACCACAGATATTTGCAGAAGCTTGAAAATATGTTCCTTGGTTCTGAGAATTTAATGCCTCAAGAAACATACAATTTTTTTAGGTCTAAGTATAAACATGTAATATCAGAAGCCTAACAGTATTTTTGCATCAGAAAACCTCAAAAAGGACTATCAACAAAAGGCAAAATTAGCCAGATGTCTGAAGGACTATAATCCAGCAGTGTATCTTCACAAATTACAGCAAATTGACTGGCCTTAGGTGATAGAAACTGTAGATATAAACTTATCCTGGTCTAAATTTGCTCAAATTTTTTTGGTCATTGACTGTGTTGCTCCAATAAGGAAAGTAAGATTAAAGAAAAAATTACCATTGGTTTTCAAGAGTGGTACTTCACTGTATTAGGAAAAGAGATAGAGCAAAGGTAAATTTCACAGAGACCAGGTCTGAGGTTATATTTCAATAGTACAAGGAGCTAAAAAATTAAAACATAGAGACTCATAACCAAGGCAAGGAAAAAGAATTTGTGAGTAATACTATTGAGGAAAAGTAGGGATGTATTAAGAAACTATGGAAGACCATGAAGTACATTAGTGCTGCAGCAAAATGTAATTCATAATCTCATTTAGGTCTGATGAATGGTGATGAAGTCGACTTTGATTTGTACTTTGACACATTTTTGAATAACATTGCAACAGAACTACTTGAAAAACTGCACAACACCCCTTTTGATGTTGAAGGTGTTAACCGTTGTTATTTAAAAGCATACACAATTTCACAAAAAAATGTGGAAATGTCTGTTAAGAATAAATAAGACCCAAAAGTTCATTGGTTCTAGTCATATGTCGAAATGACAGTACTTTTAGAGCCATCTGTAATTGATCAATGCCATAAGAGAAAGCCTATAGTAACTATTGAACAAGGTCTTTTATATCCACATTCCTAAAATTCCAGTTTCTCCGTGATTTTCTTCGTCCATGACTTCTTCTGCTTCTTTGAATACCTGTTTGATTATTATGGAAAAGTGTGTGACTGCTATCAAGCGTTGCAAAATCCAAATTTCTAACATAACCAAAGCCTAAAATGCCATCATTTAGTCCAAAAGGAAGAACTGATTTGAGTGTTTTGATTCAAAAATCCTCAGTTTGTAATAATTTTCATGTATTAACAAAACCATCTTGGTCTAATAAATTTGGCTCCATGTGATCAATAATTTGTATCCGGGAATCCAAACGTGATTGTCATTCAGAATTGAAATGGTGACACCAAAAAAGTTTTTATATTTGTGATTTTTAATTGGATATCTGTGTCCACTAAATCTCTTTTAAATCGATTGAGTAGTTAGGCCCACGTATTGTGATTTACATTTGATGCAGGATATCAAATAAATGATATTAGAAGATTCACAAGATAGCACCAAATTTTCTGATTGCGTGTTTCTCAATTTTAATTTTATGTTAGTAACATTACTATGAAATTCTTTGTTCTTGATGAAATTTAATTAACAGAATAGACAGTTCCAATGCCCGTCAAAATATATTCCAAAATCAGCGCTCGAGGCTAACACTGAACCGTTTTCACTTCTGGTCTCACTGTTCATTATTTGTTTTTGGATTTATAATTAATTTAGAAAGCCTCTCTTGTGTTTCTGTGACTTTCTGTTTGGTATATTTTCATGCATTTGAGGTTATACAGGCATGTCCATATTCACTTCCTTATTTACAATCTCTGATCCATATTAAGGTTCATGCATTTGCAGCTTAACACCACCAAATGTTTCCTTTTTTAAGGGGGGGGTATTGAAAATAAAAAAAAACAGAATAAAAGCAAAGTGAAATTGCTGAACGCTGAAACATGTTTTCACAAGTATCAGTTCTAATCTGGCTGCCAAAATGAACCCCCCCCCAAAAAAAACGCAATATTGTACGTATCTCACCAATAGTTGAGAACATAATATTTCTGTCTGTCAAATTGATTTAAGGGACAATTCTTCAACTTTGTTGTTGGAAGATGCATGATGATGGGATGGTAATTCTTGTGCCTCGCCTTTTGCTATATTTAACTGGAATTTCTTTGCAAAATTCTGACAAGTCCATAACCACGAACATCACCAGATATAACAACAAGATTTTAATACTCAGCAAGCAATACATTATTCCACAAATATCTAAAGATGACAAATTATCCAATGGCAACATAGAAATACCGACTGTCATTAAAAATAGAAGCAGACAACAGTTTTCAACAATGCTAGAGAAACTACACCAAGACTCCAAGCAAACAAGAACCCGCCATAATTAAAAGTCTTCAGTCATCAAGCAGGCAAGGCCGAAATACAGGAGTTCAAGGCAGACATACAAACAACTTTATGATTATTTTAAATCCGAAAACAAATATGAAATGCAGTATAAAGGAAACTATCTCTCTTCTGACTTGAGACAGGTACCAACAGAAGTTAGCAGCATTGACAATCGATTTAATGCTAGCAACTGTCATCTTAAAAAAGTATTTTGAATCATTCATTGTAGAAAATGCCAACTCCAACTGTTAGGTTTGCATATTTACTACATCATTTGTATAGCATTCTACGTCCACCTGATATCTATAAAATAAATTTTATTTTTCCGCGGAGACGTCAAAAACGATTGCTTTATTTTCATTTTTGAATACCCCTGTTTCTCAGGTTTTTCAAATAGAAGAAAATGACGGGAATCAAAGTTCTCAAATTCATTGCATACCCAAGCTAAAACAATTAACCTTGACCTATTCCAAGTGGAACGTTACTATCCATACTAGGGTAATATACTATATTAAATTCAAAAGTCGCATTTATTGTATAATTTAAACTGTAATTCACTTTTTTAATCATGTTTCGTTATGTTGAGAAATGACCATTCCATGTCATTTTATGTAGTCGCTTTTAAATTTGTAAAATTAATTCCCGAAAGGGTTTATTATTGAGGATTAATAGGTCATGAATATAGCTAAATGTAAACTCAAAATTATCTCAAAATTTCGTATCTTTTGATAGCTTTACCAGAAACTTAAAATCACAGCAAAATAAGTATGAATTGGCCAAAAAGGTGCACAATTGGTATCCGCTGGAGTACTAATTGTCTTTGTAATGAAGGAATCTCCGAAATTGACATATATGCTACCAATCAAAACGTTCAAAAACTCAACAAACGGATTATCTTTAAATGCCTGATAGCCTTCCCTCGCCTCATTAACCAAAATACTGACCGTTAAAAGAACTGATCATTCTGTGAAAAGTATTTTTTCCCATATTTAAAGAAAATATAAGAGACTTGATACATTCTTTCAAAATCCGAATGAGGAATATATGTGTATAAAGTGGAGAAGTCCCCACGATGAAGTCTGTTTAAAACTTACATGATTAACTGTATCATTGAACTGCTCTAACGAGATCTTCGAATTAGATAAAATCAAAAGTTGTTAATACCAGAAGATGCCTCTATTTGACCACAGTAATTAAACCAAAATTCGTGAACCTTCTTTAAGCCTTTGACACCAAAACTAGCATTTCTTTCGTGCAGATAAAAAAATAGAACCTGCTATGACTCGGAACTTACAAGATCGTTTATGTAGTTAAAAATATATCTGATAAATAGATCTTAACACATTCAGCTAGATAATGTTTTTCCAACCCATCACGACTGGTGTGCTGCAAGGCTCAATTTTATGTTCCCCCGTTTTTATAAACTGTATAAATGATCTATATTTGGCTTCCTCTAAATTTTAATTCTTGATGCTGAAGACACAACTCTGTTACGTTCACTCCGCACTTTTAATCACAGCCCTTCATCAGACAATGTAAATGTTTCAATGTACATACATTCCGAACTCGATAAAGTATAAAATTGGCTCACAACTAACAAATTGGCTTTGCGGGTATCGAAAAGAAAGTTCGTGTGATTCTTGTTGCCGCAACGTTAACTACATATAAATATAAATCTCCAAATTATGAACACAAATATTGAAAGGATTGTCACTTTGATTTTCTCATGTCTAACGATTAATGAAAACTAGAACTGGAATGCCCACATAAACAAAATTGCTAATAAACGTCTCCAAACTCTTGGATTTCTCAAACAGATTCACAATTTTTACCCACCAAGACTCATCTACTTATGTACAATCCTCTTTTTCTGTCTGATAGAAATCATTAACTTTTTTGGGGGGATTTTTTCTTCCATGGTATTTTCAAATAGCAGAAACCGCTGCCCGTCTAACATGCTGTGCATCGTATGGAACCACTATTTAAACTGCTAGTAAATAACTGAAAGGTTTCTGATTTGTTTTATCAAACAATTCTACAATTGTACTGTAGATATTCGAAAAATCCAGGACACTTAATTAATATGTTCTCTACTCTACCAGTTACAAATCATTATTATGTTACTTGGCATCGAGAAGGCTCTCGTTATGCCGTCCCTCAACGCATTTCTGCTGAAGAATGTGTCCGTATTATAGCCCGACACTATTTTATAATACGCCTTCAGGTATTACTCATACATATTCACCCTTACCCTAGGTTCTCCAAATTTATTAATTCATTCCTTGAGAGACAATATTATGAGTTAATGCAATGTTGTTTTTAAATCTCTAATAATCAAACCATAGTAGTCTGCATCTTACATTTATAACAACAATACTTTTCTTGTTGATCTTGCCAGTACTCAGATGTAAGCAAGGTAAAACTCTCTATTTCCATCAACAGAGGTGAACCCAGCGATAGCGAATTTTAAACAGCTACCTGGGGTCATCCTGACGTTTATTTGTTTAAGTCAATTTTGTGTGTGTCAAATATTGTATATACTAGTAGATACTACTGAGTGACTCGTTTTTGCGCGCAATATGTTATGTATATTTTGAATAAAGCTGATCTGAGTCTGTATGTATACAACACTAACTCACAGGGCAATTTCCAGTCCATTTTGTCGTAAGAAATCAGTTAACTTAGAAGAAATCCCATACTCGTGTTTTAGAATCATTAACACAGATAAGAACACAATTGTAGTTACTAGAAATGAGTGTCGAAATAAATGAATTGAATACCGTAACCATTTCACAGATTTTTAGCCGCAGATATGTGGCCTTCGAGGGGGCAGCAGGGTATGGGCGCAGTGAGCTGGAGGGCGAAGCGACTGGAGGGCCAACAGTCCGAGGTGCTCCAGTCGCTTCGCCCTCCAACTCACTGCGCCCATTCCCTGCTGCCCCCTCGAAGGCCACATATCTGCGGCTAACAGGTTTTTTGTGTTTAAGCAAATGTTTTTGTCAGATTAACACATTGATGTCTATTGCAATCTCTCATATATATTTATGTATGTATATATATAATTATATATATATATATATATATATATATATATATATATATATATATATATATATATATATATATATATAATTGATGCGATATGGAAGACATGCACGGGTTCGAATACAAGTCTTTTAAATAGCGTTTTTGTCATCGTCAGTTTTGTTAAGAAGATCTTTCTTTCGAGATGCCTACCGATCCATATTTGAAAAAAAAAAGTTTGTTTTACATTTTCAGTGCGATTTATCTTTTGCCTAGGTATCACAACTTGTACAGCCGCTAAACGTTAGATCTGTAACTTTTTAACGTTTAGAGATGGCTATTCGTTAAAATCGCTAATATCCGTTAAAAACTCGCATCCGCCACTAAGCGTAAATTACACTATTCGTTAACCATACAAATAATACATTGCCGTTATTCGTTAAATTCTTATTTAAGTGCTGGGCGTGACATTCAAGAAAGATAAATGCTACATAAATCAACGTTAATTTTGCATTTTCACAATGTTTTACCCACACAGATTTTCATGCAATTTGGAAATGCATTATAAGGCAGGCTTTAGATATATTTTTTCCTAAGCCTGTGTATAACTGTTCATAATCAATCTTGTACTTATAACCACAACAGTGGTAGCATGTTAACACGGGTCAAACCTTCCCCAATGATAATACTTCGATACACTTGATACATTTGATACATTTTTCCCTTCAGCCAATCATTTACTTTCTTCTGATAAATATGTGGAATTTAAAAATGAATTACAGTAGTACCTCTTTTGAGAGACCTGTCCAATTAAACAGCATCGGCCTGTTAAGGTCACATTTATCAGGCCCAAAGTGCTATATTTTAATGGTATATAACCGCCAATGAGAGACCACCTGCTTTATATGACCACTTTTGGACCTGCCTTAGGGATGGTCTTTCAAAGGAAGGAGCACTCCTCTGTATGTTGTATCCTTTGAGCAAAGAGCCACAGATGACATTGGCGCATTGATTATCGGTTTTTGGTGAAATCTTTTAAAACTGTCCGTCTATCTGTCTGTTGGTCGGTGGGTTGGTCCTTCTGTCTGTTCACGAGTCTGTCCGTCAGTCTGTCTGATCACTAGCTTATTCATTCAATTTTTTTCAACAAAAGCATAGCTGCTGCATAGTTAGCCACGGTGGTGCGGTATCGGTATATAGTATAGCTAGGTTCTGGGTGTCCGTTCGCCGAGTTACCAGGGGGAACGGTTGTCAACGTATTTTTAACATATGACTTACTATCTGAACTTTAATCTGCCCGCTCGGTTGTGTCCGACGCAGTTATCATCCATTTGTTAAAAATCCGAATGCAACACGACGCCGTGTGGTGGCGAGCGCCACTTAGAATGTGGTGGCGAGCGCCACTTAGAACATTGCGCAATTGATGCAATAATTGCGGGACAGTCTCACAAAAAACATTTGATTTGAATATTATAGTGAATCGCGGCCACAGCATTTATCATATCATAATTGATGCTCTGATATATTTGCAAAATATATAATTTTGGTTTCCTATATAATGACCCTCTTCCCACCCCCACTCGGCAATATTGTTCCAATGTTCATTTACAAACCGTTTGCATTGGGTGCGGAATTGACAAATTTCGTGATGGCAACCAAGTTGATTGGATATTTTGAAAAGTTGGCATCCAAAATATATGTTTGATTATTGTTAAAGGAAGGTTAATTTGTAGAATGAATGTAATGCTCAATATTTAATGGGACTTCTCCAGAGGTAGCATTACCTGAAAATGTAGACTCAACGAAAAACAAGTTGTAGGCCCCAGAATACGGGTTTGTATCAGAAAGTGAGGTCGCCCTGAGGCAGTGAATTCAGGGTCAGCAATAGGCTGAGTGCCAAGCGCCCCACTGCGTCAAAGACGAAGCTTGATGGAGAAGGTTGCCCCGATAGTGGGTACAGGTCCGAAAGTGCCGGCGGGTTTTTTTATGTGGTAATCAATCACATATACATTACATAACTGCTTTGTAATTTATTTGACATGTCCTCATGTTTGAATTCAGATGGCTCTAAATTATTCAAAGTCACATTCAAATATAATTAAGGAGATAACTTAATGTTCAGAGATATCACGAAAACCTATAATTGCATATTCAGTGGCCGTTATAACACCATTTTCAATGTAAATATTTTGAAAATCTGTCGACAATATTTGAATTTTGGTGACGAACTGAAGGTCTATAAGGGCCACTAGAACGGTCCCTGTGCAATTTTGAAAAAAAGAAAAATGGCCAAGCGGTTTTGGAGATTTTGAAAGATTTTGCCCAAAAATTAACCGAACAAATCATTAAAAAATAAAAAAAGTCACTGGAGCATGACTATTTAAACCGACTTGGTAGAGACCCACCCAAGGTACGTCCCTACCAAGTTTGACCAACAAAGTCGGATTTTGCCCCTTCAAGCTTTAATATATTTGCTTTCCCGAGCTGTGATCCACGGATTGGGAAAGCAAATACACGTGTGTGAAAGTTTCAAGGAACAAACACTGGTTTACCTGTCATTCAACTCTATCTATAACTGTTTTTAGCAGAGGATCGGTTAAATATAAAAAAAAAACACCAATTTATAATGCAAAAAAATATTTGTCAATTTAAGTTTCTGTATGGCCACATCTACCTGCAAAGTGCACCAGAAGGTACTAAGTTAAACATTTTTTTCCCGGAAATTTTCTGGAGAGGGGCATGCCGACCGATTCCCTAGGATTTCGGGTCTGTGGCGCAAACAATTAGGCCTATATTGAATTTTCTTTGCTTGCACCCCTGCCACAAGGAATCCAGAAACCGCCACTGTTGTAAAGGGCTAGGCCTACATTAAACATGCATGTTAAGCCTAGTTACGAAATTAACGGCTTGGAGTGCAAAATGTATGATCATCAAGATGTATCAAGGCATTCGGAAGCTGAGTCAAGTTTTCCTTCCACTGACAATAAATACATGCAGGGTTTTCCATTATTTACCGGGGTGCGCGTGGTAGGGCGCTCAAAATATTGGGATGACTATGCCATGGTGTATTCGTTCCCCCCATAAACTTTTGGGGACGTGGCAATATTTCGCCGCTTCATTGGTCCGACCCTTCCTTGGTCCAACATTAATTTATCTTAATTTAAGCAATTTAAGTTGGTACACTACTAATAAACGTATAGAGTTATAGGCTAATAAAAATAGAATTAGTCTCTATTTGTATTAGTTTCAAAATGTTTTGAATTTTATTTTTAATGTCTCTTATTTTCAAAGGATTTTTGGCAATCTCAAACAGAGATCATCAGAGGATCATCTTCATTGGGAGGGCTATGAGCATCTAATAAAAGGCAAAATAAGAAGTTAGCAGAAAGGTATACCTCCCACCCTCCTTATAAGCCTAGCCTATATGCCTAGTATAGGCTAGGCATATAAGGAGGGGGGAGGCAAAGGGTATTTCCTTAATTAGTTATGTGTGAAATGTGAATTTAATTATCTGTTAAATATCATTGCTGTAAAGTGCAAAATGGCTTTTAAGTGTCAATTAGGAGTTTGGTTATCCTGTAAATCGTGAAAAAAAAACAGTTTTAGTTCATGGTAAAACTGTTAACAGGACCAACCCGCTTACTGCATTCAAAGTCCAATTCAGTTGGCTGTAAAATGTGGAAAAGTTTTAATTTATTGTAAAAGTGTAAACAGGACCTCCATTGCCCCCTACAAAGAAACAATATTGAAAAACAATGAAAGAGAGTAAGATTGTTTTGAGAAACAATTTAAACAAACAAAGAGAGAATGAGTCAGTGTGTGTGTGTGTGTGTGAGCCCACGCACCTGTGGACATGTATGTGAAGGTGTACGTAGCCCTAGCCAAACTAAATTATGTAATTAATCAGATGTCAACTCTGTCTGTATTTGATCCATTATTAACTTTGCTGTGGTCGTCCGTCAAATGACCTTTACAAATAGGTCTACTCCTACAGTATCTATGGACGTATTAAAGGAGTTAGTGTTTCCGCCAAATTCGAGCAAAAATATAGGCCTTTGAAGTACAACATAGGCCTACACCATATTTTTCGGAGGGTTACCGGTAAGTTATCGGCGGGGGAGGGGGAGCCAGTAGGACAGCCCCGTCTTAAAATGTTGTGAAAATCTGGTAAAATAACATTCTCATCGTCTGAATTATATGACAAAAAACATTTCAGACATAGATATAATGTCAAACTGTTGAGAAAGATCTGAGTGGATATTTCTCACTCAGTGCTCAGAAAGACTCCAGACACTCATGTGTCAAAAATAAATATTTTTCATTGTCATACCATGCACTTACATACATGCATAAACACACACACACACACACACACACACACACATATATATATATATATATATATATATATATATATATATACATATATATACACACACACACATATATATATATATATATATATATATATATATATATATATATATATATATATATATATATATATATATATATATACGGGCCTCGCACGTGCCATCACCAGTTTTCTGCTCGCCACGAGCTTCGTTTTGGGACTTACGGTGTCCATTGCTTGCTGTGAAATCCAACAAGATACCACTTTCGAGGGGAAAACCAGGCCCCCTCACACGAAACGTGCGCTATCTGAGGATTTCACCACAATGAACCACCTCTGCTCCCCCATTCATATTATATTGGATGGCCAGCCTTGCGCCCTCAAAGCCAAATGAATAAAGCTTGTTAAATTTACTTATTGCCTATGTTATTTTGTTCAGCATAAATATATATATATATATATATATATATATATATATACCTGCAGACTCATATCACGCACACTGCATCAGCTGAGTGTGGTTCCTGGTCCTTTTCAAATCTATAAATTAAAGTTGGAATGGTAATTCTAGTTTTGAAGATATTCTTGATTTAAATTTTGTGTATTTTGTTATTTTGCACATAGTAAAATGTTGCAATGTTGCAATGTTGCAACGTTGCAATACGGGATATACACATGCGTCAACTAAATGTTGGTCGCGCAAAGCATGAAGGTTTGTCCTATAGCAGTTCACTCACGGTGACGGCAGTATGGCACACATGCAGAACACGGTACACTTGGACCCAACTTCGATGCTAGGAGCTGTATTACTGCTCCCAGTAAAAATGATGAAATTGCTTGACAAAAATAAATTTCATTTGCTAAAAAATTACCACTTATTCCTTCACAGGTAGGCCTATCATCATCATTCATAGGTTATACATCATCAGCGTAAGACAGGGCGGATTTAGGGGGGGGGGCCACGGGGACCTTGCCCCCCCCCTCAAAAAAAAAATGTATTCTTACAGGATTTTCCTCCCAGGAAACACTATCATTTACCCCTGAAAATGGTGAAAATGCAAGAGCTTCCGGGGGCTTCGCCCCCTGGACCCCCCATTGGGGCGCTGCCCCCAAACCCCCGTTGGGGGCCTAGGCGGCCCCCAAACCCCCGGCCTTTTGCCCCCCCCCCCTTTGCTAAATGCTGGATCCGCCCCTGGTAAGATCATCTATGCAGTTTTACCTCTTTTGTATCATAATAAAACTACGTCGATCTCTTGCTATGGAAAATAATCTTCACAATAAAGTTTTTTTTTTTTTTTTTTTTTTAAATCGACCAATCTGTAGGGAAACTGATTTCTGTTCATCGCAAGATCAGGTTTATGACGCCAAAAATGTCTGCTGCCGGGCACCGGCCATGTGTAGTTCATACATAGGATCGTAGATCAAAGTACACATCCTGCGCCAAAACTCATTCATATTTGCATTTTATGTAAGGTAAGCTTTAATTTGCTCTTTATTGGAATGAAATTAACTAACGCGTTCAAAAGTTATGATGAAGTGAAATGTTTATACATAACACGGTAAACTGGAATGGTTGACGGGAGGAAGCCACCTTCAACCGCCAAACACATTTGTAGCGCACTGTCCGTGTCTTTCGCTTGGCATATCGGTAGCCTTATAGTAGTTACAAAAAAAACCCGCGTAATATAAATAGTTGAGAAAGTCTACTAATGGCTGATATAAAGGCGGCACTTTAATTTTTGTAGCTTGCACATTTTAGGATTTACAGAACATCAAAACTTTTGTGAAAAATGTCATTTTCATGAATAACTTACTGCTTCAATCAAGCACGCAATTGAGCACAACCTGTAAAAAATCTCATTGGCAATATTTCGTACAATGTGTTGAAACTTACATATTTGTATTCTGTGTAATATAGGCTTTATTCTGATCTTTACTTAAAAGAAATTGACCAATTTGTTCAAAAGTCATGACCTAATGAAATGATACACGGTAAATCTAGTTGAATGTTTCACGGGAGAAGTATTAATCTTCCGGCGATTGTATCTGGACGTGCGCATAGCCTTTGGTAGACATGTAAGTGATAATAATGATTTTAGTGTTGGAGAAAAATGTATATATTATTTTTTATCAGTGGGAAGGTCTATTAATGAGCAATATAAAGATTATTTCAGTACCTTACAAATTTTAAGATTTAGGGAAGATCAAATCTTCATGAAAAATTCCAGTTCTTAATGGTTTCTGCGGAAACTTCTTGTGAAATAACTTCCAAACGTTATCTTACTGGCACTCTTGGCTTAGAAACATTCAGTTCTCATTGTGGAACGATCTTTGGAATTGTACAAATAATAGTTTTTTTCCACCTGGTAAATGTGCACTGCAGACCCAGTGGCCCATGGTTGGTACAAATTTACTGAAACGACCGTTGTTACCGGTTCTAGAAATATTTCTTATCCACGTGTCTCTGAGTTCTTTGTTTTAAGGGAAATTGTAGAAACTGTGATTTTTATCCCTAGGAGAAATATTATAGCATCTAGGTACACATCATGTAAATCAAGCATTTTGATATCTTTCTCATGATCGCATTAACCCTTCTTTTCTTCTACTGCCGCAATCGCTATAGTGGGTATGATAACTACTGGGACCGGCATGCTTTGCGGCAAACTGACGCTGATCAATTCAATATATGGCGAAAGTGAATATCCTGTATTTGTGTTCACTTTTAAACTGATGTGTGTATAGCACAAGGCTATACATTACAATTGTATTGCACCACTATCTAATACAGTCGCGAAGATATTTCAGATTTAAATTTTGTGTATTCACCCAATTTGCATAAACTAAAATGCTACAATTTTGGTTGATGGTCCACCAGATCCAGCCATACCGCAAACCCATACATTAATGTTTGAATACTTTTCACTGAATGTGTGTATAACAAAATCTATAAATAAAAAATGGATTGGCCCCTCTATACATAGTGATAGGACAGATATTGAACATTTACATTTTTCCAGTGCCCCTAATTGCCATAATTTCAATTTTACAACTTAGTTTTCTGCTCATTTGATAGACAGTTGTCATAAACCCATATGTACAAGTTGGAATTTTGTGTCTATTTGTGATTAAAGAAAAAGGTCAACTGTCAAAAATGGTACAGTGTTGCGACAGAGCTTCGAACCACCACGAAATTTTGGTCGCATTAGACAGGAGATCGCAATATCAAGGGTCAATTTGCAAAGAAATAGAAGGAAATTGAATAACCAAAGATGGTCGCAATATACAGTATGTGGCTTTACACGTGTGGTAGCAACAGCAGGTTCTACTGCAGATTAAGCATTCGTGATGATTAAATAAATGTTCTTAAAACTTTTTTTTTAGTTTTTTTTCAAGCACTTTTTATTTAAAATAGTTATAAAACGCACGCACGCACACGCACACCCACCCACACCCACCCACCTACCCCCACACACACACAAATATATATATATATATTTATATTTATGTATATATATGTATATATATGTACATATATGTATGTATAACATATTGCTCTACTTCTCAAGTGATTAAGTGGAATGACAGACAACTGCCAATGTAAAAACAAATAATACTAAAATGTACCTTGCAGGCATGGTTTTGAAAAGAAAAAAGTTTGAAAAGACAATAACGCAAAGACATGCGACTGATAAGTAGGTTTATCAAAGGATGGGGTGTCCAGAGTTGTGCCTGGGCGCGTTGTGAACGAATTAAGTCAGTTTGTGTGGCTTCTTTGTTCTTAATAATTGATTCTCTGCAGCGGCCACCGTTCTTGCATTAAGTTAGAAGCGGGGGAACTGTGTTTTCATACATAAACATCCATTCTTCATAACGATATGGAGCACGTTTACGTGTAGCTACATAATAACCTGAAACGATGTTTTCGTTGCTGAGTTAAACGGCAGTTAAACATGTCAAAGACTGTTGGCGGTGTAGATGAAAAAAAGGTAAGTTACGCCATTATTTGTATGTTTTTTTGTGTATGTTTTGTGTACAGAACATATATTTTTATGATAAATTTGGAAAAATATCATTTCCAGGCGCTTGTAAAACATTTGTGTGAATTTGACTTCTGAACTGACCATATTCCATGTGATATCCGTTAAAGTAAATAGATAGAAAAACTCGATTCAGAAGCCAAAAATCTATTTGCGAAACCCTGTACTCTTAAGTGGAGGGGCAATTCCTAAACAAAATATACGATATCGGACTGTCAGGAAACCGACCTAAATGAAGCAGAGGAATTGCGAATGACATCGATGACTGTAACAGTGTCATAAATGGTATGAAGCGTTGGGGGCATACTTTGCTGTGGGTAAAGCCCATCAATTTGACTTCGGTATTTGGACAATGTGCTGTGGTATTTTTCATTGTGACTCGACGTTCGTGTCACAAAATAAGATGAAGCACTTGAACATTTCATATATAATTTATTATCCATCAAATAAAAAAACGTTTGCCAACCAATCTCCCAGCAATATGGAACGTTTTGCCCAAAACAAAATGTGGTATCTATCATTGTGCTGTTTATTGTTAACCACTAACTGTGGACACTTTATCCACCAATAAAAGTATCACCAATAGACAGGATTTAATTGACTCATATTTCGAGTGGACATGGGATCTACATAAAATACATACATAAGCAGGATTTTAAAAACATGTTTTTATTCTTTACGCACTAATATATATATATATGTATATGTATATATATATATATATATATATATATATATATATATATATATATATATATATATATATATATATATGCTGTGTCTTTTAGTGAAGCATACACCCATTCTGTGTCCAATCACGTGGTATTTGTCAGCCTCCTTCAAATGAACACACACGCAATCTAAGTAATAAACACGACAATGCGTTTTGGTGGCTTTGTTGTCTGCAGCGATGTTGGTTCGAGTTCGACTCTGCAAACGCAGGCGCGATTTTGCAGGGCAAGATGAACAATAGATGAACATTTGAATTCATGTAAACTAATACTGTAAGTCTCCGTTGCTCGCTTTGAGGCATACCAGGCGGTTAATGTCAGCATGTTTAGGCCCATACGAGCGTGCTTACAAACGCATGACATTTGTCTATTTGTATTTCACCAATCAACTATCATAAATATTCTTCAACCGTGTCACATTCAGAACCGCACAAGTCAACCAACTTGGAGTACATATTTTTTTAGTATCTTTATTTCTGTTATTTTCAATGGCTGATTTTCACCTTCACTCACCCCTTAAAATATGTATGGAAATGTAATGAAAAGATGCATCGATTTCAGATTTGTGTGTACATTTGAACCTTATACTGTCTGCTAGAACGAACATGCATCATTATTACAAGGATATCAAGTTTAAGTTCACTGAACTGTTGTAAGGTAACCTTCCATTGGCTTTAGCACATTCTGGGTGTCTTATTGAAATGAACCTATGTAGCGAATTTGAAACAAATCATAAAATTGTATTATGTTCATTTTAGTTTTCAAAGTTGGCCCTATAAAATTGAAGAGAAGTTTATGCCTGTAAATGAAAATAGTAGCTTTCAATATAAACCAACATATGCTTATAAATAAATGGTCCCATACACATTTTAGCCATGCATGTTATCAGAAATCGTCACATGAAAACTTACAGTTTTATAACGTCTACAGCCTTTGTTAAATCACATAGCCTGTTCAATATGAATACATCAGTTGGTCTCGTCTTTTAGCCAACATTGATAGGAATGCTTATACAGACTCGGTATGTATGACGTGATGCATACTTTATATGACGTCTTTCTATCGGTCAGCAGGACGCTGGTCCTTACGCTGTTCTGATATCGCACGGCCCTTGATGAAGTTAACTTATTGGCAAGCGACTTAATGTGACACGTCTCGGCCAATGCGTGATTAGACACAAAAATATTGTTGTGGTATGCAGAAAAACACATCTGATGATGTTATGTGTGGTCATAACGGTAAGCCTGATGAAATTATCTACCGGAGATCAAAATCTCTTACTCCGACAAGATAAATTTATTATAACTTTACGCTACTACCAGGGAATTATAACATGGTTCCAGTCTGCTACTGGTAGACTTAAACCATATTTTAAGTTAATCATACCAAGTAGCCTCTACTAAGTAGCCCATGCCATATAGGCTACTTGTCATGATAAACGTTATCGACTGCACCCAAAACAGTATAATTAGAGGATGCCGAACATTACCTTTACAACAAAGCAGGGACAGATAAGAAATAATCATATCGTAAGGATATTTCCCAAAACCAACACTACACACGAACAACAAGTGTTATCCGTGTTAAAGTGTACGCATACACTGCATATACAAAGGAGAGAAAGTTTGAATTACACAGGGCAAAATAATTCCTTGCTAATGTATTCCGAACACGATGGTAAACTCCACACAGACTTCATGTCAGACAATTTCATTCAGATACTATACACGAAACTACGAAATTGCATCTGGTCTGCCTTAGCCTAAGAAACACTTTAACTTCAAACTGATCTGCACCTGCGTAGTTAGAATCCTGTCTCGATTACACACACACACACACACACACACACACACATATATATATATATATATATATATATATATATATATATATATATATATATATATATATATATATATATATATATATATATATATATATATATATATATATATATATAAACCAAGTCCAACGAGTTATAAATGATATTCTGAAAGACATGGCTGCCATTCGTAACTCGAATTCCGTCGCGTCCCATCTACTGTTTTGGCAATTCTCTCTTTCGTATGATATTTCAAAACTGCGTGCATAACTTTTACCTTTTCCTTGTTCTTAAATTGATTTAAGAAAGAATCATATTTGTATTTATTTCGCTATGTCAACTGTGGGATAATACTTTCCAGGTGTTTTGAAATTTAGATAAGGTTTAAATTCGTCAAACTCGCTAACATATCGTACTTTAGTCCATTTGTTTAACATTAGTGGTACTTCTCCCTGAAGCTATGCACAATATAATATGCCAGAAATATATAGCTTCGAAATATCACAAACCATAGTGATCCTCTATAACCGTACAGCACCACTGGTTGCAGAACTATAATATGCATTCAACTACAAGACCTGTACCCACTGACTTTTACCATGAATGCATTTAATGTCTGGTAGTAAAAACATTTTCAATATTTAAATGCCCCCGCGGGCATGCACAGCTCTATTCGTAACCACGGAATAGCAAATGAAAAGAAAAGAAAACCTACACTTCGAATATATACCCAAACGCATCGAGTTACAAAGGCCTGTAGTTACCCGTGGAACAAATTAAGAGCATTCTAATTTTTTGCTTTTGTTCCAGTTTATTGAAAGTATATTTGTTGTAGGCTTGGTATATACATTGCTACAGAGTTCAGAGAAATGTTGTATTAATTGTTGAATGAAAACTCACTAAGATGAAAGACACAGAGGGCTTGTATGTGTCTTTTTGTCCAGAATCACTTCCTGGTAGTCATTACCCTACTCCGCAGTCTAATCTTTTTACTTTCCATAAGCTAACCTGTCACTGGCTAACGTATATACAAATGGGAGTGTTTTTCTCCATATTGGTTACGTTCTTCTGTATAATTTTTACATAGGCTGTATTAGCCCAAATAAATCAAAGGGTCTTTAACGGGTAACTACTCAGAACATGTTTCGAAGCATGTACCCGCACATGTCTCTCTGAGTAGCGGCTCTTTGTCTTTGCTAACTATTCAGCAAAGACAACCCACATAATAATAAATGAACATGAATATGAACATGACCAATGGTGAGTTCTCTAAAAAAGTGAAGTTTTGCTGATAAATGCAGAGCTTTATTTTTAATAAAGAATATCTGTCAAACCAAACATAATTACTAAATATTTATAGCACAAGTTCAGATAAGAGCAATTTGACTTTCGGCATATCTAATAAAGAACACGCATGGTTCTGGTCTTACCTTAATGATCGTTCTCAAACTGTATGATGTAATGGTCATCTTTCTAAAGTACGAAATACATGGGAGTTTTCCAAGGCTCTTCCTTTAGACCTGCCCTGTTTTTAATCTACATGAACGAGTTTCCATCAGCATTAAGATACTGTAAATGTCGATTGTTTGCTGATAACGCCACTACCTGCTTTTGGTATGGGACGGTTACAGAGGCAAAACTGCAGATACAGACTGACTTCAGTGACGCGTCTGACTGGCTTTGAAGTAATAACATGAATAAACCAACCCGTAATATCCCTAAGTCTGGTATCATGACATTCTGACACCACAAACACATCGGTAATGATATGACTCCTGTAATTCTAAACAGTGAATTATGGCCCATTGTGAGAGAATCTAAGCCCTTAAGTGTTGTCGTGGACTCTAATTTGTCTTGGTGTTCCACATAAAAGACATCGCTTCAAAGATCAGCCCTAAAATAGGGTTGTTAGGGCGGCTAAGGTTCTCTGTTTCATCAAATTCATTAAATGTCGTATTCAACAGTATGATTGTACCATATATCAATTGCTTTGACTCAGTTTCGGAGAATTATTGCCTCAATTATAAAAATGATCTGCAATAACTCCAAAATAGCTGTGCACGGTTTGTTAGTGGTAATTTGATTATACTGTGAACCTTAAAGGAATCAGGTTGGCAGAAATTATAGGAGCGATGATGTTTTTCGTTCGGCAGCCTTCACCTACAAATGGCTGAATTCAACATCCCCTTAATATTTAGCAAATAAGTTTACATATTGTGATGAAATTCACCAGCGAAACACTGAAAATTAAAGAAATCATAATTTGTATATACCTCTATCCCGAAAAATGTAAGCAGTCTATGTCTGATACTGGTGCTAAGAACTGGGACATGCTACCAACGGAGGTCCGATCGGCGGACTCCGTCGAGGTTTCTTTTCTTTTTTTTTTTTTTTTTTTGAACATATACAAGGGCTATATTTCTAATTCATAGTACGTACAAAACTTCTATCCACGGTGATTGCGATCTTGTAGAATACTTTATCATGTTTTATTGTGAATTGTATATTTTATCATGTTTTATTGTAAATTCTACATTGTATGCTGTGAGTACCTTTGTAACTTTTCATCGCTACCTTTCGTATATCTGTTGTATATTCTGTGATATAAATGGGTCGCAAGTAAGAACAGCCTTGGCTGATTGGTCTACCCAGTATGAACATGTTTCAATAGAGTAATAAATATACGCGAATGCATGCACTGTTTTGGAGGAATAGCTATGGAGTTTAGGGTTACTTGCCATAGCTTCACACATATTGAACCATGTAATGGTGATTAAGGCAGTTTCACCTAACTGGGCAACAATAGCGCATTCCAACCAGAAAATCAGTGATGCGCACCCGATCGTCGAGTGGAGTAAATTCGGAAACTGGATTTCGCAGGACCATATCAGAATAAGGGGTCAGCTTGGAGTGCTTCAGGTTCCGGGAAGCGTTTGCGTTGCTCGATGTAGAGCGCTTTTTATGCACCCTATGTCACCTCATATTATGTTAATGTATAGCCATTATAGGTAGAAACTCTTACACTTTGCAAGACTATTTTTGTCTATGAATATGTCGTATCACGCCCCCCCCCCTTCCTCTAAAAAATATTGTTAAGTAAATTACAGAATCACATCTCCTTGAATGCATGTAACAGCTGATATAAAACATTTTACTTCAACATTCATAATCCATTTGTACTCCACAATGGCACCACATATTGGTGACAAGTAAATACGGCAAGATATAATTCCCCAGTATCTGCCACACATCTCCTACAAAATAATTATATTTCCCTCAAGAAATATTTGTGCATTCCAAATCGTTTGATCGCGACATTTCCAATAATGTACAACTGAAAACCAGCCTATTTAATAGAAATTTAATACAAACAGAAACTTAACAAACCTAATTCTGTAAGCCCATGTACCGTTTGAACACTATCAAGTCCTATATTCTAAGAGCAAAGTCCTATTCCGTACCATTCACTGAAAGACTGTATTGTTCTAAATCATAATAGCAAATTAATTTATAAAAGGAACAAATCATATTCATAAAATTTGAAATTTAGAAGAAAGTTTTAGGCATTATTAGCCTTTAAAAAATCGGGTCATCAGCGGGGAACCAGCGCAAGACCGTCATGTCATTCCGTTTCTCTTTCTTTCTTTCTTTCTTTCTTTCTTTCTTTCTTTCTTTCTTTCTTTCTTTCTTTCTTTCTTTCTTTCTTTCTTTCTTCCTGTCTTATTATTACCCCTCTATATGCATTTCATGTATCTCATATGCGCATTAAAATTCGAAACCGTTTCTTTTCAATGAACCGGCAGCTGACAAAATGTGGTAAAGAGAGTAAAATACGAATACTGCGGTAGCAAGTCCCATAATCAGGAAGTCTATAAGAAACTCGAAAAATACCAGGAAAAGAAGGGTTCAGAAAACGAATAAGAACATAGACCTTGATCTCTACTGAGCTACGTAATTATGTAACCAGTTAACATTGTATAAAGCGGGCCTGAAACCTTGTAAATTATGTTCAATAACGGAAAATAATGCCACAGTAGAGTTTTCTATTTACATGTTCTGTCCTCTTTAAAATATGAGTTAAACGCTAGATATGGTTCTATTTATATTAGTACTTGTCTTGACTTGTTCAGTATGTATAAATTTGGGGGCTAAAGAAACAAATAAAGAAACAAAATCTTGAGATATTCATAGTCAGAATAAAATGTTATATTGTGACTTTACGATAAAGCGTTTGCCGAAGATCTGTTTAAATCCCAATATTTTAACTGTTTTCATGCACGATAGGTGTCCTGAATGAACAAAGCCCACTAAATCGTCACGCCTACTGCCTCGCCTCAGGAATATCCGTTAAGCGCCACAACTCCTCCCCTTTATCCAATAATCATACATTTACTCTGATTGTACCTTTCGAAAAATCTCATCTTTTATTTGTCTTTTGTGTCATTAATATTCCTAATTTTAGAGACTGGCAGGGCAAGGCCTGGTTTAAATATGTACGGGATTATGGATAGATGGTACTGTGTGACTGGAGTTCTGTTACTGGTGAGTGCTTTCCCTTAATTTCTTCCAGTTATTGTTGCTGCTTCATTGATCGAATCATTTTTTTTTAATCAGCAAAAAAAAAGAAAAGAAAATAGTACCCATATATCAAAATAACATTGATTCTGCTCGTGGGTGGACACAGGTGTGGACAGTTGGTTTGTTTGTTTGTATTGTGGAAATCCAAAATAAAAGCATCCTTTCAATTGCAGTTACATTTTAAACGTTAACATTGCGTTTTACGTTCATCTATTTACGTAGTCAATCGGTATGGCATTGTTTATACCTCAATATAAATGCTAGTATTGTGCATTTTCATAGCGATAAAAGCTAGCTACATAGGAATAAAAGATAGGCTGCACACATTGGTTTGACCATATTTTATCGCAAAACAATTGGTCAAGAGGCTTACTAGTCTATGTGAAGGCCTCTTGTACATGCAAAACAAGACAACATGGAAGTTGAAAAACGCCAGCATACATATAGATTACAACAGGGACCACAGTAAGAGCAGAAAGGGACCGTGGAACGGTGTGTGAGCCGGGTAACCACTTTGCCGGCAAACACCGTAATTCAAATCAACCGGTTAATTTGAGGTATGTATGAAGGGCCTCGAAAACCTCCTCCTTTTGACTTTTTGTAACCCTCTTTCATTCAGTTTCAAACAATATGGTTTTCAGATTAAAGGTGAAATTTCCCAAATATATCAACTTGGACTGTAATTCATTCCTGGGTAAAATAAACCTATTGCATTCAAAGAAAAAAATGGTATACAGTTTCCAAGTCCGCTCTACAAAAGCACGACGGAGACTTAACGCCACCAATTTTATGAAGGTCACTATTCAGTTGGATGTAGCCCATTGGCATCCTAGCATGAATAATTCTAGTGTTTCTTTCTACAGTGAAGTACAGTTTGTTATGTTTGCGTCTGGTTTGATTCAGTTCCCGTTTAAAATCGTCTATATGGTCAAGATTCCTAACTGATCTTGATAATAGATTCCATTCATGAATGGCTGAAGGGAAGAAAGAATTGTAAACGGTGTTTTTCTTGGCATCAAATGATTCTATTGTTTGGTTCGTCTGGGGACTGCACCCGGTAGTAGCTTAACGGAGTATGCTGGGGGCTATCTCATTAAAAATTGTAAACATGCGTACCAATATTTGCTTCCTCCTTCGATCTGCGAGTTTTTCCAAGCCTATTTCACTGTAGAGTGTTTGCTGGCTTGTGTGGGCAAATGCCTCTGTCACTGCCCGAGCTGCGTCGAGCTGAACAGTTTCCAGACGGCCTTGGTCAGCTTGCGTGCATCCATGCCAGACCACACTGGCCTATTCTGAGCAGGGGAGTACTAATGAAAATGCTTAGTTTAAACTGTAAGCGTTTTAAAACAACTACCAAATTTTTAGATTTTGTGATAGACAATTACGAGTTGTCCAGGAGAGATCAGCAGAGAACCAGACCCAGGTATAATTCTCGACTGTAATATATATGGTCGTTTTTTTCGGCAAAGAAACTTTAAAAAGATTTGACGATCTCAACAATATCGTCTACGTAAATAAGGAACAAAAGTGGTCCCAGAACTGAACCCTGAGGGACGCCTGCCTTGACCGCCCCGCCCCCTCCCCCCCCCCCCCCGAAGCCAGGCCCTGAATGACTACTCTTTGAGCACGCGCACAGAGGTTCCACCCGATGGATTAATGGACCTCGAATACCTGCATTTTTTAGCTTATGTACTAGCCTCGGACAATAGATCTTATCAAAAGCTTTGGTATTATCGCCGAATACTACCTACACTTCCTTTTGGAGATCAACTGCTTTTTGAAATTCATGATAAAGAAAAACTGTTTGGCCGTCCCGTTTCACATGTTGAAATTCTGTTTGGCTGCAAACTGTAAATGTCCACATTGTGTTAAGTTTTAATTTGTGAAATCAGTTTGGTGTCGAGTGGCGAATGAATTTGCAGCCATAATAAATAACTTTCACTTTTTTCTTTGTCTTTTTTACATTCTGAGGTGGATTGCATTTAATCACAATTGACCTCTGCTCTTTATGACAAGGTCTCCAACTGACGCGGATGACCATATGTATGTTGTTCCTTATGTGAAGCAAGGCGGAAAATATACAAAAATATACTTAAGAATCTTTTTACTGGAGTAAAGTTTCGATCTGTTGCCCCTGCATACGAAAATAAAAAAAACTGACTTTGATAAAGGTCTGTTCCCAAATAACAAGCAACCATTGTCAGAAAGTTGGTGAACATATTTGACGCAATTCAAAATATCTTGCCAACCAGTTACTTCTGGACCTGCCTTTTGAAGAGTGTATACCCCCTCATTTAAGTACTGAAACCTATCTTGTTTGCTCATTGTGTGTTGAAAGGTAGTTGTGGCCAATGTATGCTGCTACAACGGTGGGACGACGATCAAAAAAAACCTTGGGCAACATAGTCGCACACATTGGCCCAATGTTTGCTTGTTATCAGGGTTGGGTTGAACCCTACTGTCATTCTATATGGTATCAACGCTGGATCAACAGCAACGATGTTCTCTCTCTTTCTCTCTCTCTCTCTCTCTCTGTCTCTCTCTCTCTGTCTCTCTCTCTCTCTTTCTCTTTCTCTCTCTCTGTCTCTCTGTCTCTCTCTTTCTCTCTGTCTCTCTCTTTCTCTCTCTGGGGTTCACCTAGCATTAATGCGCCAATACTTGCCAGCATGGACATAGCGTAGCTCTATGTTAATGAAGTGGTTTTTGTATCTTTCAGTGTCTAGGTGTAGTTCACGGTAAGTACCTTCATTACAAATCTTATGTTAGCAACCTATCACCGTCATGTGTGATAACCGGAAAGGTGCACATAAATAAATGAATAAATAAATAAATAAAACTGAATGAACAAATAAAAAATGAACAACGACAGAAACAAACAAACAAACAAACAAACAAATACAAAAATAAATATGCAAATAAATAAATTTATCTAACACACACTCGAATCAACTTACATTGAGAATATACTTTGAAACATCATGCAAACATTTTTAAAATGTGATCGCCGGTAAGTGAAGTATTTTCACTACAGATATTTCCTTTAATTTCCGTTCACTGTATTCTACCGGCTGACATATCTTCATGTTAATATGTATGATTTTTGTGGCATGGAAAGGCACATATTTGGGAGCAAGACCACACGGCACCAGAACCGCAATGACACCATCCGAAATTAAACAACCGGAAAGAGCCCCTCTCCGGGCAGAGGCCAGAAGTGTCGGTAGGTCTCTGAAGGGTGTCAACTGATAAAGTGTACCTTTGTTGCCTGTGCTACTTGATGTTGTTTGCGGTGTTGGAAAATGTACCATGTGAATATCTGTAGGCATTCTGCTCTGGTCAGAATGCCCTGGTCAATAATCTTATTATGCTCGTAAGCTTGTAACCAAGACAGTAGTTACATGAACTTAAATTGGCGAATCGATTCATAAGTGTAAATATTGCAAAGTGCAACTTTGAAAAAGTAGGGGAGTGAAAATCATACAAACATCTGAAATCGTTGTAGATGGGAATTACCAAATCAATAGGCGACAATCTGATAGCCTTCATTTGACCTGAAATGGTGATGAAGTGTCATAATTTTAAGACTGAAAGATCAGCCGCCAATAAAATGAATCTACTCAGAAAAAGAATACATTGAAACTTGTGGCACTGTCATATGCCTTTATTCTGTGTTCCAATATGGCATGGAAATCCAAAAATAAAATCGAAAATCCTTAATGCCATTTTTATGATATTTTGACAGCATCCAGAACGAAAACAACACACAAGAAATGTCGTTGATTCTTAAATGTTGCTGCCCATCGCTCAGTTATTTTTCGATACTTATATATAAGGTTTCGTAATTTTTATCATCCCTCCGTACTGGGATCACGTCATATAAGTTTACTGCATTTTGGGCTCTCTGTTACGAAATTAACAGCAAACTTATTTTGTGACAAGAAGTAACATTTGAAACAGTGCAAAAATGGACATATGACGGCATTACCACAAGAAATAGGTCAATTATATCATGCCCATTGATCCTCCAGGCATCGCTTGGCAGTGTCAAAGGATATACGGCGCCATGTTGCTAATCAGCACCTTTGATAATACGCCGTCGTTGTCGTTTTCAAAAGTGTTGATACTTTACATTTTTTAAAAGGTGTGATATCAATGGATGCCTCATGAAGGCAATTACTGCACATGGGGCCAAGGGTTTAATTTTCTGTGGAAGAGTTTCACTTATTACACGAAGGGGGGGGGGGGGGGGGGTAAGGCGAGGGGGGGGGGGGGGGTACGCTGGTACAGGTAATTATTTTTCTAGAGTACGCAGTACGGAAAATAAAAATCTTTCAAAATTTTGGACAGTACGAAGTTCGTAAGACAAGAGGATTCCAGTACGCCAGTACGGTAAATAAAAAGCCGCAGTACGCCAGTACGGAAAACCCCTTACCCACCCTCAAACATGATAAACGCACTGGATTTTGAATCCAATATTACGTGTGCAGTGTCTGGTTGTGTGGCAGAACTGGGTAAAACGTTTAAGGCGCCGGCACTTACATGAAACCTTCAAATCAGTGAAATTGAGCTTTTGCTACTTTTGGGATGATGGGGTACTTATCTATATCCATGCCAGATAGCTTCACTGTAACATGTTTACCTCTTTGCAAAAATTTAAGATGAAAAAAAATGTCCCCGCTTTATGGAGTCTAGTAGGTTATTGGCTGTTAAATGTGATCACCAATGGTGATATTTAGATAACCATTCACAGTCAAATCCTCACTGGATGTGTTTTTACAGGCGAGCAGATTATTTCACAGGTGACTAATGAGAACGACCATATTGTTTTTAAGTGTGTGGGTCAAAGTCAAGGCAGAGTTTAAGAGACGTGTGTTTCGTCATCGTTCTTAATGGCCTGAGTAGATGTTATTTGTGAACTATTAAAGTCAGCAAATCTCCTTAGTTATCTTTGGTAGTGAATATCTCAGAAACAACTTTTTACAAGACTTGGTAATTTTGAGACTGTCTTACTCAAAACCGCTTGGAAGAATCGTTTTGTAATTAAAGGCTATGTAAAGACCAGGGTATAACTCAAGTATTAATTTTTTGTTAGACAATATTCCAATTTTAAATGCTACTTTTGGAGCTCCAAAGTGGGAAAAGGTGGGAAAAAATCAATATGTATTGCAGATGCTTGACAATCCAATAATATAAAAACCATTCCTTTTAACAGAAAACAAAAAAACAAACAAACAAACAAACAAACAAACAAAAACCAAACCAAACAAAACAAAAACAAAAACAAAAACAAAAACAAAACAAAACAAAAAGTCACCGAAGTTATGCTATAGCCTTTACATGTTGATTTCAAGCTTTTCATGCGAGAAGTTTTGTTGTAATCCTTTCTCAAAGTGTAAATGAGACCCCTTGAATAAAAAGACCCTCATATTTCACAAATTAATCTCAGAATTTTTATTGTTACATGCAAAGAAACAACACATATTGACAAAACTAAAAATGTATACATCGATGGGCTTGCATCCCAAAATCAGAGACACAGTGGTAATTTGTGTATCACGCTGTTATATGTAACCTAAGAAAGAGCAGGCACCTTAACACCTTAAACCTGCGCAGTGGAAGTTGTGGTGACTGAGCTTTCATGTACGATTGCTTTAGTATGGGTACAGGTAGTTAAGGCCAGATGTAATTTGGGAAATGCAAGCGAAGTACTGTGTACAACTATAAACTACATACACAATTTCTCTCTCTCTCTCTCTCTCTCTCTCTCGCTCACGTATATATTTTATCGTATATGTTCATAGAAAGGACATATTTATAAATTAAATGACACTGGTCTTCGATATTTGCGCGGGGAAAAGGTATTCACTCTGCAGATGCAAGGGTCATACTCTATCACTACGTCCCCGCGCACTATGTGTGAGCACCGGTTAGTGAAGGTGATAAAGCCAGTATAATCATGAATGTAAAAACGCATGTCGACGCTTTTGTTGCTTGCCGACCCTGAGCTGACTGAATACCTCTGATCCTCAACAACACTAGTGTTATGTATTATTTTGGCAAATAAAACCAGTGCATTATGGCAAAACACTACAACACACACACATCATTCTCTCTCTCCCTCTCTCTCACCCTTTATATATATATATATATATATATATATATATATATATATATATATATATATATATATATATATATATATATATATATATATATATATATATATATATATATATATACATGTGTGTGTGTGTTATGACCATAGCATACATTTATCTAATTTCTCTGGTATCGCAAGACAGAAATATATGTCTGTATTGGTTGTGAGCATTTGTTTTATATTGCCGGCGAGACAAAGTGCTTACATAGCGTTTCATCTTGGTACAATTAACACTGGGTCATTGACAAAGGGCATTGTTTAGTTTTCAAGCAGTAGCCGCTTTGTTTCTTATCATCCTGGTTTCCTTCGAGGCACACAAGAGCTGGGGAGCACAAAATGACAAATTGCATTAAAAATATGTCAAAAATAGACATCTCAAAATGCATATGTGTGCATAAAATTCGTCAAAGAAATGCTGCAGGCGACTTTAATCATTATATATCAGTTCTGTGTTTCAAGACGGCTTCTCAAAGTCATTTTAAAATGATTATCAATTTGGATAAGTTTCTTTGTCGGAGATCTATTGGTCGTGTCCTGAGATGTTAGTCAGTTAGTTAGATAGTTAGTTAGTTAGTCAGTCAATCAGTCAGTCAGTTAGTTAGTTATTTGTGTTCGTTTTTGCCCCCGAAAAAAACATAAATTTTCCAACAATAATTGATGTTTTGTTCTGTAACACATACAGTATTTCTGTTTTGTTCGTATTTCAGATACAGCTCGGAATATCCTTAAGGATATATGGCAAGTTACCAATGACTTTAACACCTTGTTCAATGAGACTCAAAATTCGTATGCAACATTCTATCAATAATACATTTTCTAAAACTCACAATTGCGTATACAACGCAAACAAGGTATTACTGTTAAAGTCTTGTTAACGGATAGTGACATTGTTTATGGCATAAAAGTTTAGGCCGACTGGGTGAAACCCTGCACCTGACCACTTATGTTTGGGTACAAAATGGGCTGTACCACCTACTTTTCTTAAATTCATGTCAGACTGTATGGGTTCAGAACTTCAACAAACGGAAGGTTTCATTTATTCCACATGTACAAAGAAACGACCTCACAGTGTTTTCAGAATTGCGTAACTAGTCATTAGGATTTCACACAAATATTCGATCAAATCTGTCAATTTTGGACGCAATGACCTCCACATGTGCACTGGAGTCCAGGATTAATAAAACTTTCACTGCTTAAGTCTCTTAAATGTAATTTGTCTTTGATGTGTCATAATCTCAACTTAACGCATGGTTGGCCAAGATTCCTTTCATGTTAATATTGTGTCATATTTGATGGCATATGATCATTAAATGACCGGATCTTCTAACAGTAGGTACCGTGAAATTTTGTATGTATTCGACCGGTTACAAAGCAAGATATCCCAGGTACGAAGAAGCCCCCACCTCATAAGTCTCCCTCAAAAATATAGTCGAATAAAATGACAAAGCACCAGTGTGCAGGGATGTATAAATCACAATAAAACAATTAGAATTGGCGTGACAATATTGCAAGCATGAAGGGATGTATAAATCACAATAATACCGTGAGAATAGACATAAAATATTGCCAGCATGAAGGGATTATCAATCACAACAATACCATTACAATTGACATGAAATATTGCCGGCATGAAGGGATTTATCAATCACAATAATACCATTATAATAGACATAAAATAGTACCAGCATGAACAGATGTATAAATCACAATAATACCATTGCAATAGACTTGATTTAGAGCCAGCATGAAGGTGTGCATACATTTCAATGATACTATTAGAATAGCCATGACGTAGGGCCAGCATGAAGGGATGTATTAATCACAATAATACCATTAGAATAAACATGCCATAGTGCCAAGATGAAAGGATGTATCAATTACAATAACATCAGAAGAATAGACATTCCGTCGTATCAGCATGAAGGGACGTATAAATCACATCACAATAGACATGACATAGTGCGAGCATGTAGGGATGCATAAGGGACAATAATACCATAAGATATACATGACATAGTATCGGCATGAACGGGTGTATAAATCACAATATTACCATTAGGATAGACATGACAAAGTACCGGCAAGAAGGGATGTGTATGCTATAATAATACGATTGGAATAGACATGACATAGTACCGCCATGAAGGGATGTATAAATCACAATGGTGTCATTATAATGGAGATGATAAAGTGCCGGCAACAAGGGATGTTTAAATCACAATAATACTATTGGAATAGACATGGCACAGTGCTGGGACGAATGGACGTATAAACCACAATAATATCATTTTAATAAACATGGCATAGTATCGTCATAAAAGGATGTATAAATCACAATAATACCGTTATAATAGACATGACATAGTGCCGGCATGGAGTGATGTATAAAAAACAATAATAACATTTAAATAGAGGTGACCTAATGTCGGCATGAACGGATGTATTAATCACAGTAATGTCATAAGAATAGAAATGAAAAAGCACCAGCATAAATGGATGCATAAACCACAAGATTTCATTAGAATGGAAAAGAGAAAGTGCCGGCATGAAGGGATATAGAATTCACCAAAATTATCATAAGAATAGACATGCCATAGTGCCAACATGAAGGAATGTATAAATCAAAATAATACCATTTTAATCGACATGACATGGTGCTAGCATAAAGGGATGTAAAAATGACAATTATACCATAAGGATATACATGACATAGGCCCCACACGAAAGCATGTATATATCACAATGATACTATTAGAATAGACATGACATAGCACCCATAGATTATCTGTACCAAATTAGGAGGCAATGAATGGAGAGGGGGCAGAAATAGAGGAAAATAAGGTATGCGGTACCAGAGAAGACTGGATTATTAAAATATTTCAACGATACCACAATAATATACACGACATAGTGTCAGCATGAAGGGATTTACAAATCACAATAATTTCATTATAACACGTGACATAGTGCCAAAAAAAGGGAAATGAACATCACAATAATAGCAGAATAATAGTCCTTGTGTACTGTCCGCATGAAGGGATGAATAAACCATAATAGTATCATAAAGGTAGACATGACAGTGCCAGCGTGAATGGATTCATTAAAAAAAATCACATTAATGACGTGATAATAGATGCATTACGTAATAAATCAGCGACACTTTTTAAGGACAGGTAAGACACCAAAAATAAATCCCACTTTAGTCAATCCTGGCTCAAAATGTATTTGCGTTTAGGACAACATATCATATATGTGTGTACTTGTCATACTCCAAAGAATTTATATGTCCTGTATTTGGGTGTCTGTGATGTTAATTGTTGAATAAACAAATGAAAGTTGACCGCAAAGCATCCACCCCATAAATGTCAATATAAGTCACTAATTATTTGTGATACAATCATAATTACACTTGGATTTTAATCCTGACATATTGGCAACAAAAAACGATCCTGCGATTTTTTATGTTTGGTTTCGTTTTTCTGTTATCCATCCTCAAAGTTTGACGTCTCAATTTTCCCTTTGATTTTCAGGTTATTCATTTTCTTCATTTCATAGAAAAAGAACGAAGCAAAATTTAGAAAATCGCTGAATCGTTTTTGCAGTTCAGACATTAATAAATCAAAAGCCGTTAACCGGATTAAATTTCGCCCAGCCGTTTTCTTGGAATAACCATTCTTAAGTGGGGTTCTCGTCCTATTATCCTTTCTGAGAAAACAAGCTTCAAAGGCCTTTGATGTTGATCATTTGCCTCTGAAACAATACCATTTGCTCAAGTTGAGCTGATATTTGTTTAAAACGTAGTAAACATCGTCCCTGAACATTTGGGGAGGTTGTCAATCAATTTTTGGCCAATCACATGAATAAAAGGGCCTTTGAATTACGGAAAACATTATTCAGCGATCTGTCAAACGGCGACATCGACAATCTGGTTTCAAAGTGTGACGTCATGGAGGCGGTCCTTCCGGCCCCGTGACCTCAAGCCTGGCAACGAAAGTTGTGTTGCCTTGCTTCGGTGGGGCGGCCTGCGGCCGCTCGTGGTCAGTGCACGGATGGCGGGTTTGGTCATCCGCCGGCGCCCTACCTCTTCATCCCGTTTTTAGGGATAGTGTTTTATTGTATTTACTTGTCTCCTATCTGTATACCTTATGTAGTTAGCTTGTTAGACTTGTCTTTACACTTTACTAAGTTAGTTTGTCATTATTTTGTAGTTGTTTTCTCAATGAGTTTCATTTCTCTTTCCAACCTGAGCTTTGTAACGCTATTTTGTGTGTTTTCTCTGCTGTTCACGTTTATGCTTATTTCGATGTGTTTATTTGTACTTTTATTTCCTCATCCTTGGGTTCCGATAAAGTATTATTATGCACGTGGGTATTATTGATCAGGGTGTCAGTTTTTTCCCCACCTGTCTTTGGTGTGAAGGACCACTGAGGTAATCCATCGCGGCACGGCCTTTGAAGTTTGAAGGGACATCGTCTGACGATTCCCGCTCCTCTTGAACATTTAAACTCTCCCATCATTAGAACGCAAAACAAGCAAGATAACTATAAAGTAAACCACTAAGGCTATGATATGTTAACATGTTTGCATCTTTTCCCTGACCACAAACACTTTCGGCATGCTGCCTTATTTCGCATTGCCGCCCTGATACCACTTTCTTTTCGCCATGGGCCGTTGCTACCTGCAGCCACGTGACAGGTTGTTAAGTGTGATTGACGGGTGGCATCGTTCCGTTAGGCGGCTGAAAACCAAAAGAATGACACATGGACGTTCGGATATCCACATGCCTGTGTGGCTTTTGGCGTTTTTCTCATATTTCTACTTTAGTTAGAAGCTCGAAATTTTGACAACTAATAGAAAGGACATTCATCTTGTACAAACCGTTAAAATTTCAAAATCGGCCTTGCAAAGGTTTTTGGTGTCTTAAATGTCCTTAACTTGAAGCAAGCGTGAGCTTTTTAGGGAACACACCCGGCATTATTACCTCTGAAAGAAGTGATTTCAGGTTTTTGTGATAGGTTCTTTTCATATCATAATCAAAATGCAAAGAAGTGACAGTGCCTTGCCTTTAGCAAAGATACCAATAAGCTTTCTTCTGTGAATGGCTCAAGTTTCCAGTATCCTTGCACTTGATCTTTAAAGTCTTGTATATCCAAAACAAGAGCAAAGGCAACAAAATGTCAGTTTAGAGTTTTTTTGAGTTTCGGACGTATTCGATGTCAAGACAAATCAAGCTGTAAACTTTCATTTGATGTGGCAGAAACAATTATCACATTTACTATTACAGCCATGAGCACACTTTCAACAACTGAATATTACCCCAAATTTATATGTTATAATATAACATGTGTGAATGTAAATTTATATCTTCCAATCAGTGTTATTCACTTCAAAATCATATTTTGCCATATATCCTTAACAAACAAGATCCACACAAATTACTTTTGCTTTCAAATAAAATGTGCACTCTTTTTGACAACGTATTCAATAGGGATAATAATGATAGAAGTACTAACCAAATTTATGAAGCGCTACATTTGTTTCCACAGGCGGATGCAATTTCGACAAAATCTTGCGCCACAGTTGGTGGTATGGCTACGATTCTCAAATCGCTCTGCTCGAAAAGTACTCAGCCACAGCAGTGACGCAAGTGACCAGTGCGGGTGTGATACTAAGTGAGTATTGCCAGGCAGACCAGCCAACTGAAAGAAATTTTAATAACCTGAAGTATGCAGTTTACGTCTAAGTGATTAATGTTGTTCGCCGCTTCCCCTGCAGTCTCCCATTCTGCCTCTAATTACAAAGTACATAATTTTGAAAGCACCGTGAATTTTAAGTTAATCGATCGTATATTCAAATAGCATAAAACTGACAAAATTCTTCAACACCCAAGCTGAATAATTATCATGAACTTTAAGTTAATCAATTGTATATTTAAATAGCATAAAATTGATAAAATTCTTAAACACTCAAGCTGAATAATTGTCCAGTCACATTTGTTCATCTGCAATATTCTTAAAACATGGAAGCCGTCGTAACTTTGCTACCCCCTCGATTAAGACAAGAATGTTTCTAAATTTCGTCTCCCCCCACCCCCATGTAATTTTGCTCTTCACTATTTTTTTTGAATACGGATGCCCTTGTTACTCTAGTTCCCCCTTCCCCATGAAAATGAAAATGTTTCCAATTATTTTCTGCAATATTTTAAAAACACTAATGCCCTTGTAACTCTGCTGCCCCCCCCCCTATAACAAACCTGCATGCCCTGAAGTATATGATTATGTACATACAGAAATTGTAAACAACATAATTATGGCGATGATGAATGCGTATTTTTACATGGTTTTAATTTTTGTGAGCAAATAATAGGCAATTTTTGAAATGACAGAAGTAATGTAATCTCGAAATATGGCAGTATATTTCATTCGCACCGGTAAAATTGGAAAGTGACTAACTCTTATCTTTTACTTACAGGAAATTTCTCTTGTTATGGACATTTTGATTCCCCACCGGGACGTTATTATCTGAGGCATCCAGTTGGTAAAACCGACCCAAAGACATGTGTTGAGATCTTTTACGAGACAACTATTGGCACAGTTATGGCCAAAAGGACATTAGACATAAGTATGTGTCCAAAGCATTATGCATCTCTCTATTTATATAGGTATAACCAAAGGGGCACAAAATATACTTATGCATCTTAAATGTTATGCACGTGTACAAAGCAATACTTAAAATAGTTTTTTTTTGGGGGGGGGGGAGGAGCACAACCAGTAAAGAATACAAAACACGAGGAAACTTCGGTGCATCTGCGCTGTGTCTTAAACTTTGTGTTTATGATTAGTATTTAGCACGGTAATAAAAGTGAATAAGGCCTTTATGCATTGCATGTTGTATTCTTTTACAGCATATTTTGTTTTACTGAGGACGCCTGTCACTTCCAGGATTTATTTGCATTTGAAACGTCCCCTCCCACCGTATGGATAAGATTTCCCTTACCTTTTAGGTAAACGGTAGAAATGCCACTATAACAATAGAAATGATGGTTTAATTGGCTTCTCTTTGCACAAACGTCAAAACGCATTATTACACTTTGGTTGTGCGATGTCACGTGTAAGGAGGTGCATTGACAAGGGTCATTACTCAGCATAAAAAGGAAAATCATAGTTTGTGTCACATTTCCAGTATACTGGAATAAGTGCGGCCAATACTGCTCGCAGACATGCATTAAGAAACAAAGATAAAACTAATTTACATCATATCAAATACTACGCACATTAGAAATATTATATCAAAGTAATGTGATTTTGGAAAAAAAAAACAACTATTCTAAAATAAACATAACGTTCAAAAATGAAGCACTATTTATCAGTATGAAAAAAGTTATTGACAGATGTTGCTACATACCGCGGTCTTTGTAGATCTGCTCTTTGTTGAATAGCATTTTCTTGCAAAGAATTCAAAACAAGCCATGTAATTGTTCATTCGTACTCAACGAAACTTGCAGTTCTTGAAAATACTGTTGACTGGTGATGAGAAAAGGTAAGTACTAAAGTTTATGGGTTACATTTAAGAGTGACAGGAATGGACTTTTTTGTTTAAAATCTGCATTTCTTGCTGCACTAATTCAATGCTAAAGCTGTTATCAACATTCAAACAAACAGTCTCTGAGAAACCATACGTCATTAATAGTTATAGGGACAGGTGTGATGCATTTAATCTGTTTAAGTAAGATTTGAACCAGGGTCTTCTTTTCAACTCGTCCCGGAATTTTTTACCCCGATTTGGTAAACTGAGAATGAAATACTAGTAAACACAGTTTGGTTTTATAGCACAAGCAAACTATGACGTCAGTTTATGTCCCACCCAGATGAGAAATGGCAAGGATTTACCGGCATGGATCATGGTAAAATGTAAGTACAGGCTTTCCAATCTTTTTACAATGGTTATACCGCACTGGATGCCTTTCTTGGTTGCCTGATACGTTTAAAAAAAACTAATTTATTATGACATTGAAAAAAGAAGTGTTGTTCAGCTTGGCATATCATTTAATCTTCTTTCTCTCTCCAGTGACGGCTATGCGTAAGCATGTGGCCTTTTTTTGGCACAATTTACCCCCAAAGTAGGTGGCGTCGTAAATCGCACTGGATTTTGTCTGCCATCAAGAATAATGCAGTGAATCAGTCGAATCAATATTTTCATTCAGGAAAATCAAGCCACAAATTGTTTCAAATTGAGCCCTCGGGCTTCGCGTGCATTTCAAACAAATGGTGTTGGTGCTCATATATTTAATTGTATTTGATGGAATTTATGTTACCTAGCTCTTAAGGTTGAATTTTTGATGAACTTTACCAAAAAAAGCGCTTGGTTCGGTCAGTTCCAAGCTAGCTAAAATCAGGTTTATTATGTGGTTCAGGAACTTTTTTTTTAATTATCAGTTTTAACGCCGTTGGTGCGTGCGAAAAGTGAAAAACTAAACATGTCAACTTTTGAGCCCCAAATAGCTGCACGAGAAAAATGTTGACAAACTTCGAAAACTATCCCAGAAACACACTGAACCTGATTTTTATTTATGGTTTAGAACTAATTCCACCAAAGCGTTTTTGAAAACCTGTTCACAATCCACAATATGGAAGAAAATAATCTGCTTGACAACGATTATGTTTACCACCAGAGTTACTTTTTGAGTTTATTTGCAAGCTTAAGGCTACAACTGTTGCAAAATATGTAGTTTTGTACTTATTTTTAAAAGGAATAAACACAAGAACTTTTGAAGGCACAGTACAGCTCCTGCAATGAAACAGTTAACCTATGCCCGTTCTGCCTCACTGTTGCCACGTTTTTTTTTGTTTCATATTCTTGTAATGCACACAATATATTTTTTTTTGAAAATACTGTAATTATGATAAGCCAAATCACTATATGTCCTCATCTGTGTGCAAATATATAAACTGTGGTACGATTTCCAAGCTGAAACCCATACAAAATGCGTATTTTAATGTCACTGTCTTACATCTTTTATTTCCACCAGCCCCGTTCGAGTTTAGTTCAGTGAAGTGTCCAAGTGACCTTTATCCTGGTATATATCAAGTAATATATACGCAAACAGGATTCGGTGAGAAGAACTGTGTCGGTGATATCAATTCAGAAGCTTTCATAGATACCAAAGGCATCACTCTGAAGACATGTTATAAGGGAACAACAAATTACCGTAAGTGTATAGCTGCACGAACTTATTCACATCAAAGCGGACACAACTGTAAAATTAGTCAGGAGTTCTGAGATGGTATAAACTAAGTCATTTAACTCTTTGAAAGTGAAAGAAAGGGGACCTCCGGGGCATACTGCAGCCCGGTTGCTTTTTTCTCTTTCATTTTAAAGATTTTTTTGCCACTCAACTTTACAATAAATGGTTGAAACTAGTCAAAGGAAAAGGCTGACCTAATGCTTTCATGTGATTTTAACTGAGCTACAATATGGTGAAATTGGCAGGAAAATTAAATGCTGATTTTTTTTTTTTTAAATCGTATGTTTGTCCCAACCACGTGCAAAACCTTTTCTTTCATACCAAGAACCAGAACATTTGAAGCGACAGGAAATACTTGGCTTATGATTCCCTTTAATTGCATAAGGCAAAAACTAGCCTTCTGCAAGATGCCTTGCAATGACTTTGCACGTATTACAGGCTCACTTTTGCCTCCATAGCAGCCGGCACCGGCTTTCTCTGCAACCCGTGTGCCGACGGGGCTGTGCCGCGTCAGGAGTCTGCTTTCGAGGCAAAGTCGACTTTTACATTTCAAACAATGACAGAAAAAAAGAAGAAAATGAAAAAATAATTAAAATTCTTTCAGTCCAGTTGAAGCATGTAAGAAATTAGGAAATTCTGACCCAGCTGGTCGTCGTAAGCAGTAAACTGCCCCCCCCCCCCTTAAAATAATTCATGCGTATACTCTGACCACGGAGAGGCAGTATAGCATAAGGTACTCATCTATTCTATTGCATATTTATACTTTTGAATCCAGAAAATCCCCACAACACGAGGTTGCAGTGTGTGGCAAATTTCAGCCCAGTTGCCATCGATCAAGACCGCTTTTCAGGACAAATTTTGATCCTCGCTTATACAAATCCCACGAATGGGTTGATTGCATTTTACTGTTCGGTAAGTCTTGATCTCGACCTCGACAAATAACCAACATGTAATAAGAGAAGATTCAAAATGTTCAAGTATTCAGTAATATTTCTGATGAGATATAAGGCAACCTAAGTTTTGTCCTTCTCTATTTGGACCTGGTTTTTCCTATTTATGGGAAAAAGCAATATGAGAAAGCCATTTCCATCTTTCAAATGATTGAGCTCTTTCTGTGCTAATCACAACCTAAGGGCGCCAATAATTATAACCTTTGTAGATTAAAACTCTTCTTAAAAAGACCTTTCGATCAAATAGCAGGGTTATTATATTTTAAAGGAAGCAAGAATAGACCTGATAGTCAGCTTTCCTCGCCCTCTTTAGGTGAATAAGGCCAAATGCTGGCTAGAGCCACATTATTTTCTTTAAGTGTGGATGGATACCTGTCTAAATACACTAAGATACATATTCGCCAATTGCAAATATTCCTTCAGCATTTCACGTTTTGTTTGCACAAAGATTATTACTCCTTGGAACGAACGTTGCAGTGACTTGTTACATTTAAACCAGTGTCGTCTGGCACATGCGCTACATTCCCTCGCTTTACTTCTAGCTTTTAAAGGTTGGCTGCATATCACTCATTGAGTTCATATAACACTTTGCCAAACATTTTTTTCAATTATTATTTGTATTTGCAGCGTTTCACAGCGGAATTTTTAACGCCTAAACCCGGAGAGGGACAAAGAGTACGAATACACCTTTCTATTGGCGCCAAAACGGAGGATGAGACAAAATGCGAAACATCGAAAAATTATGACTCAGCAAGCGACTCCGCCACTGACACAAAATATCGCGCATTTCTCATGGAACGTAAGTTTTCGAAAATTGAAAGATTACATGGAACATCAATGACCAAGATACTCTATGCATATTTAGTTTGCATATCACATTACATAATCGTTATGGTCGTATCTCAACAAAAACCTGGGTACCGTGCCTCGTTTAATATATCAAATCTGATGTAAAGTCTCATTTTTTGCACCTAAAGTAATCTCAGCCAGGGACCACATTTTAACGTGATATAACCTCAAACCCAAGACGCAGTCATATTTTCATGTTTATAGCACGACTATGATCGCAAGATAAATGCAATTACAAAAATCTTAATAAAACCGATGACTTTTTATAGACACTGTAAAATGACTTAACAATATGTCGGAATATATTAGGTCGAGTGAGATTTTTCATTTTTGGTTTCAATGCTGTCAAAAGACTTTCTTCCCGCTGAAATTGTAGATTTCCAATTTGATTAAGTAAATCATGCTTCATTTTAACAAAGTGGGTTACAACTACCAAAGTATACCAAGGGCTTCAATTATTTTGATCATATAAGTAGCTTAGTATCATAAAACAATTATTTAAAGCTCCAAGCGTGCTGTAGGATAAGAGCTTGGTGGATTGATATTTTACAAGTGTTCGCCGATAATGGTACGTGTATGATGTTTATCGATAATTAAATGTGTATGTTAATTATCGAAAAAATGACTTACGCTGGCTAATGTTAATTAATAATGATTTGAATAGCTGAATATATAAAGTGGTCTCTCAAGGCAAGAAAATATGCGTTTCTCTGATTATCTCAGGCGAATCAAATAATCAGTGACCATTACTTGTCAAGATCTATATCCAAATTCAGTCCAATTTTTAATCCGTTCAAATATGACAAGTAAATATGAGCATGATTAATTATATACAAGTTCTGAACATTCGTTGAGCCATGCATCTGCCATCAACTCCAAACAGACATCTACAAAAACAATAATGGCTGTCATGGAAAATAGAAGCAGACAGCAGTTTTCAATGATGTCAAAGAGACATCTACAAAAACAATAATGACTGTCATGGAAAATAGAAGCAGACAGCAGTTTTCAATGATGTCAAAGAGACTGTGCCAATTTCGGTGTAATCATGATCCAACCGTGATCAAAAATGGCCAAAATTGTGCGCGAAACACGGTCACGAAATCAGGAACCAAGATTATGAGGGGTGAGAGATCCGAGGTCGAGTCCTTCGACGGTGAAATCACTGTCTGCTGCTGCAAACGGCCGTTCCGGTCATTGATATAAAGCACATTTAGGTTTCAGTTTTGTCAACAAGAAAAGAATTCTGAACTGTTCATACCTGGCGACAGAGCGCATCATACTCGATCATTCTTTCTTTAATTAGAGAGTTATTAAGACTCCCTACAGACCAGAGAGTCGCTCCTGGAGCTTCCTTCAAAAATGGACCACAGGCCAATCTCTGGACCTCATTCTAACAATTTACATGACTAATGATGTTCCCGTTGACATCGAACTTGATGTGGGGCAAGGCTGCCTATGCGCTGGCCAGAACTAACAGACAATGTGCAGGCCAAGACTAAGAGACTGTCAGTTTTGGCAACCCTTTCCACACGTTTGACCCCTCGCTTGTATATGAAACATATTTACACAAATGAAAAAGAAACCATCAACAACTATTCAGACTTTCATGATGAAACATATCATTATAAAAATTTTGTTTGTCGAAAAATGGATTTTTTTATGAAGGTACATCCCTTTGGAAGTGTTGCTTGGTAGCCCATCTGTAGCCTTACTACACAATTGAAGGAAAACAATGCAAGACAATAAGCGACATTTGATTTCCTTCGTAAAAGAACTGATCATTGTCAGGATTTTTCCTAACAATTGCTCATCACCATAATTAGCCTGCCATTTTAAGATAATTTGAACTTAAAATGATATACAACTAAAAATTGATGTGTTTGTACGGATTTTTTGTAAATTTCTGACACACTACCCACGATAGTGCTGGTGGTTTACCAAACTTTGATCTGATGTTAGTGATGTTGGCCGAAAGTTAATCCGACTAAGGTTGCAAGTAACACAAATATAGATGTGGATATGTCTGCAGGCCATGAATGCCGGAAAGGACTTTGCCTGAACGGTGCTAATTGTACTCAGGCCTATGATAATTATAAGTGTTCATGTAAAGAGGGAACGACGGGCGTCAACTGTGAAACAGGTAAGATTTTTTTTTATGTCTGCACCTTTTTTTCATTAAATATTGGAATACTACTGCTTCAATACCATTGTTTCTATTAAATTTTCATGTATTTACTGTAGAAAAATATAATCAATGGACTTTCGTTGGAGATAATAATAATAATAATAATAATAATAATAATAATAATAATAATAATAATAATAATAATAATAATAATAATATTAATAATAATAATAATTTATTTCGGATAATTACCCCTTTTACAGGGGGCACCATGGATCAGGTTGCGTCAAGGACAAGTTATTATATGCTGTAATATCAAATAAATATACAGTATGAGCAGAATAAAATCTTAAATATAATATCCGACAATGATCTAGCTATTATAATTATAAGGCTTCGTGTCAAGAATGAACAACATGTATCACTGTGAAACAGATGAGGTGTTAAATCAATTGTGAAAAACATGTAGGTCAGATATAAAATAAGGCCTGCATTCCAAAATTAAGCTTTTTTTAATCAAGACACGCAATGATATTTCGGCGAATAAATACAAGACCCAGTATATATCAAAAAAAGAAAAAAAAAAAAAAGAAAGAAAAAGAAAGAAATTCATCTGTTGATTGATACACTGATTAGCTACACAATGTTAATGCATATTAATTCTTTGCAGAATGTTTTGAAAGAAGTTGGTTTTTAAGGGTCATTGTTATTTTGTAAGTCACAGTGTCTAACTGCAATAACATTGTTGCTGGGCATGCAGATCTTCATTATTGCTATCACTTCACTGTGGTCGTGCCTTTGATATCACATTTATTCATCATACACCCTTTTTGTGCTCACATAGACATTGATGAATGTGGGAGTAAACCATGCCAGAACGGAGGGACGTGCGTTGACCATGTCAATTATTATACGTGTACATGTGTGAGGGGATACAATGGCACAAACTGCGAGAATGGTAAGCGATTTATGATATCAACACCTAACACAAAATGCCCACGTGCAAGAATCGTGTCGTATTGAGCTCGCGCACTAAACACTTTCCTGGTCAAACTGGCACAGCGAGCGGCAAGGTCAATGGCTGTCTGCTGCATCATTAAATATTATCCTTTCTCAAAATATTTTCGACGAAAATTTCGGGACAAATTTTCCAGACATGTCAATATTCAACAGCTTTCCTCGGCACACTCTAGGTGCCTAGGATGGGCTAGTGAAGATGTGGACAGAGTCCAATAGTTTGGCTTCTACGGCATAAGTTTGCTTCAGCGTTATTAATACGTCTGATCACCCTAGTTTTCGAAGAGCGAGATCTTTATGGGTGTGAGAGTAGATACGCATCTCCTTGGGATGGGCACCACACAACTGCAAACGTGAGAATCCTAGGAGAATGTTCAATTATTTATGTTGTTGTTTTTGTTCTTTTAGGAATTGTTCACTTTCTTGGAAAAAAATCAAAAGAACAACCCCTCGACCAACTTTTAAAGCACATGCATGCCTTAGTTTGGTCAACACATGGCTCTGCATATTTGCATTTCAGCAGTTGTTTATTATTATTATTATTATTATTATTATTGTTATTATTATTATTATTATTATTATTATTATTATTATTATTATTATTATTATTATTGTTATTATATTTAGTGATATTCAACAATTTAAAAGGTCTGTGTCAGATGTATGAAAGTTACAGCGTCTTTTCTCCTTGAGTCTGTTATGTTCACAAACGTACTGAAATTGCACGAGGCAATCAAATTCATTTTTTTCCTCGTTTATGAATGGTTGGTGTAAATGCACTTGCCTCCTGGCTTTGTATAAATAAGCTTGTCTCCCATTCGTCCCTGCTGTGGGGGATCAGCACTGGGTGCATCCTTGTCCGTCTTTTAGCAGGCGATCAATGTATTAACAAATCGCAAAAGCAATGCGTTAAGAGTTTCACGACAGGACATTTTCCTAAATACGGCACGGTGTATTTTGAAATTGCACACGTGTTTTCTATGGATAGAAACTGCATGGTATTGGATTTTTCAAAATAAAGTGGACTTTTATTCTCCGAAACCTAAATTGCTTATGATGAAACATATCTGCGCACAATAAAAAAGCAGACGGATACAGCAACACGTCACATGTAAAAATTCTGGCGACAGCAAAAAGGCGCTCATTGGAAATACTTGTCACGAGACATGATGTTTAGAGTGTACGTCTCGTAGTTGTTAAACTGAAAACAAGGTCAATATCGCACAGAGTGTTACGTAGGCTCTCCCAGACATTGCATTTCTCTCCACCAGTGCTGCATTTGGATCTGTTTTCCGAAATACGTTTTTTGTAATGCTTGTGCTTGTAACCATAGTTTTGTTTTTTTAAGGTTTTAACGTAAGGCCCACTGCAGCAACATTCGGGGAGTTCTAAGCCGTGCACACGGTTGTTGTCATAAACATTTCTCTAATTTTCAAAACATTTACTCTCGTAACATGCGTTAAGAATCAAACAAAGAACACAGGTCAAAATAGGCTGTGTTCAGAATATACACGTGTGATCACATAAAAATAGTATGAAATGTTCCCAATTATAAAACATTGTATCAAGCGGGGATGAAGTCCGCGTACCAGCTGAGCCATAACGCAGCACTTTCGTTCTTAATTGCTGGTAAAACGCACAATTCGATACAAATATTATGCATTTTGTAAGAAAATAAGCATTAACACCGTTTCTTATGTAGCATCATAGACACATTTTTGAAACCGAGGAACAGCTTTGATTTTCTTTGTTACCATATGCAGTGTGGGATCAAACTGTAGTCCTTCGTGGACAGGGACATATACTTTCGGCCTTGACTCAACTTTATTTATGGTGCATGCTGAGGTAATACACACCCAACACTCAATACTAACACACGTTTTTCTCTTCCCTGAGCCACCAATGTGTGAATTAAAAATAACTTACTTATATCAATTTAACTACGTGCGGGGAAGTTCTTTTTATCATGTTTGCGTTATCAGCATTAATTTTCCCAAAATTCAAGATCGATGAGAAATGTCACATTTTTAGAACAAGCAAAAAACAAATACTTTGTGGATTGGTGTCGGCGATTGCCACAACATGTGGCACATTTTGCAATATACATCACATCTGTTGTATGAGTTGTTTGATGTTCGGCTGACTCGTCAGCCAACTGAGCATATCGAAATACGTTTGTAATTCATCTGGAATATTTTAGGTTTTTTTTACCATGTGTTGTTCAAGCCTGATAGTGATGTACTTTAAAATTTCCTCTTACTTTCTAGCCCCCTGAGTTGCTGAGTTAAATTGTTTGCTTTCTCGCCAACATTTGTTGCCTGCATGGGATGCTGCCATTATTGTTCTAATTGTGCATTGTCTTTTGTTTATCCTGTGACCATAGCTGTATTATATACCCCCCCCCCCCCGCCCCCACAGAAAACTGGAGAATACAAACTGGATGATAAAGTTGCACATATAGTCCTAGTTCCAATGCCAGAGCTCCTGATAGCCTAGCTTCCACATTGCTGCTACGGTATGACGATTGACATATGACCAACGTAAAGGGAACAAGTTACTGGATAAAAGTAAAACCAGCGTTTGTTGACTCGTATGCTCCACTTGGCTGGTTTTACTATTATATCTTCTCAGCTGTGTGTGTCTTTACTTACACAAACAGAATTAACAGAAAAGCAAAGGCAACTCACAGCGTCCCCTAGAATCCTCCACAAAATACATGTACGTACAGTTATGTGACAAAAGTGCCCACCATGCCAAATGTACGGAGGGACTATCAAGCTTTGTGAGCAAATATTTATTCTCTCTCTCTCTCTCTCTCTCTCTCTCTCTCTCTCTCTCTCTCTCTCTCTCTCTCTCTCTCTCTCTCTCTCTCTCTCTCTCTCTCTCTCTCTCTTTCTTTCTTTCTTTCTTTCTTTCCGACCAAATTTGTCCGGAGTTTTTCTCGGACACGTTTATTCAGAAACCCACGAAACTTGCCCTGGTCACTGACCTACCAGTGAGAGTGTGCACCTGTTTTGAAATAGTCATGATGTTTAAAGTTGTGCAATTTAGGGACAATTAAAACTTTAAGAGCTCCATATTTTCCAAACTATTGGAAATAGACACAAAATTCCAATGTGCATACATAGGTTTGTGACCCCTGCCAATATAATGGACAGTAAATTTTTAGTTTAAACATATTTATTTAGTCTGGATAGCCCTATGGTACATCAAGATGAGTAACATATAGGTTCTCCAAAACATGGTGACACACAGTAGGTATGTACAAGACACACACAGGACAATATAAATGGTACCAATGCATAATATTAGCGAAAACTTTGCACGAATATCAAGATTTGATTACCTATAGGATACAAGTTAAACCAATTTGAAGTTGAGTTCAATATTTATCCAGAAAGCAAAAAAGTGTGATACAAATAAATTTGCATAGTCTAACCAATGATCACTGCAGTAAGGGAAACATTTAGTCGTTAAAGCGCCTGGTATCAATAGTGTACCGCTGGAGTGCATCACAGATCCGGATATTTAGGCAGTTAGAAAGCTCGTTACTGCCACGGAGAAATATTTCAACTAACTTATCACTACCAATATGGATTATAAAATGCTTGCTAACCCCCGGAGTAATCAAAGGAATAACAGTATTAAGTAATTTGTTTCTCTGAACGATGTAATAGGGACAAAACAGAAGAAAATGCTTGGAGTCTTCAGTGGGATAAGAACAAGCACAGGATGGGTCGGGAAAGATGCTAACTTTGTGAAGGTCAGAGTTTAGTCTAGAGAATCCGAGGTGTAATTGCCTGTGGCAAATATTAGCAAATCTGTCACCATGGATATAGACCTCAGGAACATTGTCTGTAGCTCAGAGAGTAGTTTTAAGTTTTGATTTAAATATATGTAGAGAAAGCGAATCTGTAATGTCGGATGGTAGGATATTCCACTGTTTGACATCATCTGGTAGAAAAGAGCGACACAGACGCGATGTCCTACATCTGACAGGGCGCACTGACATTGAATGTCGCAGAGCACGACCAACAAGAGGAGGGGGTACTAGATTAGAGAGATAAGAGGGAGTCAGTTTGTGGTACATTTTGTAAAAGGGAACAAGCTTGAGGTATTTAAGTCTGTCTGCAACAGTTGACCACCCAAGTTCACGAAGTAATTAAACATGTGATGTATGTTTCAAAGCACCAGTACGAATTTTAGCGGCATTATACTGAATCGATTCCAAGCCATCAGACTGCACTTTACCACAGTCGTCGAATAATACACAACCGTACTCAAGGATTGGACGGATCACAGAACAATATAGTTTGACCACGGATTTACGTGACAGTTTATACTTAAACCTACGGAGCAGGAAATATTTTGACCAGCTTTATTAGTAATCCGTGTGATATGGGCATGCTATGATAGGTCACCACTCAAGGTGATACCCAGCTGTGTATGACTGTCTGCCTCAGGAATCGGCGATCCATGCAAGAAAACAGAATGATGAGGTTTCGCTTGTTTCACAGAACATATGACAGATAGTGATATGGTGGCTTTGAATAGCACTCGCCACGGCCTGCCCCAGTAATGTATTAAAGACAGATTGGTGTTCAGGTTGCGTGAGGATTGAACAGGGTTGTTGACAATTTCGAGTATGCTAGTATCATCAGCGAACAATCTCACTCCACACATGAGCTTGTCCACCAGGTCATTTACATAAAGCAAGAAAAGGAGGGGCCCAAGGATAGAGCCCTGGGGCACCTCAGCCTGGATAGGAAGCCAGGCGGAAGATTGGACATGAATAGTAACTCATTGGAGGCGATTAGAAAGATAGATTTCGACCTAGGAAACAAGATGATCGGATATGCCAAGCTGCTTAAGTTTAAAGAGGAGTCCAGGGGGCCATACCTTGTCGAATGCCTTAGAAATGACGGTTGTAGAATTTTAAATTATGCTATTTAGGGAAAATTTCAAAGTTGAATATCTCCAAAACTCATAGATAGAGAAGCCATCCCAACTTCAATTATAGGTTTGTGGCAAAGCCGTATCCAATGAACCATGAACCAAAACTTTGAATGCCTTCAAAACTATTAAAGATGAAGGTGCCATTCCCTACTTCAATTTATGGGTTTTTGTCATAGCCTCATCCAACGAACCATAAACCAAAGTTTGTAGGCTTTTAATTAAAGCAAATTAGGCCAACACACAAAATTATAATGTTGAATAGCTTCAAAACTATGATGTATAAGAGTTTCCTTCAAACTTCACTTCATAAGTTTGTTAAATGGGCACATTCAATGAACCAAGAACGAAAGTTGTAGCATTTTGATTTAGGCCAATTAGTCTAATATACGAAATTTAGATCATGTTGAACAAAGGCAAAGTGTAGCATTTCAAACTCTTATCATTTTGAAGGCACTCAGATGTTTGCTGTGAAGCAAATTTTCTTTTCTAGTTTGTATTTGTCTTTCCTCAAGCATTGTCAGTTGTTGTGACTCTGAGATTGAATGATGTAATTTGTATAATGGTAACTATATATGTAGGTCTATTCAGTTTTCACAGTTGTTTGTCATGTGATTTCTTAAAGCTTCACAGTTAGTTTAACTAATTTCTAACTGTGGGTTTTGGATCTAGCCAGATTAAAATGATCAGTCTCTTCACTTCAAACAACGCTTGTACGGATTTATTACAGTCTAGGCGGCTTTCTTATTTTGATGTTTACAATTTGGGTTGTCTTGCACGTTTCGTCCATTATTATCATAGGTCAATTTAGCTTAACATGTCGCAAATTGAATCACGGTTTTGATGTCATAATACTTTAGACTCTTTGCCGCACTGTAGGCTCGCCTCCACCGAGATTGTTCACAAAAATGTGGTGCTATATCCATTTATTTATCCGTAAATCTTGCCAATAATTATAAATCTCATTCGAGATATTCGCGCAAACGCCTAGTCTGTTGTTCCGTAAACGCAGTTTCTCGTGTGTGGGCCTATGCCACATTTTGGCACACGTCCCACCTTGTTTGCTTGACTGTTTTTAAGGTGAGCAATTTTGTGGTAGATGAGTAGACAACTTTTATAGTCCTGTCTCCTTTTAGGTGTAATATATCCTGTAATAGTGATTTATCCTATAATATTAATCCATCTGGTGCATCATAATTCAACTCGCATTGTCTAGGATCCATGTGAGCCTCTGCGTATTTGCCTCCGTTTAATCAGAGGTCCAATCATCATCATCATCATCATCATCATCATCATCATCATCATCATCATCATTATTATCATCATCATCATCATCATCATCATACGACTGTTGTAGTGCTCTTGTCTTCTTTTGAGGGTCTTTTTTTTATCTTAAAATAGATCTATTATACTGTTAGACTATAAATGTTTGTGCGATTGCAGTCACAGAAAGATAATAACCTCTCATAGTCTTTGTGGTTTTACCTGCAGGATTTTTTTTTTGCAAAGCACTGAAGCAAAAAGTGCACTATTCATTTCGACAAATACAACCTTTGATCGTTTATGTGATCTGAATATGAAAAGACTGCATAGCAGAGACTGATTGTCCAAATATGACATGTTAGGTCAAGGAAAATACTCTTGCTTTGTTCTGGTGCTGCACCGAAGTAAACGGCGTTGCGTGTCATATTTCACGAAATTTGACACAAGATAAATTTTGTAAGTGGCTTTATAAAGTATGTTTTGTCAATTACTTAATTATTATTAAATTTGCTTATCTGTGATCGTTTTCTTTGCACCAGAACAGTCCATGATATGGACAAAGAAAATAACAATTCAAGCTCTATTTCAGTCTTCCAAATAAATGAAGTTAAAAGATGTTTTATTTCACCGTAACGCCAGAAGAAATAGGGTCAGATGTGAAGTGAAAATATGTTTGTAGTGGTTAGGTATATTAAATGTTAGAGTAATCTTCACCAACATGGTGGCATATGTATGGAATTTTGGAGCCGTTATTAATGCCTGTCTCTGTGGGCACAAGGCCGTAAACTGTGAAAATTCAGCCATAAAGACAAATAGTAAAATGCGGCACTTGTTTGAGAAATACTATGATACGCACTGTAATACATGATGCAGTGTACAATAATAAATCAACAAGTACAGTACGTATGGATGCAAGCATGCATGTAGGAGAGAGATCATTTGCCTGTCATCCAGGTTGGAAGGCTGGAGAACTTTCTGGTTAAAATACGAGACCTTTATCACAATACTTATTGAAGTGTGTCTCCCATATCAGTGAATTCCATTATGCATAAACATTGCACTTGTACAGGGATCATTAATGTTCTCTTAAACATGTATAGGCTGTTGAACGGAATGCAAATCTCAGCATGCTTGATACGTAAGCTGGCGGTCATCAGAGAGTTCTTTTGAGAAACATCGTGTTTATCAATCAATACTTTGGGTGCCATAAGTATAACATTTTTAATAATCAATAAAGCAGCTGTAAAAGATTAGATAACTGAAATCACAAACGTATTTCGTTTGTGGATGGACTGTGCCTTTGGACGGTAGGTTTGAAGTTTTGCCGAGCGAAGTCAAGTCCGATAGCCTGCGGTAATACTTTACCCATTTTTGACATTTCAGCAATGATTGGTATTTTGGGTAGAACAAATGACCATTTGTTTCTATGATTTCATTATTTAAGTCGGGAATAGCAAAACAACAGCTTAAATTACCGTTGATAGTATCAGAATCCCCCGACGTTTTTGCCGTTCATCTAACTGTCCGAGCTTGTACTAACACCTTCTCGTGTACTTTGATTTTGATTCGTTGTGTGTTTTTGCTTTTTGGCTCTTCGCTTGGGTGCAGTGTTTTCACGGTATAATGGGATAGTTGTAAACAAGAACAAGGTTCTATGGTCATCGGTGTATTTCAATCCGTTGCTGTAATACAACTTTTACTTTTTCTTCAGTTATATCACCATGCAGGAGTAATCCGTGTAGGAACAATGGCACGTGCACAGACAGCCCTGACAAACAAAAATACACATGCAGTTGCAAAACTGGACACACTGGGACAAGTTGTGAGAGCAGCGCGGCAACAGCAAACTTAACCTCAGGGTCAGTAATAGATGCAACAGCCATTGCTGTTATTTCAGGGGGCGCTGCAGTCGCCCTTTTGCTGCTTGTGATCATGATATACCAGTGTGTAAAAAGGAACAGTGATGTCTTCCGGCCCCCACCAAAACAGGAAAACCACTACGAGTCTGTAAGACCTGCGCAAAATAGATGACACTTCTGCGGACCAAAACTGTATTTTTCTGACATGACAGCTAGAGATATCATGATCTCATGTTTGTTTGAATGGCAAATAGCAGAAGTCACAATCAGCAAATCCATGTGTATTAAGCTGAATACGTAGGCCAAAACATTTAATGGGCTAGAGTTTTATATCATTATGCGTCGTTGTTAACATAGCCTTGAATGAACTGGTCACCTTTAATGCAATATTTTACGAATCGTGTAAGTTTTGTACCATGTAAAATGTTTCGCTTTCGCATGTGGCGGTAATAAAGACACTATACTTCAAAGTACCGTGGAAAGAAATGGTTAAAAACAACTTTATCTCGCCTGACTGATGTGGCCTCTGCAGAAGGTATACAGAAACCATTCATTTTTGTCCTTCCTTGCTGCGAATGAACTAATGACAGGATAGACATAAGATTACTTACCTTTTAAGGGATGAGATATCAAGGATATCAAGTCAATGTCACAACATAGACCGTCATAATGTCAGAGCTGTTCCAATCGAATTTTAGTTTGAATTAAAAAACAATTTTCACATATGTTGCAAAGACAATGTAACCGTCACAGCTTTTCATGTGCATAAGTTTGGTCAGTGTTAAGGGATTTTAGATCATATGTGCGGGGCGTGACATGGTTGTCCTATCTGTAAATGTGCTTATTCATATGCAGCCTAACATGGATCTCACGTTTGCCAACACAATGGCATAATCCAAAAATTCATAGTATGGTGGGTCTAAATGCATATTTAAAGGAAACAAAAGGGGTTGTCACACGTCTTAACCACTTATGGAGCACCAGACATTAACGTCATCATCATCATCATCATCATCATCATCATCATCATCATCATCATCATCATCATCATCATCAACAACCCAACTCATTGCAAGTCTAAGAAAAAGTTATGGAAAATTAAACGGATGGCACTGATTTATCATATATTTTGAACAACTAGGGAAAGGACTGAAATTATGATTCTGGAAAAATGTTTTCAACAATTACACAAGACGAAGAAACGAGTAATTGAACACCACTCGTGGTACAAAAATCGTGTTGGTGACGTCATACGGACATGTGTCTGGACACTTACATGTATACTACAACAGTCTGTGCATTATTGTAAAGCAACTAATGTCTAATTTTGCGCATTTCAAGCGTCAGGGATTTGTACATCAGTGCAGTATGGGCAATTCTGAAAATTTTTTGAACGGTGAGGTTTACCATCATAGTATCATATAATTGTACGTAAACCGTGTTTTGTTGCCAATAAAAGGGATGCACATTTGGTGTTTTTTAAACTTTGATCGTTACGTGTTCATTCTCATCTTTATCTCATTATATTAGTTTTGTCATTACCAGCAGCCACAACATGTATCATCACATTTGCGAAACTCAAACCACCATTTGGTGTTCATGCCACGCTGTCAAGAAAGGCCACAGCATTGCAAACATGCAAATACGAACCCACGGTCAATAACATTTGAAATGTTTCTGATGTGCCATGACAAATTCGTGTTAATGTAAGCACCTACAGACGAATTGTCAATCTATAGCAATCAGATCACCAAATATCCATGAACGTATGACGTCATTGTACTTGTAATGCAACGCAGAAATAAGAGATATTTGAACAAACGTATTGATTTGCTATTTACTACTGAAAATAGCGGTGTGTCTGATGCTGCCATCTTTTAACGTCTGCAAACATTAATATATAAAGTACCCCATTGTAACGTGGCGCCGCTCATGCCATTTAGTTATATTTCATTCTCTCCTGACTCACGCAATCACATAGCTAATTTTCACTTGAGATTGTCCACTCGTCAATTTGACAAATCAATTTGCTGATACGGCATTTTCTCTAACATACCATTTTAAGACTGTCCTAATATTGTTGGACCTCGGGTGAGCGCTTCTATGTTTAACAACAGCTCCCTGTTTGTCTTGAAAACATTTAATGACGTGCCATCCCACTAAGCTTCTATTAGTTTTCACGTTCTTCTGCACACAAAAAGCGATGAAATGTACGTAGCCGGTAATGTACCTTTCTGGATGACCCCTCAATAAATCTAAACTAATTTCAATTTAAGTCCTAACTGGGGATGTTCATGTCAATTTAAAGCCGTGCTGTTTAAAAACAATATTTGCTCTTTAAATTTCAGGCGTAGAAAATCGTGAAATGGTAAGTTGCTGAAAAAAAAACTTCTTGCAACAGGAAGAGTTACTGCTGCATCTATCAAATATATCTGCATTCCTTCACACCCATGCCTGTTCTTGTCACTTTGCCTCCTGCCTAGCTTAATCAAAAACTGAACTTGTGGGGCAACAGTCCTATGGTCCATGACATGCAGATTCTCTAGGCTTCATTTTAGATATAAACATCTTACCTCCTATATTGTCATCTGAGCATTGTCTTGCTTGAGATCGAAATGACTCAAAGGTGGAATTTTGGATTTCAAAAATGTCAATTACAGTGGGCTCCATTGAGTACTCCACTTTTGGATGAGACCTTCGACACATTTGATGATCTTGATGAAATCCTTTCACGTTGATATGATCTCATTGGAATGTCTGTTAAACAACAGGTTTCCCCCCCCCCCCCAAAGATATTACAGAACAGGTCAAGGAGAAGTCCTGGATAACATATAATATTCATTATTTAACGATAAGAGGGAATCGAGCTACAAAACGTTTCAAAAACTCTCAAAAAGACACTGCTAAAACTGAACACCTACATTAGTTTTATAAGCATACCACATATGAATGTATCACGCCAATTAAAAAAAACTGTAATCGGTAATTTTAGGAAATTACATCATGAAACAGACAGTAGAAATATCAATAGAAATGGTGGTCTTTGGCTTAAAGCGTTCTTGGATGCAAAGTGCACCAGTCATTCCCTCCATTAATATAGATGAAAACTATCACGAATAACAACGAAAAATTATACTTATTTGATATGTATCTTGCCTACCAATGAAAATTGCCAGTAGACCTATTTCCAACCACCGTACCTTATCTTGACTTTTTTCACCGATTCGGGGCTTGAACATTTTTTCTGCCAGTGAAATGATGGGTTGAATGTTTGGGGTCTCTCACATATCAAGTGCTACGTGAGTCTAGTATTTCTAGTTCTCTTTGTAAAACATTTGATAAATCTGTGGGAACTTCGCTCCTGCACAGTAGAATCTAACCAGTGTCTTGTGTACAAAAAAAGAATAGCGAAGTCCAAGACCATTATGACTACTTTGCATTATTTCTGACGTAATGGGGAGACTAGTATGTAACAGATTTTATGAATATTTAATCCAGAACAATCTAAAAACTCGGAAATTCTAATTTCAAAAGGGACAACTCAATAGTTAACCAAGTCATAAATAACACTCATAAAATTTAAAGAGGTCTGGAGTGCAGGAATAAAAAACGTGTGGGCTTTTCATGTGTATCAACAGCCTCTGATAATGTGTGGTATAAAGGTTTATTTTTTAAACTTCTGTATCTTAGATTTGACACGTTTTTGTATCTTGGATAGAGGACTATATCATGAACCGATCTAAAAGAGTGAATGTGTAAGGGAAAAGATTCACTTTCATGGCAAGCTGCAGCAGATGTACCACAAGAGTCCATACTGGGACCCCTTTTGTTCATGGTGTATGTCAAGGGCATGGTTCATAACATTACTACTGACATGCCATTAGTTGCAGATGACACTGATATTTAAGAAATTGTACAAAATCCAACAGACTCTTCTTTCACATTGAACACAAATTTGGGTAATATTGGAACATGCTGCAGCTTTTGGAAGGTTACTTTTAATGCGCTAAAACTGTTTTGCTTATTTTCTCCAGCACCACAAACAAACCATTTCACGGACCATTGTACCAAAATGGAAATAATAATAATAATAATAATAATAATAATAATAATAATAATAATAATAATAATAATAATAATAATAATAATAATAATAATAATAATAATAATAATAATAATAATAATAATAATAATAATAAAAAACTGGAGGGCACCACTCATACACATTTAGGCATTCCTATGTGTTCAAGTCCAAATTGGAAAGAACGCATTTTAGGCATTATCAATAAAATTATTCCACGGCTAGCCCTTCTCAAGGGATTTAAATATACATTATCTACACGTGTTATTGCGGGGACTGGTTTGACACCACCAGTTGCCTTTTGTCAGTGGCTGCCTATCACATGTCAGGAATGAAATTTACTTCTTCATATTGGTATATGGGGAGGAGTAATGATATTTTGTGGTTCTTGGGTCTCTGATTTCGGCTGTTTTGACATTGCTCTTATTATTGGGATGTAATTGGTGAATGTGGGCCACGTTTTTCTGACATATTTGTAAGCTGTACAAGTCAATGATCCACCCCGCACACTAGAGTATGGTTGTGTCCTTTTCAACAATTCCGGTCAAACCTTACCTGCTGAGCTGGACTCTATAGTATCAAGCAGCAAAGACATGTACTGGTGCTTTATGTCACACAAATCACACTCGCCTATTGGCTGATATAGGTTTGGAGAATGCCAGCCATCCATAGGCGAGATATCCAGTTTGTCCTCTGTTTATTAATCATATAACAAGCTTGTTCTGCTTTAATTGCCCGAGCTACTGCCCCGTACTTCTGAAATACGTACTGGTCACTACTCAAGAAACGCCTAAAACCTAAGACAAACTAAGTTTTGAACATGAGGGTTCAGATAATCATTTGAATGCTTCTCTTATGTCCTCGATATTTCGACATCAAATATTTTCTACAAAGCATACCTTCAATTGTAGCCACACGAATCAGTTCTTTCCTCCTGTACCTGGACAAAATTATATGATCTCATTTTTTAAAATGGAACTTCTAACCTGGAGATCGAGCCTGACATATGTTTATTATCTAAACTATATTGTAAGAACAGACAGTTTCTGATTTGACATCTCCCTTACATGTAAGTAAGGTAACTGTGACTCTGCTTTAAAAATGCAGACTAACTGCAAAATGTTAGTATGTTCCTAGCCTCAAAATGGGTATTTTAGTCTTCTCACGACCTGTTATGACAGTGTCATATTTGTCTGGCCTGTTTGTTGTAAATACGGCTGTGTGTGGTCATGTGTCTGGGGAGCCTCCAGATAAAGTTTTGTATAAACTGTTAGGGGATCCAGGTTAAATATTTTTTTTAAAAATTATAATGATGACTTGTGCTTTCAGTGTCACAATTTATTTAGCTTAGGCAAGGAGCCGCTACTCAGAGAGACGTGTACGGGTAAAAGGCTCCGAAACATGTTGAGTAGTTACCCGCTGAAGACCCTTTAATTTATTTGGGCTGATACAGCCTATGTCAAAATTTTACAGAGGAACGTGTGCAATATAGACAATAGTAATTCCATATATATACAGGTTAGACAGGGACAGGTTAGCTTATGGAGAGTAAAGAGTTCGAACTGCGGAATAGGATATTGACTACTAGGAAGTGGTTCTGGGCAAAAAGACACAAATACAACAAAGAAAAGGAATAATGAGTGGAATATTCATATCAAGACTTCTGTGTAAAGCGACAATTTGAATAATCTTTTCCCAGTCCTGTTTCGGTTTGTTTAAATTATTTTACGTTCCATATTAAGACCACTTTCCTTTTGGGACCAATTTTGCCAGCCCATAAATGGTCTTTATAGGCAAATTCTATTGTATTTTGATATAGTATTTGTCTGTTTCTGCACATTGGATACACCACAGGAACACATGCAGATGTCGCTGTTATAGGATTTGGCCATTTCAACACCAACAATGGCGCCAACAACCAAGCACTTTATTATAATTACAAGAACAAAGGTGGCCATAATGAATATAATTTAAAAAATTCACACTGTCAAGCCCAAGTATAATTTTTAGTCTGATGGGAAATTAGAAGGCAGAGTACCTATGGTGTGTGTTTTGCGTGGCTAGACCACATCCATTCAACACCATCAAAAACATGTACAGAGATTCTATATTGGAGTACTACCATGGTTGATAAGAAATCAAAAGGGATAGAACAATGTTACTCTTATCACGATAAAACTGAAAACAATGCTTTTGAATAACATACAAAACGCCAAACATAAAATATATTCAAAGCTGGATTAAAGGGCTGCTGTGTTTTGTTATACAAGGGACAATTTAATTGCACTAAACTTTTACATACGCTATCCACTAACTGCTAAAGCACAAATAATGAGTTTATAACAGAAGCATTTTTTTGTTAATATTGTTTATAAAACTATAGTCATATGTAAAACGGTAGTAGTATTCTTTGTTTTATGATAAAGTGTTTTTCATGATATGCATTGTACTGGACTACCTGTAAATGTATATATAAAGTGCCAAATCAGAGGTTGCTGTTACCAGTTGTGGGTTGAGTTCTTAAACTCACAGTTCTACTGGAAGTAGAGCATTGTTTTTATAATGTTCTGGATTAATAAATATCATAAAAATGATGTACGCCCTCTTCCTTCTTTTGCCTCAACTCAACTGACTGACAAAGCAGAAGAAACAAAAAGTAGCAGGCCTACCATGTCTCTCTCTATCTTTGTCATAACGATAAACTTAGAGTTTTAAGTGGTTAGACTAAATGGTGCTTTGGAAAAACAAAAGTCTGTCGTAAATGAGAGTATGGCAAAGGTTGAGAGGTCCTGATAAAAACCACCAGTTGCTTGTTATAAGTAACTGCCTGTCTCAAGTCAGGAGTGACATTTTTTTCTTCACATTGGTGTTGGAAGAGGAATGTTAATGTTTTGATTAGTTTTGAAGCTCTGTCTGTTACTGTAACAAATGTTACTCTCTCTGTAAGGTCAGAATTTACGAATACGGGTAATGTCTTTCTGTGAAGCTGTAGATTTTACCAAATGTACACTTTTGAGACGAAATAGAGACAAGAGTAATTTTTATACACTTGTAAAAATGTCTAAAATTACTTATGGATGGCTCTTATTCGGAAAACTGCACTGACAGAACTGCCCATCAGGGTTCTCATGTGTAATCAAAACTGGTGACCCTCTATCTGTGTCACAAGTGTTAAAGGTTGATTTTAAGTGGTAAGGCCCAAATATTTACAAAAACCTAGATCAGTAGGTGATGAAGAATATTTCAAAGCTTGAGAGGACCAGTTTAGAACCAATTCTTTAAATAAATTTGACAAATACTATCCTATTGAACTTTTGGTGCTGTTTCTTCTTGTAATTGCTCTATAAGTTGAATGTCCGTTTCAGGTATTATATACATGTACAGGGTGTCTACTGGCAAACATGCCAGTAAAATATTGTAGAAATTTATTGTGGATATATCTCAAATAAATTTTCAAAGCTCGAAAATGCATAATATCTTTATATTTTAAAGTATGCAGGTCTTTATATAGGGGTTCTGTGTGTGCACGGAAATTAGCAGAATAATTAATCAAATAATTTGGTTTTTTTGAAGCATCAAAATGCAATCAGACGTAAACCCCAGGCCAATATGTAATAATTAATATGAGAAAGAAAAAGAATTGTAACTGAACATAAGTTGCTGGTGAGGTAAGGATTTTAAAAAAAATGTTGCGGGACACCTGTCTTCCAAGATAAAGTGTTAAAAGAAGCATTATCGAGCTGATCATTTTTATAGCTAGGTTTGGTCAAACATTAGTGAAAAAAGTATTAAAACTTTCAGCAATTTCGGCTTCAGTTATTATTTTTGAATTATTTATTTTTCAAAAAGTATGGAAATTCTTTTTTACTTTCCTGCAAGTATAGAAGCGATCTGATGATGTCCCACGGTTTTTTTGAGTCACATTTATACTGAGTAAACTATAGATTAAGGTAATGATTTTGCTTGAGTTGGTAAATTTATCTTACGCAAAATACCTTTATTATGTATTAAATCTAACAACTCTGAATATTTTCCCTTTACACATATTTTCAATAAAATAAGATTGAAGTCACGGAGAATCATTTTATCCGGGTATTCACGGGAAAGAGGTTCTAACGTAAGGAGTAGGTCATTAATGAATAATTGCATGTCGTCGTTTCTTTCCCGTGGTGTCCTATAGATATTGCATAGTGTAATTTTTTGTCAGAGGTTACTAGAAAACATATCAATGAATTGGTCCTCCCAGCATATATTGGAAACATAATGATCTCTAAGTGTATAATGGAAGGTTTTTTGCACGTATATTATTAATCCTCCAAGTGAGCCGCACGTGTATTTTAACGGAGTAGCAGTATAACTATCTAGCTCAAACAAAGACACATTTCGTTGTTGAACATTAACCCAGTTTTCTTGAAGGCAAATAGCACTTGGAATAATACTCCTGGAAGCTAGTTCATCAATGAAAGATAAATTTATCAGATATTGCATCAATCGATTGTTTGTTATTACCCATTTCCGAAAAATCCTGGTTAAATGATTTGATATAATCCCCAGTATTTTGAGGGTCTGTTTATGGCAAATCAGATCTATTGTGTTAGCATTATCAAGATCTGTGGCATTTCGTAATAATTCAATTAGATAATTTCTATTTGTGCCACCAAAATGCTGTAAAATATTATCTGAATGTTAGTTTAATCTATGGTTTGGGCAGAATAATGTAGATTGATATGTTGGTTGTTCCAGATGAGTAAGTACATCCGGATAGAGCAAACCATGTACCCCTTCAGAATAAAAAATACCATCAAGCTGAATTGAATCTCCAATGAAAGGAAATTACAAGATATATATATATATATATATATATATATATATATATATATATATATATATATATATATATATATATATATATATATATATATATATATGTATGTATATATATATACCGCTGTACTTAGATACACTTTCCACAAAAATAAAAGATGCACCGTAAAAATGGCTAGAAAAGCACTTAAGCATTCCCCATATGGGAAAATTAGATTAAATTTCAACAGATAAATTGGCTTGAAATAAGGGTGGCTTGCGCTGAAGTGCTTGAAACATATGAATCACGGGATTGAAAGAGCACAACGGTTGCATCTGCTCAGTCAGTTCACGGTCCGCCGGCCACCAACCGTGGCACAACATTCAGGAGTGCCCAGGCAAGCTTCCAGCTGACTGAGTCTGACCAAGCAGTCAACGACAGACTGGGTGTGCCCCTACCCTGCTCAGTCCTGTACAGCTAAGCACTTAACTGTCAGATCTGTAGTTGAGTGGGACACTACGAGTATTTAGATCACCATGACAACTTTCATAAATAAGCGAAAGTAATCTAAACAGTTGTTCAAAAAGACGTACGTCATGTTAGCACAAACTTGCAGTTGTGACAGACACTTTTTTTCCAATAATTTTCTGAAGTTCTCAAACAAAGCATCTTAGACGATACATTCTCTAAAAATATTTAGATCAAGAGTTGCTTTTATGCCACAGAGGTAATAATGTGAGCTGGGGCCTCTATAAGGCCAAAACTTTGGCCTATTACATATTGTGGTCGATCAAATAATATCTTGTAAAAAAATGAATTGTTCCCCCATTATCTGTTCAAGTAAAATATATTAAGTAGAACGTTGCCAGGCACAACCCCCATATTAGCACACGCATACTGTATATCACATGGTGCACTTATTTACAATACCTATAATATAATCAGCTGAGTTTTATTTTGTCAAAACAATGAGAAGTCAAATTCCCCGCCATTTTTGTGAACCAAGTAATTAAAATTGAGCACTGTCAAACACAACATGAAATTAATACACTTGAATAATGTGGTAAGCAGAACTGGATTCTAAATGATAGTGTAAATTTAAAAGATAAGGCAGGCATTTGGTCGTTGTGTGACTGCCGTGTTAATGCATTGCATTGCTCAGTGATGTACCTAGCGACTTAAATGTATATGATGCGCTAAGATTACCTTTTTCACAACACCGTGGATAACACGGATTTGGTGTGTTGACATAATGCGCTTATTCACAATACCTATCATGAACTAAGTTTCGTTATGCAAAACGACGGGAAATCAAATATCCCGCTGTTTCCGTAAATCAAATAAATGGAATTTGACGTTGTCAAGCACGATCTGAAGTCAATACTTTTGGATATACTATAACAGTCAGAAGAGAGGGAGTCAAAATGCAAGTATAAACATTATCAATAGTGCACTTGTCGCAATACATGTATGTGGAACACAAAGAGCATTTATTATTTACAAAGCACAGGGCGTTTTTAAAGGCAAAACCTCCAAATCAACACACGCATTCAAAATATCGCATAAGGAGCTTATTCATAATACCTACAATGAACTAAGTTTCATTTTGCAAAAACAACGAGAAGTCAAATATACCGCTATTATCATGTGTTAAATTAATGAAATCGAGCGTTGTCAAACATAGTATGAAGTTATTACAACTGAATAATAAATCTAGCAGAACTAGAATAAAAATGCTAGTATAAACATTATCAACAGTATACTTGTCTCCGCACATGTATGTGATACAATTAGATTTTTTTTCTCAAAACAAACAGTGAACCCAGACTCTCTCTTATTTTGAACAAATGAAGTTGAACATTGCCAAGAACAACTTCGGATTCAATACACTTAAGTAAAACGCCTTGGTACGACCTATAAAGCATTTGCCAGCAATACATTGGTCAGTCAACTTTTTTTTCTCTATGTGGTCAGCGTAAATTAATTGGAACATCGCAAAAGACATACTATGAACTCGTACACATTATGCTCAAAGGTGGGAATAAGTGCGCAGATATCGTGCACCTGCACGGAGTATAGACACAGGTATAACCTATCTGATGTATACATGTTATATGTGCGCAAATATCATACGCCTGCATGTAATATAAGCACCAGTATAAGTTACCCTCTATACACATATCTATATTTATAAAATAGTGAATTAAGGATAAGCTCAGGGCTCTGTACATCGTCTACATTATCTTGAATAAACACATTACAGCTCATGTTTACCTCTATAACGTATGCATTTTTGAAATGGAAACTTGCCGCAGAATCAAATGACACTACTGGCAATTACTTACTTTGTTGTGTGTTTATGCAGCAATTATGCAAAGACAGCATTCCCTTTTTCGATTATGTTGATTCAACTTTTTTCAAATATGGCACTGCATGAAAAAAAAAACATTTGAAGGCTTTTAGCACCTATCATGAAAAACGTGTTTTGTTTCCCCCGTGTTTTGCGCTCTTAATGAGACAGTCTCTTCGGTGACAATATCTTCGCTAAAGATGACTTGTCCTACCAAAGCTGCTATGTATAGCATTTTTAGCAATCAACTGCCATAGTAACCAGACGGGTAGCTGCATGGATATGGATCCACGCTAATGCGTTGGGACCTTTGTTCACGCATAATTTTGGTACAAAAATGGCACAAACGTGGATTAATGAAACATCTCAATGAATTGTCAGCTCAGTGCAAGTTTGTGCAGCGTTCATAAGAATACATGGATTAAAGTCACAGGAAACCTGGAAAAAACAATTTTTTCGTGCACATTTAAACAGATTTGTCACATTTAAAATTAATTCAGTAAGATCCCATGGGAGTTACGTATGGGATCCCATGAAAAATCCAAGGTATCACGCTTGAGTTCTAGTAAATGTTCTTTTTTAATGTATGTCTAAACTATGTGAACAGTTTTGGTCTCAGTTACCATGCATGGCCAAAGAAACGTTGATAATTTTCCCCTTGTAAATTACTTTTAATACGTAAGATTTGAGTAGGAAATAAAGGCATTTCTGCAAGTGTGAGAAACGTGTGTTGCCATTATCTGCACTTTTGCCTCAGATTTGCAATTCATTTCTCTTCATCCTCACTGAGTTCAATCTTTTTATCCCAAAGAGATTCGTTGTTCAAAGATATAAGAGCCTTCTCCATTGAATCCTCAATGGTAATTTTACGTTCTCGCCAATTTTGCATCGTGGGCTGAGTATTTTATTAAATAAATATCTAAAGACGATGACACCTTCAAATCAGCTAATCCTCATATCACAACCTGAAATACGAAAACTAGCAATAGTACGCAATACTAATACTTAAACTAATGATGATGATGATAATAATAATAATGATAATAATAATAATAATAATAATAATAATAATAATAATAATAATAATAATAATAATAATAATAATAGTAATAATAATAATAATAATAATAATAATAATAATAATAATAATAATAATAATAATAATAATAATAATAATAATCTCTTTAAATCGGGGGTAAATTTTGAAATGGTTTATTCCAGAGTTCTTCAAGATATTCACAATGATATTGATAGTGATTGGGAAGAACCCATATTCAGCTTAAATCCCTACAAACCTGTAGATCACTCCTTAGTTGGTATTTGCCACTGGTCTTTTTATGCATGTCAGGTTAAACCTGTGAGCGTTCCATTTGCTTTTTACGCATTGAGTGTCTGACTTTTTTTAGAACCAAGGAGACCTATTGCCGCGTTTCGTTCATTCTACATGTGCAATAGAGATGATCTGGAGTTTGGCTTGCTTTGGAGGCAAACATCTTTGAAATATTAAGGCTATAACAAGCTGCAGGAAAATTAGGGATTGCGCACAGATATTCGATACGGATTTTTTTAAAACTTGGCAGTTTTTTGTACAGTAAAATGTGATTGAAACGCGCTGCAATTTTCTGTGGTGCATTATGTTTATTTATATATATATTCATTAAGATTGTACCCCATTTACAGCAGTGGCGCCTAACACTAGGACAAAACTGGAGATCAATCTGTTGAAAATACACAAAGCCTACGACTCCAGAGAACTAACTAAACATATATACAAAAATTTATCTGGTAAGTTCGAAGATCTTTATTTGGGTCATTACTCAACTAATGTCATCAGTTCAAACAGCAGATCTCGTATCAAAAGCGTCTAATATAATAGAAACTTGCCACAAACGGCATAGAAAAAAATCTAAAAAGCTTCTTGACAATGACCCTGGGCCATGGCTCCAACAAAATAATTTTATCTATTTAACAATGATAATAAAACCAAATTTTTCCAAACATAGATTAAACTATGAAGTTGTCAATTCTGTCTGAAATCATGAAACATTAATTTTCTATTAACCTGATAGAAAGGACAAAAGAAAAAACATGAAGAATGACCTCCTTTTCAGAGTGTCAGAAGTTACAATTTCATCCATTTAAACCCCCAGTGCTCTCGAATGCAGTTCATACCTAGAATACTGGGTCGAACTTAAAACTTCTATTTCACTTCCTTGAAATCCCAGTAATTGTACACAAATTCGTCAGATGAGATTGACATTTTGAAATAAGCAGACATGTAGAATAGTAATTTACTGTAAATTTCATGGAAAGGGAGTTCATACATTAGACCTGAAACGAATATAAGGGTAAAGGCAATCTCCGTGATTACTACGCATTGCCTAGTCCAAAGTAGCCCTGCTCAAATACTACATATGTCCCGACAAAATTGCCACATGGTATTACGACCTGCATTGTACCTATGATACATTTTGAAAAAACACCTGGCCACACAGTCTACATCCTTCTGTCTTATGTTTTAAACAATGAAAACATTTAATTCCCGTTCCATCAGCCTCACGAAAAAGTGGAATCCATCCGAGGTCACCTGTGAGTGCTACATATGCGAGATTAGTCTTGCTTTGTATAATCACTTTGGGCGTGCCAAAATACAACTATCTCATTAGTTCAGAACGTGGGACCATGTTCTCAATCCGAGTACCACAACAATGCAAGAGACAAGGTGTCACTACCTTTTAACCTAACATGCTGAAAACAGCTACCTTGAAACACTGCCCAGCAAGTGATGGTATCTTTTGTGAATCTGTTATCTCATATCAATAGTAATTGTATACACTGACTGCTTAAAAAAAGTCCCTCCCCTAGTTACAACAAATGAAACTACTTTCTCTTCAATAAAAAATCAAAGTACCAGCAAGCACACCCGGGGCTAATTGCTCACCTTATCAGATAGATTAGCACAAACAAACACTCAGGGATACATGTAATACTCTACCCCTCCCTGGATTTTCCCTCAAATTTCGGGTTTGAGCCCAGTCAATGTTCAAGCATACAAAATTCGTCATGAAAGTATCGCCAAACGAAATCCCTTTTCTATTATAATATTTAGCCACACTTATATTGCTTCAGAAGTAAAGATTGGTAAGTTTATCCAGAATAGTGCTTACGTAAGTTTACCAGCTTTTGGATCTAACTTTTTTTCAACATGAGGAAGGTCTCTTAACGATACAGACATTAAAATACAAACACAGTTGCAAGTATGACTCTATTCAATATTCCCTTAAGCCCATGTCTTCCAAATCATCCGGTCCCTTATCAATAACCAAATTTTTCTATCCCTTTACATTTAAATTTCAAGCCCCATTTCACTGCAAATGCATACCAGTGGATCACTTTTAGCCACTGAAACTACTCCATCAGCATAGAGGAGTGACGAAATGATTTGGTCCATAAATTTTACGCTATATTTCTTTTCATTTAACATTGACAAAACGACCAACGTGGCCATCATATGCCGTGCACATATCAGCTAAAGATACCCGACTAAAAGCCATTTTGTAGGATGGTTTTCTCCCACATTTCTCCTTGCAGGCCTTTGCTGCAGGGCTCAGGCTTGACCTGGACTTAAAACAACACCCAGTTACTCAACCTGATGGCAATTATGTAATCAATGACAGAGCACTGTAGTCTATGTATTAGGGACTCTTACTAGCTTCATTCAGTAGGTTTTCTTTTCAAATTTAAACAGCAATGTGGTATTCATGTTAATTTGCAGAAATGCTTTATTGAATTGATACATTGATCACAAAAATTGGGTCACACAAATTGAAGTTTTGTATCTATTATGTATCATGAATGAACGGAAATTGGACACGGAGAGCTGTTCTAGCAATAAAGGGAAAGTGACAAATTGGCTGAGAGTGTGTGCGCAGTGATCAGCTTCTGGCTTCATAGAGTGTTGGACTTGTGTAGGGAAAAGAGAAATTGGGGCAAAAAATCTATTTCCTTGGTAGCTGAGGAGTACACATCATAATGAATAACGTTGGTGACAAAATACAACCTGGTTAGACGCAGCTCATAGCTTCATATCACGACGGTTCAACGAAAAAATATATATGTATTTTTTTATATTGTCCCAACTTTTCCTTTAATTCCTAAACCCCACAACTCACTGAAAGGACGATGTCGCAAAATTGTGTCGAACGCTTTCGAAGTATCCAAAACAGCAAACCAAGCGTTTTTATGATCGTCCCTCCTTAAGCTACAAATTGTTTGGAAGCAGAATCATAATCTTCAAATCTGTGCCCTTCCTATATGCACCACTATAATCCTGCTTCATGCAAAGGTTTGACTACTCAACGAAACCAATATTCGTAAATGCTTTCGTGCACCTTGAACATGTTGAATAACTTTACCGTCGATATAATGAGCACATTGCCACCATTTTTCATGAACGCATCGGGAAGGATGTCGAGTGCATACGGTTAAGTATTCTTCAAATGTTAAAAACAGGCACCAATATTGTCATGGTCAGAAAATACACAGTTTAAACTATCTGTATTTCTTGTGGACACCTGCAGCCTTTCTACATGTTGTTTTATATAATCAACCTCGGGGATTGCTGTTCATCCTGACGCGCCTTAGAAACCTCTTGGATTATTTTATCATTTTCATTCAACCGAAGCATATTTCAGAATGACCTACTGTTTTGTAACTTTTTCTCGAATTCATAATTATATCATTTAAATTATATCATCCTTCTTTAAGCCGAATTCATTCTATTTTTTTCATTCAAAATAAATATCCCAAAAGTTTTCAATAATTTCGGGGTTACCATCAGCGTGACTTCTTCAAATTCTGTGAAATATGTTGGTTATGCTCTGCTCTTAATTAGACGACGGATCTCCTCCTGCCATATTTTACCAGGTGTTTTATCTACCTGCGCTCTCTTTACCATCATATATTACACGGTCTTACCAGTTACCACATGCCTCCTGGGAAGGGTTGAAGTTTTCCGTGTTCCAACCGGAGTGACTTGAGGGAGTGCTATACTTAATGACTCTCATTTTTACTGTTTAATTTCTGTCTGTTGTTATCATATAAAGGCCTAAAACGAAGTTATATTCTGAAAGAAAACATGACATCAATTTTGACTCTGATACTGAATATAAAATTGTAATATCGCTATTAATGTACTTAAATTGTAATTATGATTCTTTAATTTTGCATAATACTTAAAAGAACATTTTAAACATGAAAATCAGATTTAGTTTCCAGTGTCAAATGAAAGAACATATAAAGTTCTCCGAAACATTATTTCAAATTTTTGAAGTATTTTTGGCTTTTGTGCTATTTTTTTCTGCAAAGCAAGTAAAATTAATTTTTAAGTAAGTAAGTAAAATTCAAATTCTGAACACTTGCAGAGATTTCGTTACTTCCAATAGCTTAATACAAATGTATTCTTTTTATAAAATATACAGTAAATATGATTTCAAACGAGAAGTCTGGTGCCTATAAGCACATGCTAGGCGCAAAGTCCTATTTTCTGTGTGAAGTGATGTAAAAGTATACCGTGGCCTTAAAAGTAAGGACAATCGAAAGAATATTAACGTATAAAACTTGCTACAACACGATTAGTCAGTTACACTTTCTAACCCTCTGGTGGTTCTGCAGCTAGTTCTGACATTTGTATTATCAAAGAATTATTTTTAGATGTGAAATTTCTCGTTTGGTTTCGAGGAAAACCAAGCGTTCTGTTTTGGTCTCGATTCTAAGCTTTAAAATGTGTTTCAACGTGGGTCTGTTGTCTTTTCACGCTCAGCTTGGTTGGGGTGTTCACTAATGTTGGGACCTGTCCACCGTCAAGGAATCAATACCCGTCTTCGACAGCAAGATAGCGAGTGCAAAAGTACAGTTTAGCTGAATATGTCAAGTAAACACTGAGAGCTGGCTGACAAGGACCATGCTTCAGCTCTTTCAGTGCCAAGATTTGAATGAACAAACAGTTTTCCTCAGTGCACTTTGATTACCCCGAAAGAACGCCCAGGAAAGCTGTTGAGTGGCGAAGAAACAGTTAAACCCGCCCAATACCAGATCCTCACGGGTCAGGTTTAATAACACGGTCTTACATTCTTAATCGTGCCATTCTTTCTAAGCGTTGTGCCCACTAGACACACAAACTTTGCTTACATTTCTTTTTTTAGGAAAATTCCCTACCGGGTGATCTGCCCCCATTTTCTTTTCAAGCACGCAGAAGTACAAAAATGCAATGTTTGAGCGAGTCACCGCTCTGCCAGGGCGTTGTCCAAATGAGGGCATATCGTAAGTGTTACAGTCTCCGGTTGGCGTACGCCTTTGATTGTTGTTTTGCTTTGAAGAAAAAGTGTAAGATAGATGTCTCATCCCGCTAAAAGTGTACAGAAAGTTTTTGACAGGACACCTAAAAGTGGATGGAACAGCAGTTTCCTGTGTTGGAGAGACCGTCTCGAAAGCACTTTCTACAGCTTTTGGAGGCTCATCAGATGAATATCTTGTAGACTGGACGTTTAGATTAAACAGGAAAAGAAAACAGAATTGTTAGAACAAGGACATCGACCACGCTGCTGACACGGATAAAAGAACGCAGCAGCTCAGACAAGGCAACGCAGGTTTGGAAAAGCTGAGTAAACAAAATGACATCGTATACTTCAGTGATACTTTTGGTTTGTTTTTATGTAAGTATTTACGCTGAATATATACATGTACCTGCATGCCATATTTACCTGTATATCAAGCTTTAGTTTATCTATTACTGCTAAACAAATTGTTAGAATGTTGCTTAAAAGTTTATGATACCGAAAATTACTCTTAACAAAATACGATAATGCTTCCAAGAATAACATTCGACAGCGACGTCCAAAGAAAAATTAGCTTTGGAATAATCAAAACACGAACAAATATTTCAAAGAAAAAAAAAAACATCAGGGACCCTTTACCCCTTAAATCGCATTCCAGTATATACAGGTTTGCGGTCCAATCCTAGGGAAAAAAAAACGAACATCCGAGTGAAGCATGTCGTACGATTTGCTACATAAACGAAGAAAGTGGATGTAATTACGGATCTGCTAACTCAAGTCATACTCCATTTCTCCCCCAAATGGTGGTATCTCGCGGATCAAATATGATGTGCACTGCATAAAAAGTATATGAATGCCAAGCCGCGACTATAGAAGTGTATGACCCCATGTCAATCACTATGCCCAAGTGGTTATGCAACATACAGACCATGTCTGCCTATCGTTAGCACATGCCCAATGCATGGTAGTCTTTTAAATAAAAATTCGATTGTCAGAGGCTGAAAAACGTGAAACCCGTATGTGTATGAAGAATCCGCATGAATGAGTTCTAGGATATCCCATAAAATATATTATACTTGCAGAACTAAATGAATGCCGCTGTATGATGTATTCAAAGCAAACGATGAACATATAATAATACACAAGCTGGAGTTTTATCTTACCCTTTTGGGTGTTGGTCAGGACAAAAGTCGCATTTTGCTGAATTCTTGTAACGATAGCACCTGCACATTCATTATGCCAAAACTCTCATTAAAATAGCCATGCGTCTTGGTTAAGGGTGTGGTATGCTTCATGAATTCATGTATAAATGTTCAATTTATGTCTATGGTTACTGTCTAATAATGCCCTAAAAGTGTATATTTTTCGAAGAAAATTATGCATCAAATTTGTCTCTGGCACTGAGTATGAAATTTTAGTATCGCTATTGATGTGAGAAAATGTAAATTAAAATTCTTAAATTTTATTCGAAAATTTAAATTAGCATGTTAAAAATTATATCAAATTAAGTTTATTGTGTAAATGGAAACAAAACCACGTGATGCTCAAAAACCGTATTTTGAGTTTTGAAAAAGTTTTTATTCAAATTTTACTGCTGTTTTTTAATCTTAAATTTTAACTTTAATTTAACCACCCCGTAAATTTTGAAATGATATCCTTATCCGCAATTTTAAATACAGTTTTGCTGCTACCCAAGTGTTTTTATGATCCATACCTATTGGTTTTTTTTTCCTATACGAAAATTATGTTTCCCATTTCTTGGTGTTTGTGTTGTTTTGTTTTTCTGCAAAACCGTGTTTAAATTATTCTTTTTCAATCAAACAATGAAAACTTTATTTCTTAAAAGTTACAAAGATTTAGTTAGTTTTAATAAGTCAATATCAACATTTGTGTGGTAAATTCGTGTTGTTCTTTTTTTTTTTTTTTTTTTTTTTTTTTTTTTTCTTTGTCGTTTTTGTTTTTGTTTTTGTTTTTTTATTTTTTTGTTTTTTTTTTCCTTTTTTTTTTGTTTTTGTTTTTTTTCTTTGTCGGATATTTTTTCCCGGTTATAGACATTAATGGAGATGCAATATCAAAAACTCTTTCAAAGCACTTATGTGAAATTCAAAGTTATAGCGAATATATCCTGTACATTATACACGTTTCTTTGTTGGTTTGTTTTCTGCATTTTACACACGTGGCAACTTCTCAAGACTTTTGTGATAGGGATGGGCGCTGAAAATGTATTACGTTCCCGAAACCTTGACAATGATATACTTTTTGAGTAGGTTGCACGAAGTGAATATGTGTTCACACGACCTTTTGCACGTCTATCGAAGTTTGAACGTATTAATATATCATTTTTGAATGTCATCTAGACGTGCATTTGAGACAATCACCACGAAGTCTATTTTGATTATATGTGAACACTTATTTATTCATTTTTATCAGTGTGTGCACCAAACGTTTACAAGTGTTAAGCACATTCATAATGCCTCTTAAAAACGTGTTTTGTTTTGTTACAAGTCTCTTTAAATGTTTATCTTTATATCATCAAACATCTAATGCCCATTTTGCCAGGGTGCTCGACACGAGCTGCCACTTTAATTTCTTACTCGGGCCATGAGGTGTAGTAATAAATTGCCTAATACAACTTCGAAGACTCGAAAACGAATTTCTGAGCGCTTCGTTGATACATTGCATAGCATATTATCGTGATGTTAAAGCTTTGAATGCGTGACCAGTATCAATATTTTTTTTTTACAGAAGAATTGTTTTACTGCTTGTGAAGTGTTTTATTCTTTAAACTGAAGAGCACATTGGAAGGCACAGAAGCAGCAAAATCGTAGCAAAACCAGAAATAGACTTGCTAAGAGAGTGTTCACCGCTCATTAGAGTACAAAGGTCCCACTTGGCACAGGTGTTCCGCGGGGCAAAACGAAAAACAAAACCCAAAGAGACACTTTGTCTCTATGCGGAAACTCATCTAATTAGCATACATTATGCTAATTAGGGCCTGAAAGAAACAACTACATAACGTGTTAACAAGACAACTGAATAAAACATGTGAGTGTTCGCAACTGGCTAATTTGAGGGTCAGAAATTCGTTTTGGGGGTTATTTGGACAATTGGCGACCATTTTGACCTTAAAAACCAAGAGGGCCACTGGATATTTTCTTTTCCTCAGGCATAGTGCGCCACTTTGAGATGTATGAGCTAGAAACGTGTATTATACAACTATTACTACAACTACTTTTGGGGGTGGAGGAAACAGTTGTGGCATTGGTGATAGAATGTCATTGATAGTGCTCACAGTTCTATAATTAGCATACATGTAGATAATGCTAATTAGCACATAAAACGAAGAAGTAGATCAGTTATTAGCTTAGGTACAGAAAGGAATGTGTTAATAGTCGCAACTGGCTAATTTGAGGGTCAGGAATCCAGTTTCGGGGGTATTTTGACAATTGACAGCCAGTTTGACCATTAAAACAGAATGGCCGTTGTAAATTTTCTTTTTTTTTTTCTTCAGGTATCATGCAACGCTTATAAGTCACATTCAAGTCAAGAATTATTTATTCCAGCAAAACGACGCATGTACATGAAGATAATACAAGTCGAAACCATATAGTCCATATAGTTCTAGTATTTCTGAGGAGACTATCTTTAAGGCTTGTATAGCCGCCTTCAGGACAGCCACTTTCCCAATTGAACAATAAATACTGATTTATGACCATAGAGGTTAAAATATTGTATACCAGCATATAAGGATGTTCCTGCGGTACATAAACATCTTGCTTTATTTCATAGTGGCAACCTTAGAGTTACTGGTAATACATTGACAAATTTATCGAGTTCCAAATCAAATTGTTGTGAACAATAACCTGTACATATTCACATATTACGTTTGTCTGCAAGCATTACAGTTTGCTCATGACACTTTTCACAATAATGGTGGATTATATTTGGTTTTACTATTCTGTTGAATGTATTAAAATATAGTCTGGTTATCTCTCTCAAAAAACCTAATGGGAGGACATCAGAGTTCATCAAATCTTGGATGTTAATCTTATCCAGTTTCTAGTAATATTTTCTTTGTTCTAGTAACTGCAATGTGAGGTTTCAAGTTTGGTGTATTCGTAATTTAATCTTCTCCTCTATATACTAGGGCCGAATGTTTTTTTATCTCAAGCGAACCAGATTTGTTAGATTGAAGTAAAAACTATGAAAGTAATACGACAGTTTATTATTGTAGATTTTATAATAAATTTTCCAGCATGAAAAGTGAAACAAATCTTGAACTTGTAATATTAATTTATTCTTTTTAAACAATTGGATCCGTATGAGCATTATATTTGGTTTCAACGATTGCTCGAATAGCTAGTTTCTGCACTTTTTGCAACCTATTAAAGTTGCCAAAGCCCCTGTATGTTACCCCATAAATAATGAGATTTTAAAATACGTCATAAAATCAGAACCAGAATATTAGTAGGTAGATGGTGTTTCCTTTTTCTTAGAAATGTACTAATTAGTGATATTTTGTTTGCAGGCTCATTGATATTTTGATTCCAGGTTAGGTGACTATCAAAACGTGCGCCCGAAAACTTCATTTGTGTAACTACAGTTATAGTAGTTCCACGGATCTGAAGGTTACCGTTAGAAATGCCCGTTTGTGACAGAGTTTTCTGTTGGAAATACAAAATCATATATTTGCTTTTATCCACATTTAATAAAAAGTTGTTAATTTTGTTATTTTCAGCTCTCCATTCATAATTTTAAGGTTTTCTGTACATGAATTGAAACTATTCGGTGTGAACAGTGGGCATGAAAGGTTTATATCATATGCAAAGGTAGTAATGTTGAAGTTTAAAACCCATGATATATCATTTATGGTTCCTAATGCAAGGCTAAAGAAAAATCTGCACTTTACTCATATAGAACCGGCATGACGGCATGGAATTCCTGCGATACATGATTTCCTTAAAACTTATTTATGGTGTTACATGTGCAATGGGGGGTAAGTTGTGGAAAGTCAGAGAAAAGCTAAATGAAATAAACTCATGGCTACTGATCACGTTACGCAACTCTCTTTCACATCATGAGAAATGGAGTGGATGATGTACCATCATGTTAAACACAAATCAGTAACAAAGTTTATTTTCCCTGAATACACTGGAAAATAATGAGATCGAAATTGGCACTGGCATTGTATCATGATTTAGACTGGGGCATATAGTTCATTTTTTATTTGAGGTCAGCTATACCCTGTTTGTATAATATCACTGTCATGTTACGATACTTCACATCACAGTCCTGTTACGGCACTTTACCTTGAAAAAGAATTCTCACAAATGGCAACTAAAATGCCTATGAATAATATGTACAAATTCCCCAATCATTTGGTTCTTGTATGGTTTAAAGTAAGGTATCACGTTTTGAGACATGCAGACTAATCTCGCTTAAACAGAAACTGGAACAGTATTTAACAATGTTATGCACACACTCGACCAGAATCGCGAAAGGTTGAGGTGTGGCTGTTTAACTGTTCTGACCATGATTAAATCATTTTTATTCATTTCATTTTGGTGTGACCATCCACCCTTACACCCACAGAGTGTTATAAATGGTTCTGTTTGTTATGCACAACTGGGTTTACGAGGTTCATCGACCTGTATAAAAAAGACAGAAGCTAGTGGGAACTGGTTACATATGAAAGGCATGGGTAGAACACATAGTCCTACAGATGGACAGAAATAAGAAATGGAGGCAGTAATAGGGCAGGCTATACGTACATTGGAGCTGTAAACTTATTCAGGGTTAAAAGAAATATGTTGTATGCAGACTTCTGGAATAACACAACAGACTAATATATCTAACCATATATCTAAATTCATGACTGTTCTAAGAACCATCTTGTTTGTGGATGTTAATGTCAAATGCATTTCACACCCTAAAATTAGCCACTTCAAATGAATTACACGTTTCATGCTAAATGATTAAAATGTTGGATTGTATTTTTCTGACGACACTAATTAACATAATTTATGCTTATTCAACAACTGAAAATAGTTTTCTTTTGTTTAGGTCGAAGAATAAAAAGTACAGTTTATATATAACCTTCAATTAGTTGAGGGAAAGTATCTGAAATTAAACTGCGTGAGGGCGGGAGCTTGCAAATTGTTTGTAATAAAATTTAGTTAGTTATCTTTTACAAGAAATGGTATGATGGCAGTTTTAAAATAGCTACAGATATTTTTAATGACAATGGGACATTTTTGGACTGTGACTAATTTTGTAGGTAATATCCAAATACAAAAACAAACTTTTTAATGTACGAAGGTCTGATTCATCCCATTCCTAATGATTGGAAACAGAAAATTGTTCAGTTGAATAAAAGAGATGAACAACAAGGGTATAGTCTTAGGTACTGGAGTAAAAAAAGCCAGCACGAAGCAAATACTGTTTTCAAAATGTTTTACTGGAAATATGTAGCTGAAATACACGCATCAAAATGTCTTACACAACAAAGATGGGTGGAAGATGAGTTAATATTGATAATGAGTATATGCAGAACTGCTTTATGCAGATTTATAAATGCTGGATATCATCAAATATAAGTGTCCTGCAGTTCAAGTTTTTACACCGGTTTTTATTTGCAAATTATTGATTATATAAAATGGGTTAACAATGAGCGCCAGTTTTGTGCATTTTTCCGCTACACAAATGAAACTTTTTGTCCCTTTTTATGATTGTACAGTGACCGGAATTATTTTTGGCAGATGCTGCTAATTGGATGACACAGATATCAGGGATTGATGTGAATTTGTTAAAAACTGCACTTTTAGTTGGATTATAATTTGCTGATGAAACCGTAGGGCCATTATGCTGTGTATTAGGAAAAATGCACATCTAATAATGCTACCGAGAACACAACAAACCATTTGTGGGAATTTTAAAAGGAAGGTAGAGGAGGATGAGCATAAGGAGTTTCGGATAGCAAATGAAAAAAGTGATAAATTGAATAATCATAAAAACAAATGGAAGAGATTAGGCTTCAGAAGAGTGGAGTAAGAGGCCAGCCAAAACTGTTGACATTTTCGCACTGACACTCCGCACCCTGAGAACAATACTTGGAATATGCTGGTTTTTTTAAACTGCGATGTGGAATTATATTTTTGGCCACTTTTCTCTCTGTAACCTGCTCCTCTAATGTATGAATGGCTTCTCCTGTGGGTACAGTGGTGCCTGTGTTGAGAGAGCACCCGGGTGAGAGATACCTTCCTTTTGAGGCGATATTTTAAAGCACTTAAGTTAGTAATTTATAATGGTCTGTGCCTCTGGGGGGAGACTGCATGCCCTATGGGACCGAAGTATGGTCGCCCCTTGGGTGGACTTTGGTGACGGAGTTTACTGTATAACTATATGTAAACAAATTTTCAACATCTCTTGGAGACCGAGGATGTCAACATTTTAGGCACGTGGAAATTGTTTATTGCTTCTTGCCCCTGTCCCCTTTCCCTGGAAGTATGCTATGTGTGCCGGTGTGGGGGTGCTGAGATAAATGACTGGCCCCTAAGCTATATTCAAAAATAACTTCCCATGGCGCTGACAGTCTTTATTGCATTAACCCATCTGTATAAAGATGCTCATGGAATAAGGCTCACTGTGCCTTATTCTTTATCACAGGAGTGTATATGAATCTCTGTATTTTGTTGTCAAGAAAAACAAATGTAAAAAATCTCTAGTCAAATTTAGCATATCAATTTGATGATCCAAGGCAATCTTCCAATTTCCTTCTGTGAATAAAGTCTAGGAATCTAAGCACATTTTAAAGCTTGTATTTTACATTCAAAAAACCACCGTCTTTAATTGAAGCAATAGTAGAGTGATCAGGGGTGACAACCCCCCCCCCCCCCCCGACGAATTACTGTTTTTGCATTTAACTGCCTCAATTTAGGGAAGCCAAATTTTTAAAAAATTGTCAATATCACTATCTCTAAAGTAGTTCACCTGTGATCATTCAGATTTTAGTCGAGGATAGCACCACACTCTCTTTTTTCCATAGTGTAATTTTCATGAAAACATTTCCTCTATTTTTTTTCATCATTCCAAGGTATTTGTGAGAGACAATATGCCGTCTCCGAAGGAGCGCATCCATAATTGCCCTGATGAAGGCGAAGAATGGTCCATTTATACAGTGATTCTGCCTGCATCTTCGATTTCTTTGTACATAAATGAAATAACAAGCAACAATAAGAATCTCTGTTTATATATTTTCTGAAGGAGCTGTGTATTTCTTATGCATTTCATGCGGTATTTACAATTACTTTCATGCAGGAAATGAGCCCCCCTCCACATTTCTAACGGCAACAATCGAAATCGGCCAAATATTTGTACGTTACTTACCTATTACTGGCTTGTTTTATTGCTTAAAGGCATGTCTGTACAATAACTCTCATAAAACTAAGCCTATAAAAGCTTTAAACTGTGGATTTTCATTTCATTTTTGAGTCATTGACAGTTGGACATTTGTTTCTTTGATACAAAAGATAGTCTTCATCATATGATCTTCTATGCATACGCAGCAACTTGCTATAAATTTTTACGGCATGAAACATGTTGCAGGTGGAAATCGCGCGCACGCGCTGGAACTGGCTTTGCATCTTTGCTGCAAGAAGCATGTTGCATTGTGGCAATCGAACATAAAAGACGCTACGTTTGAGGTCTGTGTTCCAATGACATTGAATTTGTTACTATATCAGGGATCAAAGGGTAGTCAGCACTGTTTACTGTAACAAAGTACTTAATAGTATGACAGAGATCATTAAATAGACTTCCGAGGCACGGAGGCCAGGATGCAGAGATAGGCTGGACCATGACAAAGCAGATCATGCCTTGATCTGTGTTCCCCGATCTGCCTTTCCTTTTATATTAAATAGGCTTTCCTGGAAAACATTTACGTTTCCAACGAATGAAAGCAAAAAGAGATTACACTGATTAGTCAACGTTTCACTCACTGCTCTGTCAACTGTTGCTTTCATGACTTACCAGAGTTTTCGAGCGCATACTTGCGCGAGAGTTAACTTAGGTTGGGAACATGGAGAAGCCCAATCAAAATGGCTTCGCTTTCGAGGAACGCATATCTGGGCTTTAGCAATCCACATAATGCCACCAGGTGAAAGAAACATGTCAATTACAAACACATCTAGGCCTAGACCTAAGGTTATATCCAAGGTCATTTCACTAAGTTTAGTAAACCTTTAATTATTTCTTGTGGCAGCCCGAGGAATGGCCACACACTCGCATTTAACATGTTTGTTCATAATGATTTTCAATGGGAGAAGTACTTTTTATATATGAACCTGCAAAAAAAGAGCTACTCGGTCAGTTTGAACTGTCGCCACTCTACGACCATATGGTGGTGCACCCTGGTGGGCACATTGTTAGTTAAAAGCTGCCAAGCGTAACCGAAGTGTATTGCATTGCCTAGGATAGGCTGCCACGGTAAATCCTTATTTCCTGCTGAGTGGGAGTTTAGGAGACCATATATATATATATATATATATATATATATATATATATATATATATAGCACATTTGCTCAGGAAAAGAGCCAAGGTTGTCAGGAGAAAGGAAGTTTTGTCAGATCTGGTTATTCAGTAGGACCCTGAGCCCACATAATAGTAGGGCTAGAGATTTTCAATGCTGATTTAAGAAAATTAAACCAGTTTAAAAGCTGTTTCTGTACGTACCAGTGGGCCTATGAATGTTTCAAATTTCATGATTTTAGGGGGTGACCATTTGGATGGACGTGGGGTGGTGGTGGCAGAGCTTTTTCTCTCTATATAAAAATGGGCCCTGAAGTTTAATGAGCAAAACTACGAGTATATTCTGGCCTAAACAGGTGAAAAATAGAATACAATGTGACCCTACAAATGTGTTTATATCCCCATATATATGAACAAACACTTAAATATCCTGCTTAGACTGGCACTTTTAAAGATAATTTGGAAGGTGGAAATAAACAATCTCACCAAACAAAAGACTAGGCCTCCCGCTGAATATGAAATGGTTGCTCCCTTAAAGGAGTGATAGAAAATAAAAAGGAATGATATTAAAATAAAGAATAACAATTGAGCCTCTTTTATTATACACTTGGGAGCAATTTAAGGGTCCGTAGGGACGAGAGAAAAGGAAATTTCAATAACAATGCCCTTGGAAAGAAAATGATATTATAGTTGTAAAAAAACCTGGCTTCAGTACCCAAATATAAACTAATTTTTTGAATAAGGCAGCTAGACTGGGTGTACGCTATTTTCTTCGAGGTTGGAATCTTGGTTCTGCGCTCGAGCTTTTTGTGTGTGTGTGGGGGGGGGGGGGGTTGTGTGTGTGTTTTTTTTTTGTTTTTTTTGTTTTTTGTTTTTTGTTTTTTTTGTGGGTTTTTTGTGTTTTTTGTTGGTTTTTTTGTGTGTGTGTTTTTTTTGGTTTTGTTTTGTTTTTTGTGGTGTTTTCGTTTTTGTTTTTGTTTTTTTTTTGTTTTTGTTTTTTTTAATCGCCAATTGTTTCTACGTTTAATCGGAATCCTGGTGCAAAATAAAGTGCTCTAAATCCTAGTAGGAAGTCTCCATCACGGACGTAGGCCTATGGCAGTGTGCACTGGCATACGCAGGCCGTTGCGCTAGATTGCATACATGTTGTTTGTCGTTCAGTGGGCTACGTGCAGATAAGATCTGGAGCTTATAAGAGGGGTGTGGGTGGGAGTCCGATAGCGTTTCACAATAATTCAAATCAACTGAATGATTGTATTTCAGGCAAACTTGCCCATGGGCTATAGAGCTACATGCATAGGCCTACGTAAGTGCACCGGCCCATAGAACTAAACACAAAGTAAAGAATACAATGATAACCTGGATAAAAAAAAAATTGTAAGCCTAAAGGATTACAAACTGAAACAGCATTTTATCGTTCCCATAATTCATTGGTGTGGCTGAAGTGGCCACGAAATGGTACTTGTTTGCTTGGACTTTGGTAGAGTTTCTGTACCATTGTTGAAAACTGTTGTTCGCTTCTATTTTTATGAGAGTTATTTTTTATGTTGTCAATAGGCATCTTATCCCCTTTAGATATTTAATGAATTATGTATTGATTTTTGCATACATCTGAAATAAAACTTTATAGCTCTCAATTGAAAAATATGGTGTACCTTCAAAATATTGAATTCCTTGAACAATGATTGGTATGAGCATAACGTTTTTCAGAACAAATAGGACGCACAACTTTTCTCTGTAAGAGAGAAATACATTCACGCGAGAAACCCAACGCATTAATGCAACCATTCAATTGTGACAAAAAAGAGAGTGTATCTTGATAACAAGACAGTCTCAGGATTATACTTATTAATTCTTGTGAAAATAGCAACCAATTCATAACCTTTATAAGCTGTTTTATTCCTATGGGCATTTCATTTTAATTTCCCTTGCGCTGTTAGGCCTAAAAAGTCAAACTCTTCAACTTAAGATCACGCTTTGTGATGAGCACTCAGAGTATGATTCATGTTTGAATAACTTTTACAGAGAAATACGCTGCCAAACACTAAGTGGTGGCCACGTATACTCTTTGCTTTCTTATTTTGGTCATATGTTTACCTGACTATAATTTATAATAGACCGAGAATCATCCATCTGTAACAGTGGTAAATATGTTGATAAACTTCTCGACTTGTATCATTAACATGAACAGCACAAAATCGATCATATTCCTTCAAACAACAATTTTTCAAAATTTCCAGCAATAATAACATTATCATCATTTACTGCATGTTCTTCAACTCATTTTTTTTCCTTTTTGAAATGTTTAGATGGTATTTCTACATGAATTCAAAATTTATCTTTCCTACTACACTTGTAGTGTAGCTTATTATTGTTTCATCCAATCATCGTAAAAATGTTAATATTGTCCAGAAGGTAAATCTCACTAAAAACGCGAACTTTGAAACAGGTTTCAAAATCCATTTTTTGTGAAATTATTCCTAAATTTAATGAATTCAAAGTCGAGTTACTGATTTGACTCTCGAGGGTTTGATAAAGTTGTGTGCTGGGGTTTTTATTTATTTATTTATTAATTTTTTTTTTTAATTTTTTTTTTAAAGCTTGGAGGTCTAAAAAAAGTAATTCAAAATATGTTTTTCACATTTTAAAATTTAATATGACACAAAGTGAAAAATTAATACCATCTGAAAATACATAAATTGATACGTATTTAATACCTGAATGCTTATATTAACTAAGTTTACGATGATAGGACACCTGAAGCTTGCAAATTTTGATTCAAAAATTTCGGTTGTGGATCAATGAAATTTATATGCTGCATATCGTTTGCAATTTTCACAAGCGTTAACATATTCGTTTAAAGGTTGTTTTTTATGTGTATTTTTAATGTAAATACACTTACAATACTAAAAATATATTTTTTGGAGGGAAGGTCAAAATTAAGATATATGGGGGATTGAAGTGACCAGGGTATTTTGGACCAGCTGTTCCCATACAATATGCAGACATGATTACAGTTACTCTTATTTGCTTCACGTCACGGCGGCAACATTGTGTTTCCAGTATGTTTAGGTTGATTTTTTTACTCACATGAATCATTTCATTGAAAATTCCTTAAACATAAGATTATTCCCTTCAGGCTTACAGACTGTGGTCTGAATTTTGAGTAAGACCAAGGAACTTTCGGCACTATCTACGTTGCCAAAATCGAAAGTACAGATGTCCAATGGAACATATCTGCATCCTTTAAAAGAAAAGTTTAATGAGAGAAAGTTAAGTGTCAGTAGCAGTAAAGATGGTCCTGTCAAGTTGTCAAATGTAACCTGAAGAAAGTGTACCTTGTGCTCATTTATCATATGATCTCTACATATGAGATAATGGAATAATTGTTGTAATCTTAGCGTCACGTCCTGTCATTTTATTACATTTCGGGTCCAAGTTTGTTGTTGAAAAAACTCCAATTTAAGAACACATTTAAATTTCTCAAGGAAGCAAAGTACCTGGTCCTTTGGTGGAAATACAATTAAATGACCGTTATAGAGAAATATGCAAAATAAGCGCAAAACAGTGACCAGTCATTTGATCTCTCCAAATGGCTCAGACAGTATAAATCATCACATGTAGACATTTATAAAGAAATACGCTACAACGAGAGTGTGAATCGTCCAAGCTATCAGCGGTCGGCATGCTGACAAACTGACATTTCAAACCACATAAATTCCCAAATGGAACAACTAAAGTCACGGCCCACGATGTACGCACAGTGCCATATGGTATAAGCGAAAAGGCCCTTAATTGAAATTGAATTCAGTGTGCGACCACAAGGACAATCAAGGTACCTTGGCATTGTGTAATAAGACTAAACATGGACTACGTATGTAATATCAAATTTTGTTTTCCTTTGTAAAGAGGCTTCGGGAAATATGACCATCAGTTGTCTTCTCAAATTGCGAAAAGATGAGAAAACATAACTCCGTACAGAAAGTATTGAAAATAAACATGTTGAAATATGCACAGTCCTCAGCAAAAATGTGTGCAAACAATCCTGCTGCTCACATCGAACAACCGCGGATGAATACGATTTGTTAACAGTCTGATTGTTTCAAACAATTTAATTTTCTTATCAGATCACTGTTTTTTTCTGTTGAATGGATATATTTTCATTAGAATAGATCTAATATTCTGATCGTACAAAGAATTTATTTTCGTAGGACATATGCTAAGTACGGTGTCTTGTGCAATGATAAAATTGCTTTTCCGTGAGGTTTTGTTAAATACAGATGTCTATTCCCGAATAGTCAGAAGGCATGTCAAAAAGGCTGCTTGGGAAAATCACCACATGTATTATGTCAAAAACCTACCTTCACAGCAGCGTACGTCACATTGTGGATATAAACAAATCTGCAGAGCGTAACTGCATCAGCAAAAACGATAGGATGGGGCATTATTATTATTATTATTATTATTATTATTATTATTATTATTATTATTATTATTATTATTATTATTATTATTATTATTATTATTATTATTATGTGTACATAATATAGGCCATAAAATACAATTAACTAAAAATACGTGCAACAAATTATATCTTATTGGAAAGTACATAAGGTGGAGAATTTTCATTTGTGTCACTTGTATTGTCTTTTTACAGTAATTGCGCCGTCAACGTACAATTTTCCTAATTATTCAGTTTGAAAAGGATTCCTAATTTCTGAGTTTAAAAAAGTAAATAATCTTTTTATTTTTCATTCAAACTTTGAAATTCTTGTGGAACAAAATACTATAAGAAATTAATGAAAAAAGCGGGTCTCATGTTTTGAAAATATTGCTTTGTTTGGTTTGTAGGCCTGTTTGATGTTGGAGGTTTGACATCTCATTTTATGATGCTAAAGAGAGAGTATTTTTAGTTAATTGTGTTTTATGGCCTATTTTGTGGACACCTCTGCTAAGCAGGATATGCTAAACAGAAGTGTATCCTTAAGGAATATGATGTTCTTTTATTGATAGGCCCACTTATAAATGCTGATTTATTTCATATGGTTGTGTAATCATGACAAATTTCGTCATGTCGCTACATAGATTTATAGCTGTTCTCTAGGGAAAAGAAATGTTCATGTTTAGATATGCCTGGAATATTCAGCTTATCTAATTAGATTGTGCAAACTATCAAACAACCCTTGGAAAATGCATGAAATTGAAAAAACTTTGTTAATTAATCACACTTCATTTGAAACAAATAATGTAACGAAATTCAAAATGCATGGTATCTTTAAATGGCACCATAACATTGTTTTTAAAAAGACGAAAAGTTGGAGTGCGCATTTACCGAGGCTGATGAGGTGTGTGATGTGGGGCAAACAGGCTGCATGCACTTACAGTTAAACACATGCACATTACATATGCGTTAACGGAAACAAATAGATACACGATCACCGAGATATGTTGACCCACAGACGGGTACAGACACAATGAGAAAACTGCATGGGTCAAATATCTTTGACATTTATCCAGTCGGCCATAGCAACACAGCCGCGAATACTACGGTCCGCAAAGGCCTGTAGTCAACATAAATTTACGGATACTCCGAAGTGAAAATTTAAAAAGAAATATTTTGGACCTGATTGAACATCATATTCCTTAAGGATACACTTCTATCTTTGTATCTGCCTTTCAATTGTTGAGTGATCCGTTAGAAACCGAGAATGTGAGGATTAAAATTAGAATGTGTTGAAGCATACATGTAGTTCACGTATATGGTTTAACTTTAAGAGTCGAAACGACGCATCCAATGTAACATCGAGCAATTGTGTGAGAATGCAAATATTAGGCAAGATGCCAGTGAAGATATGTTGGGGATGGTATATTTTATATGGTTCTGCACTTATGGTAAACCTCTCATGTTTAAGTTAAGTATCAATTTAGAACTTTCCATACTTAGGGATTATAACAAAGTGCCGTCTGTCTCTGTCATAATTTGAGTGTATATTATTTTGAAAGGGAAATGTCGTCTTGCTACATGTAAATGGAGATAAGTATGTAAGTGTATGATTTATGAGCTCAAACGTCACTGAAAAATGTAGCGTTTTGGTTACGGTTGACTCCATTTCCAACACATGTAACTTTCAAGTTGGCACACATTGTGCTATATACCATCCAAGACACACCCTTCTTTTGAAACACACACACACACACACACACACACACACACACACACACACACACACACACATATATATATATATATATATATATATATATATATATATATATATATATATATATATATATATATATATATATATGTATTTATATATAAAAGCAAAGTACTGATATTTTGGCTTTTGCTGGGTCACCCTAAACTTTTTCACTTTGAAACCAGTCACTGCAAAAACCTAGGATTCCATATGTCCAAAAACGTGAGGATGTGGATACGCAAATGACAGAGTACAGATGAGGCTGTGTTTTTTGCCGCAAACCAAAATATTCAATAGATTCTGTTTGGCATGAATTGACACAAAAGCCAGCCTTGTGATTTGATCTTTAGACATAGGTATTGATGTGTAACGGCTCATGCACCGACAAGTGTAGCTTACCCAACGATTAACGCTGTCTGGAGTACAGTTGGACTAAATTAAATGTATATGTGATGGAAACAAAGGATAATCCAGTCCTTGCACATTATATTGATGGGAAATCACTTGGAAATCAGAATCATTCAATTATGATGTTTGATAGCAAAATCCGTTCTATGTAATGCAAAATCATTTGAGTGGGCGACCAGTTTCTTGGATTCTCCCGTGACACAGTCTTAAAGAACCACAGCGGCACGATAAATCTATGAACAGTACAAACAGATGTCTGGTTCATTAAGGTACTGTCTGCACTTTGCAGGTCGTATGTCACTGAATGTGTATCAATCATTATATATTATTTCCAATAGCTTGTTCTTGCGAGTGTTTCATTTGTACAGGACTTGCGAGTAATTCAGCTGGATGAAAATATAGTAAAGCAGACACATTATGTTTACCTTTCCTTACCGGGGGAATGAGTCGAAAAGCACATCAATAGGCCTTCGCGATAAAAAAAAAAATAGCAACATTAACATACGAAAGGCAGGTGTGACACAAAGGAGGATCACTTCGAGGGTGTGGTTCACTTCAAGTCCTTTCAAGACAGACCGTGATGTTTAAATTCTGTCCACGAGCGAAAGTGTGTCAGTCGTCAAAATAAACTGCCCGGATGGTTCATCCCGTGCTTCACCACACCCAGCGTACGCTGCCTGAGTTGCCCTTTGCCATAAGCCGTCCTGTAAACCGGTCCAGTTTTGTACAATATCAATATAACTATATTCAAAGAAATATGAAGAGTTACCCGTGTGTTTGATAGGTTACAAAAATAGTTCACATGGTGAAGAGTGCGGAGATCTTACGCGAATAGTCAGTCCAAAAACAAGTTAACACTGCATTTTATTTGCCTTTAACATTTGCAGAAAATGCATACACGACATATTTCGTTCCTTAAAATACAATAGATGTGGCTATACGTAAAAGTTACTTAAGTCGTGTGCTTAAAGTAATGACATGTATTGGACGTTTTATATGTTCTTTTAATATGTTCATATACATGGCATGTCTGGAGACATGACCGGGAAAACCATTTACAGCATAAATGCAAACTTCAATGGGGAAACAACAATATTTATTTTGTACTTCCAGTAAAGTCCTTCCTGATATCCTACATAATTAGTGGCGAAAATCTTATCAAGGGATATGCAAAGATATCCGGACGATATATTTCTTTTTTTTTTTATTTTGTTACTTATGGAAACAGGGTTTCCTCCCGCTGAATGCTATAACGTATGTTCGTCTTACAATCGCAAACACGGCACAAGGAAGCAATCACTTATTCTTGAAATGGTGACAAATGTACCAGATAGTTAATCTATCAGAGCGTTAAATGAAATGAAATATCTATATTTTACACGTATTTTATCTAACATTTTTAATTTGCAGCATTTTGGAACACACCCTGGTGAGTAAAAGACACATTTTTTTAATGGGCTATGCTTGAAAGTGGTTGTGGTGCCTCGCTTCGTATCATTTACACCGTGAAAATGACATACTTCTGCTCAGGTAGAGAGACATTGACAATAATGATTACCTCTCCAGGGCAATGTTCATGATAAGATCGCAAATGACCGCATTTGTGTGGGGTTTTTTTAACCATTTATTTGCCGATTTCCAAATTTTGTCTGTGATATCTCCTATCTGCCGATCCAGTAATATCAAAACTACCCAACCGCCTATTATATATAGGCTAACTACACAGTCACCCATTTGTCCGCTCTTCCATCTACATGTACCTATCCGTTCTTCTGTTCATCCACCCTAAATTACTTTCTGCCCCCGATCCACTCATCCACACACATTCCTCTGAATATACCAACAGATTTATTTTTCCCGCCTCCCTGCATACATGGCACCTACCTATCCATATATCCATGTGCCATATTTCAACCCACCAGCCAAATTTCGGAGCTGCTGTGTATTTAAGTGTCAGTAACTCGGAAAATGAATTCCAATGTCTTCCCATTTCTACGGGTGGTGTTTACAGTTCAGAAAGCCCAGCCTTTAGAATAATCACCACATTATTGTGTTACTTAAATGACAAAGGCAAGCAAGCGGTATGACAGGGGTCCATCTTGTCATAGGTGGCTACACAAATATTTGATATATAAAATCATGCGCTTCAGAGAATCAGTCAAAATTTAATTATCAGAACTCGGAATGCACATGGAGACGTGAAGGCCTTATTCAAATGCAGACTTATGTACAAAATATCAGAGATCTGATCTGTTTTCATTTTCATTTTGTAAAATCTCATTTTTCTTTGTTTTGTTTTATTTCATTATTATTACTTTTTACGTTTTATTTATTTTTTCAATTTAATTTAATTTCCTTGCAACATTTTCGAGACACTTTGTATAATAAGAAGAAGGTTTTCTAGGAAAAAAAACCCTCAAGTTTAACATTTTGACGAAACCCCCAAAATGTTCCTGAATAAATATCAACTGTACACGAAACCAGCCAGTGACCAAAATATCAGCGGGACAGTTTACCGTATATTGTCAGGCAATCACTAACTTCATTATAATTATTTCGAAAACACCTTTTTAAGTAACTTTGACGAGAATTACAATGGAATAGGAATTCTTGTTAAGATTTCCGTATGATTTGATTTTCTTTTCTCTTTATTATAATCAAGGAACCCACAAATTGTAGACTCCTATTTATACTCCATCAATTGTTTACATTAAGAATTTTTTGGTGATTAATTACTCATTTTCTTATGTCTGTGCCCCATGCAAAGTACAACAGGTTGTATGATCCATGATCATTCTGAGTGACTAGAAGGACCCCACCAACGACACGAGTTATTACGAAGTAGAATTACCTCTTGAGGAAATCAAGTACCACAAGGTACTTGACCTTTTCAGGACATAAAGCATTATAATGTCCCTGTTGAGGGATTAAAATATCACAAACTACCTGGCCATATTGAGAACATAAAATACCACAACGTACCTGGCCCTATTGAGAGCATACATTATTTTAAGGTATCTGGTCCTAGTGTGGCCATAAAGTATCCCAAGGTAACAGGCAGGATGAAATACGGAAAAAGGGAAGTATTTCCTTGTGTTCAGTTATGTCATAACGAAAGACTAAGCGCTAGGAATATGAACGAAATCCCCAAATTACCGTAAAAGGGTCCTGTCTCAAATTAATCAATGTATTCATGTTCACTGTTGTGGTGGTTCTGCGCATCAGAATAAGCCTTTATACAAATTTAATGGAAGACAACATTAATGATATGCTAGAATTTTAACGTTAGTCACCCCACTTCATCCAATGAGACCGTGGACCTGTCAATAATTGCTTTTCTGCCAGCGAACTTTTTTTTTTTACCATACTGATGTATAGAAAATAGTATCTGGAGAACTAACATGTGCAATATGTTCTCTTTTTCAAACGCATTATTACATTTACTCATACATGCACATCTGCCACTGATACAAAACCAAGTACGGTCTGACACATGAACTTCATATTTTTCTTTTAATTCTGATTGCCATTTCACAAAGCACCTACCTCTGAAATGACAGTTTTTCTGTTTAACTTATGCATGCACGGATTTAACATGGAAATTGTATGGTTTATGGCCGCGGAACGGTCGGGTCTCGAACCAGCAACCTTCGGCACCAATTAGCTAGCCGAAAATGGGAAACGCGCATACCAGCTGCATCAAAACTGTGCGATATGTGTAGATATTTGACAATTAAACATACAATTTCAAACATGTGGAACCTAATTCACTAACAATAAATAATCCACCGTCACCTTTTGTGGTATGGCTATCAACTGGAAGCAGGCAAACAAAAGGGAAAGATGGGCATGGTACAAGTTATCACGTTTATAAATTGGCCGGGATGTACCTTTGCGTATCCGAAACGCTGCAACTTATATCCTTTCGGCGTCCGAATCGGGATGATGCGGTATGTAAAAATGGGGGGGGGGGGGGGGGGGGGGGGGGGAAGGGTCCAAACGCCAAACCTTTCTGCCAACATGCTTCCAGGACGGGATGATGCGGTAGCAAAAACAGGGCTCTGAAAAGCCGAAATGGTTGTGCCACAATGTCCTCCCAAATGCCGGAACTTTTAACACAATTTCTAGAAGAAACAGACTGGAAAATGAATAAATGTGCTAGTATCTATCCATTTTTACTATTTATATATTTAATGGCATTGAAATATGTTTCGCACGCTAAAATTCGAAGTGTATGAATAAAAATGCATAAATATAAAACATTCTAATTAGACAGTTTTCTCATTTTCCACTGATTACTGAAAGTAGCTTTTACAAAGTCCGGTGGAATAACAAGCTGCTAAATATTCTGAGTTTTATGGCGATTGCAATCGAGTGTGTGGTGTCTTGCCAAAGGTAACATCAACAAATTTTGCAAAAAAAAAACTGATTTAATTGTATTTATTGATCAATTTAATGAGTGGTTTACAACACGTTTTTGATCGTATAGGGCAAACCACTAGTGCTTCTAAATCAACAAAGAAAGCAAAACAAAATACGTGTGGGTACGTTTTGGCCTCTGAAAAAATTGAACACGTTTTGGACCATAATGGACGTACCACTTCCGCTTCTAATTTAACACAGAAAATAGAAGAAATACGTATAGGTATGTTTTGGCTCCTGTGGAAAACTAAATACACAAGAAAATAGAGATAAAACCTTCAAAATACGTACGAGTACGCATCGGTTTTTGAAAGTTGACAAATTTTTATCCGCATCACCACGCACCGGCCGAGTGTTGGTAGAAAGGGGCGGCGTTTCGACCCCCTATTTTTACATACCGCATCAACCTGCATTGGGGGCATGTTGGCAGAAACGGATGGCGATCCTAAGTATATGGCTTCTCTGATGAAAATCTAATTACAAAAAAGAAGCGGGGGGGGGGGGGACACAAAAGCAGTTTAATGCTGGATCAAATACACAGAACTATCTTCCTGTGTCTCATCACATACTGGAACTTTATGATCGAAATGAGAAAACCAGAAGATTTCTGGTTATCAGAATGGCTGACGAATTTCCAAAGATGTTTTGCTAAGAAAGGTCTTTGCTTGCAAACAATATTAATTGTGCCCCTTTGTCAACAGGTTATTGCTATGCCAAACACCAGCGGAGAGAAGGAGCGCCACGATTTCAATGTTCTATCACACTGACTTTTTAAAAGTAAAAATGATCTATTGTGGGCGTAATTAAACGAATAGATAAGAAGCAGGAATCTGTTTTTCTTTTTCAAAACCTTCATGTCTCTGCAGCAAAAGTTTCTGCCATTTGTGGAATTTTCAAGCATTTGTTGCTCATAGCATTTAATAGGTTCTTAAGGAGAGGTAAGACATCATTGCTTTTTTTTTGGAACTACTACTCGTGAAATTTCAAAGACTGAAATATATTCATGGGAACTACCACCTATTAAAGCTCATGGCCTAAAAATGTTAATGGGAACCACCACCTATCAAAGCTCAGACTGACAAATGGTATTGGAAACATGTAAAAAATAGTTTGGATTTTTTAATGGACGTAAAACAAAGATTCTACTTGTAACTATAATTTCAACCTTGTTATTGAAATTGTCAAATAAACATGCAGCTTTGTACATGTCAAATGTCCGATCCCTGTACAAATGTGGATGTCACTTTAAATGTTTATTAAATATCCCACAGAAGTAATGAACACCATGACTTGTGTGGCGCAACAGCTTGTTGGGATTTTTTTTATATCTTGATTAGTTACCCAACCCAGCCCCATTAAACTCTTTTGTGTCGTACTTGAGATATCAGTTACTCAAAGACAAAAAAAAAAAAAAACCGCTTTGGTGCCTTACCTTAAAGAACAGTTGTGTTACTTTAGTGTTAGACTCAGTTACTTACCAGTTTGAGAAAAAGGTGAGGATAAACGAAACTAACAGCCAATGAGAGGCATTAACGAGGCACGCTTCGTGAAGGCGTATACTTTACTGCACTATGTTGTTATTGGTAATGGCGATTAAAATGAAAAGCTGGTATTAGGTACTTGTAAGATTTCAAAATAAATGTTGTTGTATGGTTGCACAGGTGAAGCACTAACGTCTCCGACAACTTGCAAGTTAACAAAATTCCCTGTGGCGGTGCCCGTCAAGTACTGGTATAAATATGATGCAGGCAAAACCTTCATTCAAGACATTTCAACAACTGGATGGACCACCAAGAACCCCACAACAATTGTTGGTATGAAATCAAGTTTGATGTATGTGCTTTGTCTTCAGTTTTGGTGTAGATATGTCAATATCGATAAACATGACCAGATTAAGGACCAATTCCTACATATATACCTACCCAGTAAATCACAAACCTTAAAACATAAGGAAGCAGGTACCTGGCAAAATTGTCTTCGGCTTGTTTAAAAGATCAAATGACTGCTCCTTCTGATTCAGTTGTAAATAGCAGAAATCATATTTCCAATTTTTTCATAATTTTGATTGATGAGTCAATGCAGTTTTTCCAGTAGTTTTCTGATTTGTACATTAACATTTTTTCAGTGTAGTTCTGGTGTGATAGTAGTGATATCGAACTTGCACCGTAGTTGTGCAAGTGAGATATCTTATGTCTATGCGAACGATAATCCAAAAATCGCTGCCCGCACGCAATAATAACTAAATGTAAGTCAAGAACCACCCTTCTATACAAACCAAAAAAATGTTATTTCTCCACCGGCGAGCATGCGCCAGCAGGAGAGACAGAGTGGCTGTCCGAAGCGACTGTTATCTTTATTTTATTTTTTTCGAGGGTGGTGGTGGTGGTGTTTATTTTGTTTGTTTATCAGTGGCCGCACATACTCCACGTATGACTGTCTTACTGACTAAGAATTTATATATGGAGTTGAAATGCTATTGAAGTGATTGGGACAAAGTACTGTATCATTTTGAATTGGTGTCATCGCTTTCAGTCAATCAAACAGCCCTTTTTTCAGTTTTCAGACTTTAATAGAAAACGCTGTAGGTGAAATTATCGTAGTTTTTGCGACAGAAAAGTATCTCAAGTCACGGTGTGACCTCTCTTGGTCAAAATGAGCATGTCCTGGCACAGGAACTTTATAATGCTGCCGGCAGTTGTGTGTATCGGTGTCTGTGTAAATAGGCCTATAAATCAGCGCGTTGTTTTATCCTGATGCTGTCGATTATATTTGGTCATACATTTCTCCTGCTGTGCCAAATATGATTATGCGGTACCATAAAACGTCATCTGCCTAACGCGCATGCGTATAAAATGCTTCAATCTGCTAAGTGGGTCCAGAGCAATCTGAGGCCTATACATTAATTAAATGAAAGGCTGATTAACAGTTCCCTCTGATATTTTATTTGAATTTTCGACTTCAAAGTAAGCTCAGCATCTGCGTTGCATTCTGTGATTCACTGCCTCACGTGGGTAGGCCTAAATACATTTTTGTGAACAGCAACCTTTTGAGCGTTCTGACTTCGAATTTAAATCTCTGAATGCGGATACTCTACACGCCCGGTGTAGTTGTACCTGCTTTCCACAAGCCTGCACAATCATGTGAACCGCTGTTAGGGGTCTAACACCGCAATGAAACTCGTATCCTCCGTAGCCTGCGTGGCAGATCGATATAGGGCATTTAGTGCGGATACAAAACAATGGTTGCCGCGGATGACCCATTGTTCTCTGGTACTAGAAGCTGGATACATGTAGTTTGCCCACCATGTCATGGCCCAGTTGTAGGTTTCTTGAATGTGTATAATGTACGTGTATATAGTGTTCCCTGCAATATGTACCACTTTCCTCTCTTCATAATGGGGAAAACTGTCACTGAAAAAAAATAACAATAGAGAACAAGATAAATGATAGTGAAAAGAAAGAAAATAGATGCACGGGAAGAATGAATTTAGTTGCAGATGATTCGGTTATATACACTACAGGCAAACAGTAAATGAAGTAACACAGTTCTTACAATCAGACGTTAATTATGTTGGTATTTGGTATGAAGCGAACAAACTTGTGATTCATGCCGAAAAGTGTAAGCCAAGCTGGTCTCTTAAGCGAGAAAAGTAAATGAAAAATTAAGTGTATCTTTAAATGAACGTTTAGTAGAACAGGTAAATGAAGTTTGGTGTTTGGGTATAAACGTTGAGGATAAGCTTTCATCGTATACGCATACAGAAAAATTACATGTAAAGTTGGTTGGCAAACTTTAGACTACAAGACGATTTAGCAAATTTTTACCCAACAAAAGTTAGAAAAAATATTCAACACAATTATTCTGCCATGTGTTGACTACGCGGATACAGTTTGGGGCAATACTGCAGCTAGAATAATCACTGGTAATTAATTATATTAACTTTAAGTGTGAACATTTGGTTCGACAATTGAAATTGGAAACAATTAAAGAAAGAATAGTTTCACACAGCAATTTTGATTTTAAAGTGTATCAAAGGACTTGCTCCACATTATTAATATGACCTAGCGGATTTTTAAAAAATATTTATGAAACAAGATATAGTTCAAATTATAATGTATCGGTGTCTGTGTAAATAGGTATTCTGCTTGAAATGTTCAGTCATGAAGAAAACCCAGATTGCGTTTGTTTTTCTGCTAAAACCTGTATCTTGCTACTGTCTTTCATTTTTTTAACTCGGGTTTTATAACAAAATACTGTTTTTGTGATATCTCCAGGTATTATGTTTGGATCCACCAATAATTGACACACCCACATGATCCCTTGTGTTTCGTAAAGTCCCGTCAAAAATGGACCCTAGCAATAGCAACCCAGCTGATAAACATGATAAACGTGGTGTATTTCTTGCTGTGAGCCGCCATAAACTTCCGAGATGTCTTTCAACTTGTAAGTGGATTGTCATCTCAGAGCTGTTCCATACAAGTAATTTCAGTCACTAATTGGTGAGAGCCACTATCACTTAAAGGTTGTAGCCTTGTCGCAGCCCTGTAGCCGTGGCTGTGCGGTATGGCTGCTGCGATTGGCCAATCACAAACCCAGAGTTTTGCACTTTTACAAAAGTCATGAAACCATGGGTTTTGTATAATAATAAAACTCTCAGTTTTGTGTGTGTGTGTGTGTGTGTGTGTGTGTGTGTTTTATGTTTAGATCACAGAACCCTGGGATTCGTAATGAAACTCCGGGTTTTCTATCCAGAAGAATGAGAAAGAAAATCCCAGGGTTATGTCCTCGGAAATCCGGTTATAGTCACAAAACGTTAAGTTTGTTAGAATAACCTGGTTTTGTACATAAATCAACTGCAAGTCATTTGCCAGGATTTGCACTGGGAGTGAATTCTATATCTGCTCAGTTCACACACACACACACACACACACACACACACACACACACACACACATATATATATATAATATATATATATATATATATATATATATATACAAACATACATACACACACACATACACACACACACACACACACATATATACAGCTTCAAAATATGTAAGTTAGCGAAACCCTGGGTTTTCTGACGTCATAAATTCAAATATTTGGTGAAGATGCAAGACTCAGGGTATTGTGAATTATTGAACATTTCAAGCTCAAAAAAACTGAGATACCTTCACAAACCCATGATTTTGTAAAAACCGGAGTTCTTGTTGGCAAATGAAATTACACCATTTTTGGTGAAACAAATGGATGACAAAATAGTGGGCTTTGCTATTAACTGCACATTTCAAGGACAAAACCCAGAGGTTTGATCACAAATCCCTGGATTACGTATCTGATGTCCCTACCCTTAAACTAGCGACTTCATTTGATGTCTCTGTCACCGATTCCACAAGCTTTGTCCAGAGGCGCCATCCCTCGGTGACCCAAGCAGGCAATGTGACAGTCACCTGAAATCGAGTATGCTACCCTACCCAGCCTGATATTTGGTTTCAAACCAATAAAATCCATGTACACCAGAAACACTGGCACAGCCCCAAATAATTAGAGCATATAACTCAAAGAGAAACAAAAGCCTTGTGTGCAAAAAAAGAATCGTCTTTCAGTAGCTTTCAGAGATGGTTACTTGCTCCAGTTAGTGGAAGCAAAAGGAACGAACTTAGCTCACATCCCCTCCACCCTCTGAAATGGATTTGTTGGTTTCTAGCTTTCTCACTGACATGCAAACGGATGGGACTGAATATGAATCGAACACACTGAAATTATTCCACCATGCAATCAATAAATAACTTGATGAACTGGGTTACAAATATTTTCTCGTAAACATTTGTCCGTTTAAAACTAGACCGAACTTGAGATACGCCGCAAAGACCTAAAATAATCTGGCAAAGGTAATAAACCCGATAAAGCAGACATTTAAATAGATGCCGATCAGGAAAATTATCGGGAGTGGGGTTGATGGTAGCTAAAGTCTTCTCAATCTATCCGCGCATATCAAGGTGAAAAAAATAGGCAGGAGCATGACAGCTCTGCCCTGTACATTCTCTAAGGCTGTGATCCTATTTTTTGAACCATTTATAGATACATACAAGTGCCGTGAAGAACAGTTTACGGACCCCTTTTACTTCATGCTGCGTCAAACTAATGGCAAAGCCTCCAGTGACCAATGCGTCATGATTTCCAAGGCCAGCGTAGTTATGATAGAAAGAAGTGTGCCAAGAGGTAAGTTGATCCCTTTACAACAATCCTGTAACTTATACCTTCTGACAAAGGTCCGCAAAAATGCGCTATCCACTCATCATCATCATCATCATCATCATCATCATCATCATCATCATCATCATCATCATCATCATCATCATCATCATCATCATCATCATCATCATCATCATCATCATCAGTAATTTGTTTTATTACTTAACTGTTTCCATTATCGTAAATGAACATATTTTTCAAAGAATAGGACAACCAAAATTCTATTCAACTTTATCTTGATCCGTTTGTGTGGTGATGAGTCTACTCTGTGGTGCTTCATCATGTGTGGAATAAAATGTGAGCAGGCCTACAATTCATTGAAGCTCGAAAAGTTTGCACATGACCTATTTCCTTTGGCCTAGCATCAGACAAAAAGCCAGGTTACAATGAAATGGCACTGCATAGTAGTCTTGAGTGGAGAAAAAACTTGTCAGACCCTTTCGTCGACTATCGAATGTCTAGATGCACACACAAATTCCTTTTCATATGCAATTGATCTGGCGAAACAACTATTTTGGATCATAATAAAACTACACAATTGTGAGTTCCTGGCCGTTATCTCTACGTGGAACGAGCGTACCGGTGGAGCGAAAGGATACACGAGATACATTCGGCCGCAGGCGGGACATGAAGTGTATCCTTCCGCTCCACCGGTACGCGAATGCCATGCAGAGTTTACGGTCAGGTAACTGCAAGAGTGTAGTCCAGGGTATTATCGCCACTTCAAATAAAAAAATGGATAGAATGGTGTCGAAAAAGCGATTGATGAAAAATGAAATATCAGATGATAAATTAGACTGGCTGTCGTCTGGTTCGTCATATTTGTCCCAAAGGGGTTAATACACAGGGGTGTTTAACGGCGTTGTGGGGTGCAGTGAGTCGCCGAAGGAGACGAATGTTTAACCGCGACGTGGGACCAGTGAGTTGCCGAAGGCGACGAACCAGACTGGTAGGGTTAACAAAGTTCCACCCGCATCCTGCAGATGGCGCCGACCGGTGGAAATTTGCACCGGTCTGGTTCGTCGCCTTCGGAGACTCACTGATCCCATGTAGCGGTTAAACATTACCATTTCACTATACAATGACTTTCATCAATGAATATGGCACCAAGTCGTGACTTGTAGATGGGGTTTGTGAAAATCTGCTTTCTGTGCTTGGCAGACAGGGAAGATTCAGGACTGCCAAACACGTAGTTGTAATTCCCGTTCTTTCGGCCCTCCAAATCACATTCCTCATCTCCTACATGGGTTGCTTTCATTCCCTTTTCCTTTAAAAATGCTACCTGTTCTTTAATGATGGCTACTAAAGGCGATACAATGATTACAATGTATGAGGCTGAGGGATCCTCGCTGAGACTGAGACTGAGAGTGAGATGACCGTGGTTTGCCCACTGCAGCACGAATGTACCGCCATGTACATCAGACTTGCCCGAACCTGTCGACAAAGATGCAAAAACATCCTGCCCTTTGCCTATGTACTCTAGTATTTCCAGTTGAACTCCTGATACCACAGGCCGACCAAGTTTTTAAGCTATAAAGTGTACACTGTCCTTGAGTGTGGCTGCTACTGCCATGTTGGCCATGCCGTCTTGTTTAGATTTTAAATGCAAATTTTGCATGTCAAATGGTGACCTGCTTTCTGATTGGCTGTTTATAGCCGGTGCAAATTTTCACCGGTCCGCGCCATCTGCAGGATGCGGGTGGAACTTTGTTAACCCTACCAGTCTGGTTCGTCGCCTTCGGTGGCTCACTGGTCCCATGTCGCGGTTAGACATTCGTCGCCTTCGGCGATCCACTGGACCCACGTCGCCATTAAACACCCCTGTGTATTAACTCCTTTGGGACAAATATGACGAAGCAGACGACAGCCAGTCTAATGATAAATCAACATTCTAGAAACGCGCACATGAAAAAGTGGGTGGGGTTGGGCCAATGCGAAAGTAGGGCGTGCACGTGACCTTCTATAGGGATGTGTGGATCGGCAATTTGTCCCATGTATGTTTAGTCCAGAGTAACCACAGACAGGCCGTTCTGCACCGTGTTAGAATTTATTGCCGATCTACACTCCCGTGTGGAAAGGTCGCTTGCATGCTATATTTTCGCACTGACCACTTTTTCATGCGCGTCTAGGATATATGGATTTACCGTCGTCTGCTGGGGTGTTTGTGGTTGATCGCTGTTTTGACACAACACTAACAATTTTTTTACATGAAATGGTGGACAATGGACTACACATATAAGGGATAAAAATAAAACAACACTCTTGCAATTATCTGGCCGTAAATTCTGCATGGCACTCACGTGCGCGTGGAGCGGAAGGATACACTCGATGGCCCGCCTGCGGCGGGCTACATCTGGTGTACCCTTCCGCTCCTTGAGTACCCTCATGCCATGCAGAATTTTCGGCCAGGCACTCACCCTCCTGTATTTTTATTATCAATTCTACACGGTGCGGAAAGGCCCATTTATGGTTACTCTAGACTACACATACTTGCGATAAAATGTCGACCCAATGTTTGTGCATAGGCCTACCTGCACGTAAGGTTAGGCACTCTTTCAATGCGGTCACCCTTCTTCTGTTCAGTGACAACAGGCCTACATGACATATGCATGTTAAACCCATACATGTGGAGTCCAGAGTGCCAACGCAGCATTCTTCAGCGCCTAGAATTTACAGCTGACCCATAAGCATGTGTGATACGCGCAACTGTTTCTCATTCCGTGGACATGTTATGATCTCGATCTTTCTCTTATTGTTTTCTAAGTTCATACAACCATCAATAACATCCACAAGCATTGAGAAAACAAAGACCACCATAAAATGAAAACATTTTTTCGTTGAAAGTTGTTGCCACACGCTGTAGATCGTCACGTCTACGGCTACTCAGGAGTACACATACATGGGATAAAAATAAAACAAAACTCTTGCAATTACCTGGCCGCAAAATTCTGTATAGCATTCTCGTACAGTTGGAGCAGAAGGATACACTCTTTGGCCCGCTTCGCGGGCTTCATCTCGTGTATCGTTAACTCCATTGGTAGGGTCATGCCATGCAGACTTATTGACCGGACACATTCACTTGTGCAGTTTGATTATTATTTGATTATATATGAAACTTACTCTGTCAATGTTCGCCGAAAGCACATCCTTAATATGTTCTAGGTACCATAGACACCGTTTCGAAGTGCGCAACAACACTGGACTCGCCGAATTCAAAACTCCCTGCAAGTATATTTATTAAATGTAAGTATACATCATTTTGATGTTAAGAATGGATGTTTTACATTGATAATAGCAAATCAGTTTACTTCTGGGATCCTTACGTTACAGTAGGTCTAAAGTAGGACTATAAACAGTCACTTTTAACAGTCTTTGGTTCATCTAAAACTAACAGCAATATTTGGGTGTTCTGTCAGCATATCTATTCAAGATAAGTTCGGTCTTCCCCCATGGTAGCAAATTTTACATCCAGATTGGCCTGACCTTCTCCAAGTAACCAGGTGTGCGTCAATATTAGTTAGGCCTTCTCGCAGTTGCCAGGACTAATACATCAGGGTTAGTCAGGCCTTCCCTCAAGTGGCCAGCTTAACATCAAAATCAAGTGGGCCTTCACCCAATTGGATAGATGTACACCAAGATTAGACAAGCCGTCCCAAAAAGTGGCAAAGTTAACGTCAAAATTAAGTTGGTCTTCCGCAAAGTGGCCAAGTTTACTTCTTTCCATCATAATTCATTGTATTTTCTGCTCTTGACCTTGCAAAGTTGCAAACTTGGTCTTTTAAGCTTTGTTTTTTGAAGGCTAATGTATGGTATAATTTTGGACTCATAGGGACAAGATAAGGTGTCCCTATCATGGTTTGCACCGTGGTAATTAATTTAATAAGTGACATCCTCAAGTATCAAATTTATCAATTCATTGGAAATACTGTATAATTCTTGTAACATACAGCTGCCGTATATCGGTTGTCTCTTTATTCACCAGCGATTCACCACCGAAATGTTTTGAACAACCTCGCACAAGATGCGTATCTTAGTGCATCATATTGAATTGGAGATTACTGCTACTGAATTAATTCCTGAGGGACCTGTACACCTATGAATGGCTATAAATTTTGTCCCTAAAACCTATCAGAAATAATCCAGCGTCGTGAAAGTCATCTGCTACCTCTTTCCGTCAAGAATGAAAAAAGGCGACCAGTCAACAGCTTCTATGTGCGCACGTGCATAGTTTGCTGAGGAAGGCTGTTGACTCGGTCCCTGAGGGTAAAGCTGCGCTAATGGTGATGAGCTTGATGTTGATTGTGATAAAGGGTTTTTCTGGAGTCAATGTGGGCAAAAATAAAATAGCCTTATATAATCTTCTTGCTTTTATAGATCCATTCGCGTTTTCTTCACTGTCATGTCCTGCTTCATTCGCCAGAGGTACATATCATATAAGTTACTCCAAAACTACACCCAACCAGAAGCTCTGTGCAAACAACGTGGCATCTGAAGCAACGATAACGGACAAAACGATCACCATAAAGACATGTAAACCAAGTGGTGAGGTGGTTAACTACAGTAAGTGTTTATAGTACATGCGATATTATGTGCGCTTTAAGTGATGTTGGGAGGTCATTTTCCCTGTCGTTTTTGTTGTTTTGTTTGTTTGTTTTCAGAATAAAGCACGGTCTTTTTATCGCTGATGATACTAGTTTTCTTTAAAGGTCAGCTTGATTGAATGAATACCATTTATTGAAAAGGTTGATGTTTTTGCTAGTTACAAATCATATCTGAAAACCGAAATGTTCAATTTCATTTTCGAATAATTTTTTTTTTTTTTTTTTTTAGCTCCGAAGGTGCGTCACATTTGCGACATGAAAGCGCGGGAATTTTGCTGCATGCGCGCACTGTACATAGCGTAAACCCCCATTCAATGTATTATAGTAAACTCCAGGATATGAAACTCCAGTCCGATCCGGTTGACATCGCTCTCGCAAACTTCCCCAGAATTTTTATTTCGACAACTTTCAAACAAAACGATTTGGTGGTTTCTCTTCTTATTACGTGGACGTCACGCCGGGTTGAAATGAAAGCCTATGTTTGTCAGCGCAAAATGAAATTAAATAGCTTTTTTCAATTAAATGCCCACACAACGCGAATCCTCTCCGGGAAATTTGGTGGTTATCAAACTTTATTATTTTAAACCATATTGGCAATACATTTGTCCTTTACTATAGTTAGTGTGGGATGTTTCTTCGTCAAAAGTTAATAATGGACGGCAAAAATAAACTTGTTGCGTCACATTTATCTCGCCTGTTTTGGAAAGTTAATCGGGGAACAGCACCCCTGTTTGCTTGTTTAAATGCATTGCCTGGCAGTTGTCGGAAATGCAAAACTTTTTGGTTATCGTCGGCAGCCCGAATTAAGTACCATATTTGGATCTATGACTCCGTTACCTCGAATGAGTTTCCAAATATGGACATTATAGTTAAATTTGACTGATTTATACGGCGGAAATATCAACACACATCACATTTAGCCGATCGGAGGAGAGGATCTGAGTATACAAAATAGAACACAATTTGGTCTTTCCAAAAGTACCAATCATTCCAGACATTAGTAAACAAAAAACGGCCCTGCGCCATTAGAGGATTGGCAACGGCCAATCACTCCTTCGTCGGGCATGGACTAATTTTGTCATATAGAATTCCACACAGGGAATGGATTTAGACAGCACGAGTTTTAAAACCATTCACTGCGAGCCTTTGGCAGTTGGGGCTGACGGGGACGGTGGGTCGGGAGTGTAAACCAAACAAATAGGCCTATTAATTACATTATATGTTACATATCAGGTCGTAGCAAACGAATAGGCCTTATCATGAACAGACGAAATGTCGTCATTCCACTGTGGACAATGATGCAGCCCATAATGGGGCCAAAGTGGAGAGCATCATCGTTATTTCACTTACTTCAACTTTAAGGGTATTCTTAATTTTTTTTCCTTTTCATCTTAAACTTTTAAAGCTATTTTATCCGTTTTAATTACAACACCTAATATTTGTGGTTAACATCTGATTTGGATAGCTCTCAATTTTTCTTTAGGAGCGAACCAAGTTTGATGTTTTTCTTTGCATCAGCCAAGTAAAATAGACTGGAAAAATATCAGAATTACCAACATCGCGAAGAAGTGACCTTTACACAAATTAAACCCGGTACATTAGTACTATTTCCAGTGAAAAGAAACATTTATTATCATTCAACTACTTTCACTTTATTGTATATTGAAAATTCAGTTTTTCAACTCCAATTTGTATTAAATGGAGCATTAATGTCACACTCACCAATAAAACTTTGAAAAAAAACAAGTGGTGGTAAAAAAATCACTTTGGTACTGTTATTAAGAATGTGTGTATAAAACCATTTCTTTTGGGGTGTATAAAATAATCTTGCATTCAGGTATATCATAAACATTGTTGTTTGATTTAGGCTAGCACTGAAAAACTCTTTAGAAAATATCCATTATTGTCGGCAAGTGTTTTTCAACACCCATGCAACGAAGTTCGCAAAATAAAGTTGTAAATGTAATCTGTGTATTAAAATACACACAGTTTCTCATCTCAAGGGCTGGAGTGCAATTTCCAGCAAGGTGAACAAAAATAACGGCCTAATATCTTCCCGTGTCCGACATTTGGGAACACCTACCTTTCTGCTCATAGCAGGATTTTCTCAAACACATTTAGTAAAATGTGTGTGTGTTCGCAATCCAAAGAGTGTGATTTGACAAGGAACATACGCCAACAATCCACAGCGTTTTGTCTTTTCAGCGGCACTGCCTAACAACATCAATTAATACAATTTGATTTTCAGTTTGGCAATGAACGCAACCTAGCGCTTCAAAACTGTCCTACAATTGGGCACCCCAGTGTAGGCCTACGTCAGGCAAAAAATGCGATTGCGGAAACCCAACCCGAGGGGCTTCCCACCGGGATTAACGCATTTCACCAGATGAAATAACTACACTTCAAGGAGTCATCAAATCATATATAAATACATAAAGACTCAACTACGCTTTTCTTAAAGTTTTCACAGTTCACAGTGAAAAGACAAACACTCTTTCAGTTCACAGGTATTGAATATTGACGAACATGCATTAGTAAAGTCCCCTTGGGGCCCCTCTATATCGTTTGGCCCTGTCTGCATCAGGTCACATCTCAGCTGTAGCAACGATATTACAGTGCAGTCACTTTCTGACTCTGCAAGTGCCTTCCTTCCCAGCATACATGTTGTCTCAAGTCTTTCACCGGAGTGAAAACTCGCGGAGTGAAATTCACGATGAAGTACATCTCCAGTGTTGGGAAGGGAAGGGGCTGGAGGTTGGGGTGGGTGGGGAAGAGGGTTGCTGAAAACCTAATTTACATTCTGTAGGTCTACTACATTTTCCCCACTTTTGCCGAACTAAAAATACCCAAATAGTACTCCCCATTTGATTTTTCCCACATTGTGTTGAATTAGAATTATGCTTTTATAGCGGTGTACATGAATTAGAAATCAATAATTTTATGCCATGCACTCATGACATTTCATGATTTATACTCAGAACCAAATATCTTCAAAATGCTTCACATACTTATGCCTATATCACCAGTTGAAACGAAAAATAAGTAACCTCGCTTTGATATTTTGATCAAATTTCGCAAAGTGTTGTCGTCTGCATTTACCTCAATAACAAAAAAAAATTGTTTTATATATTGCCGTCAGATGACACTGCACAGGCGTGCCCTTTAAAACTTTAATAAAAGCACTTGTTGAAGATCACCAGATAAAGATCACGAATTCATGTTTGATGGGTCTACACTTTGGGCTTTGGAGCAAATTTTAAACAGTTGCAGAGTAAGTGGTCATAGCTTATTTTTGTTTAAAAAACCTGACCAATGCGTTGCAGCTTTTTCGTTTTTGAAAACGCAAATTACGAATAGGCCTATTTGACACGGCCCCTTTTTTATCACGTACGGCAGCCATGTTGGATCTGCGGAAACGCAGGTGCTCAATTTACATGTTAGGACAAGTGAGTTGTCATCATGCGTACGTAGTTTCAGTTGCTAATAACAATCCATGTCATACCCTTTTGTTTCAGTAGAATACCCCTTTATAAGTCCTATATATGCCGGGATGGAGCCTCCCATGAGTCATAACGAAAAATACGTGCAGTCGGTGACGCGGACCCGGGATGTCGGTGGTGGCAGACCAGCGTTCACTATCAATATTCAATATTGGCATGAACACTAAATAGTTGATACATTATAAAAATTGAAACTGATTTCTGTTAATTAATGATATCATTTTACAGACAACCCATCAGACACAACCCTCACATGTATCGCTCGATTCAGCTCTGTGCTGATTGGCAGCCACGTAAATAATGGTGACGTCACAATATTGGCCGACAACTCGAACACAGGAAAACCAAAGTTTTATTGTGCGGTAAGACTTCTTGTATGTTTCAGCAACGTTTTGTTCTTTGTTTTAAGTGGACCTGATGAGTTTGTCTAGGCTTATAATGCCGTGGCTCATTTTTGAATTGACAATGAAGTGGTCATGAAGCTTTGAGATCGTAGGAAGCAATACTGGCAGTGGCCCATAACAGGGTGACTGCTTGGTAATTGTTGGCAGGGAATCAAAAGGTCGTGAACAACAGGTCGTTGACACCGGATTGTTTACAGAGTTATGTGTAATCTGCAATACTGTAATCCCATTGGTCAATGCCCTTGGCAACGACGGTTACAGTGGAAGGACTGGAAATTAACTTTGTTCGGTTACTCCATACCTGAAACAGCGACCCGAAAGTCATACATAACTTATATTCTGCAAAGCAACGGGACTACTCATGCCGGCAGAGAATCCATGCAGCACGACATTGATATATTCGTGATTGCTTGGCAAATGACATGGAATTGGAAATGACCTCAGGAACTCTTGACTCTGACCTCATAATTCTCGTGCCTCCCTCACAATGTTTATCATGGCCCCTGCGACATGGTACAGATTCTATGAAAGCTCCCTGTCAACAATTATTTACCAAGCTTACGAGTACATCCTGTAGATTTTGTCTTTATTCAGAGCAAATACTGCTGCATTTCAATGAATATCCCCCCCCCCCGTCAAATTATCTGTGCCTATCGTCCTTAATAGATGCATTATTCTGAGAATGCACCGAGTTCCCTTAGTTTTGGTCAGTTTAGTTAGAATTTCACACTCTCGGTAGTAATGACCGGGAGAAGATGCTATGCTCGTTGAATAGATTGCAAGTCGTACACGAGATAAATTGTAATGTTTCGCCGGCCGTTTGGCGTGTATAATGTTTGTATTTACGGTCTATGCATATGTAGTGTATGAGTATATGTATATTCATATATGCATAAGTATGAGTATTCAAACTTAACACAGATTATTAATACTAAAATGAGACTGCAATGAGTCCAATGTACGTATATTTCGTCACCCCATCATTACCAAATGAAAAATGGACCTAACCCAACGGAAAGATAGAACTATTTATATATATATATATATATATATATATATATATATATATATATATATATATATATATATATATATATATATATATATATATATACGAAAAAGGGTACGCCGCTAAAAAGGAAAAAAAGGACTACTCTAAGATCTTTCCTGTGCACGTGTGTGTATGCATGCATAATATATATGTTTGTGTGTTCCAGAAAACTAAAGTAGACCAAACTTCAGTGAAGATATTTCTTTCCCTGAATACATTGTCTGATGCCAAAATCATATGTCCCGCTGATCTAACATACAACTCTGCATCAGACACCTCTACAAGCAAATCGAGGGCATACGAGCTAACTCGTAAGTACAATACACAATATAGTTTCATAATCCTTACATCGCAAAACCTACCATTATGTATGCAGCCTGTTATGGCACAGAGCCACAACCCATATGCCATCAGCAGACCGAAAATTCAAGTGGACTTTGGCCAAAAGCAGTAACGTATGATAAGACAGCTCAATAGTTGTCAAATTTTAATGCATAAATAGGCTATCGGCCAAGGCTCCAAACTGTTTCGTCTTCGTTTTCCTTGCATATTTTGCACTTCCCATCACTTCCCGCCGTCCATTTTTGCTTCTGCTTCTCAAGATTAACTACCCATGCTCTCCCTTGGAATGGTAATCTTGAAGCCTTATTCCCATCCAAATACCTTCTCTTCACTGGCTTTTCTATTGCTTGGTAATTAAGCTTCAATGTGCTCATCTCTTCAACCCCTCCTTTCCACTCCTTCGCGTGCTCTCATGATACAGCCAGCATTTTTCGTCCATGTAGTGTCAACCTCATGTGGCCCCTGCAGGTCAGAACTTGTCTATGTCTAGCACTCACTTTGTCCGTTCGGTAAATGCCTCAAGATACGTCGTCCTGCACCACATATCATCTCCTGTCTGCTGCAAGTAGCCCCAATGGCCGAACTTTGCCTTTGCTAATCTATCCCAGACATTCAACCACCCAATGTCCCCTAATACTGCTTCTGCTGCCACACATGGCAGATACTTTTACTGATCTCTCTCTTCTGCCCTTCCCGACCGTTCCAGAACTTTCTCTCTCGTTGCATCTAACCCATATAAGTTGCCTGGGACTGCTACCCTCTCCCAAAGCACCCTCCCTATGAATGCTCTTTTGAAACTTTTTGTTGTTGTTCGTATAATCGTACTTATTGTTTCATTGACAGAAAATAGAAAATTGTGTACATAATATTGAAAGAAAGTTTTCCAGTTAAGCTTATTGCCTCACATAAATAACAGTTGAATTGCCGAATCATTTTTGTGATATACTTCTTATTGGAATTTGGACAAGTTTGCAGGACCTTCTCTTGTTCTCTATGTTAAGTGGAGCTCTTGTCGCACATGCAGTATTTCACGCAACTGCTCAAGTTATAAACATATAACCAAATACCCCAAATGTGTGCTTCTCTTTCTTTATATATTGCCAAAATGATACCTCTTTTCATTCGTTTGTAGCAAATGCATGTTTAAAGGACAAGCCATGTAAAAACGGAGCCACTTGTGTCAATCAATTTGATAGCCCGCGGTACAGCTGCGTATGTGCAGCCGGCTTCACTGGCCCGAAGTGCGAAACAAGTAAGTGCATGCATTCTGTACCATACTCATGTGTATTGTACATGCCGTCCTACTATTTGGTAAGCAAAAAAAATGGTTACTTGCAACGCCGAATAGTCTACAACTGTGATTTGTTAAAATGCATATTCCTGAAGTTCCTTTCTGGCCTAATTTGATAAGAGTAGTTGGCTTTTTTGATCAACTGTGGGTGTCATCAGTGGGTAAGGCTAGTTTGTGGCTGTGGTCACCGCACAGCACCGCAAGCCGGTCGTGTGGACATAAATTTAACACCGGTGAGGGCAGCAATGAGCCCAAAGGAATGAGTCATGAAAATTTGACAAGGTATTTTGGCTGTTTAGAAATACCTTTTCATGCGTTTGGTTAATACGGATAGGACTTCATGTAACATGTGCTTAACTAATTACTATGCACGTGATATTTTGGCGTTGTTTACTACGTTGAAGAATTCTTCTGTCACAGTGCTGTAGATTGTAACAGTGTTTAGAAAACAAACACGAAGGCAAGTGGGACCGGGGTTGTCATGTGAGGATAATTCCGTCCCGTCGGGGGTTTATTCTGATTTTAACAAGGCAAATTAAATCGATGAAAACGCAAGCATACACCTCATTCGGGTAGGCCTACCTGCACAAACTACAGCAGGCGCTTCGAGTCATATGGATATATGAGACGTAACCGTTCACACATGCGCCCCCTAATGCTAAATTGATTGGCACTCTCCTGTGTTGGGGGTGCATGTTGGCATTTTCCATAAACCTGTTTCTAACCTTTGTATCTATTAATTTATGAATTATCAGTCATTTATCACATATTTTGTGACAAAACACGTTAATTTTGATATATATTTAGGCACGTTAACTGCGCAAATGATCGTTCTTTGTTGCCAGAAGTGAATATTTCTGTGGTTTTCGTATCTCTAACACTGGAGAGTTACCGGACAGTTTGGCACTAGGGGGCCCATATGTGGTTAAGATCACGGGGCTCAGCATCTTTTAAGTCATCCGAATAAACAGATGCATGCAATATGTCCTTTTAAGTTCTGTTTCTTGTGGTGTTCTTGATTTTGACCTTGAGTGACCTTGAAAGGCAAAGAGTTAATACCTTCAAGTTGGTAATGGTTGTTGCTGTCACTCTTCGCTCAAAATGATAACTCTGACACTGAGTGAGTGAATTAAGACTTTAGCATTGCAAACGGAGATGATAGCCTTATAAAAAAAGCGACCTTGCTGTTGTTTTGAAGTTTACAGGACTACTTAATTCTCTGCATACGAGGTCAGCTGAGCACAAGCCTATGCTGTAGTTTCGAAAGAGTCGTGATAAAAGTTAGTCCATATCATATGGGCCACGCCTTCAATTTGCTCTCTTAGCGTTGCACGCCTACAAACTAGCATAATGATATTGGTCTGGTAATGTCCATTGAGAAGTCCGAGATCATCGTATTACCGTAGGGCCACCCCTTATTAAAATAGAATTAACAGAACCTCATGACACAAAAAAACAGTGAGCACTATATCAAACTTATCAAAAAAAAAAAAAAAAAAAAAAAAATCCAAACAGTGGTGTCATCTTAAGCAAGTTGATACAAAATTCTTAAATATTCGGACAAAATTCAACACTGATTATATCCAACCTGTGATGTACACATATAAACAATATACTGCGGAGAATAATTAGACTTTCATTAGGCTAAACACAATGTACTAAACCCGTAAGGCTGTACGTCCTTGTATTATCTCGAATGTTTTGCGGAGGTTTGATAACAGTATCGGAAAAACCAAATCTTCGACATCTTTGTTCATATCATAAGATTGTTCCGTTAGATCGTATTTGTTGCGTATTTTGCATTTCGATTATGGTATTCTTGCCTAGTTTCACGTAATGGTCTTTAAAAATCATTTTCAGTTTACTATCGACGAATTTATAGAAAAAATGATATTCCGAATTTAAAACATACCCCTTTTTTAAATAAGATTTTTGAAAAGTGGATATATGTTATCGTGATATGACTCGGGCTGCCATTTTTAAAGTTATAATTTAAACATATTTATTTATTCTGGATCGTCTAATAGTATACATCGAGATACTAAAAAACAGGCTCTCCAGACAAATTTTTACAGTCAGAGCCAAATGACATATTCCGTTATAATATTGTAAAATATTTAGGATTTATGAATATGAGCGTTCCAACTGAGGTATTCAATGATAGTGATTGCTGGGGAGCGTACCGATTAGCACTTGGAACTAACATGGTATTTATTTCCCTTTCCGGTATTCTGGACATTTTATGTATGTTTTCAAATTGTATTAAATTTGTTTCAGCTATAGTGAGTGAGAATTTGTTTGTTTTCGCCTAGCTGCATTTTTTTTCTTTATTTGTTTGAGTATTTAATAATTTTGCCATTTATGTGTATGTCTGCGCTAACGTTGGAAGAATGTGATGTTGTGGGCAAGACAATAAATTCAGAGCCCTCACTGGTCAGCTTTTAGCTTTGTTATTTTGCAAAATATCCGCACACACATTGATAAACCCACTTTAACCAAAATGGTTGCGACAGACTTTATAATTTAGGTTCAGCGTACTGATGTGCCATTTATTGTTTTTATTCTTAATATTTGAAACAAAATTTAAACAAAAATTAATCATGTTTGAAATACACACAAGCTTTATTTGAATGTAATTAACTATCTTTTCCATTTCAATGTACAGATATCGATGAATGCAAATCAACGCCTTGTAAAAATGGAGGAACATGTGTTGATGGGATTAATTCATATAGGTGCTCTTGCGTGCCCGGCTATACTGGCACCCATTGCGAGACAGGTGAGAATGTTTCATTTGTGAACAACGTTCCCAAACCTAATTCAGCTTTCACAGCCAGTCATCTTTCCTCGGCAATGCATGTGTGGGGATGATTATGCTTTAAGACTTGATTCATAACCTAGATGTCTGTACTGATGTCATGTATCAATTTTATGCCTTTCAAGCTTAAATGAGACGCTTGATTTTAGCCGACTGAATGCGACATATATATTCATCGCGATCGTTTTAATTCTATATAAATCGTTCTGCCGGAGAGTAAAACATGTTCATATTTCAACAGATTTCAGAAAAATGACTCAGCATTCTTCTAAGGAAAAGCATGCGAATTGTGTCTGTGACTATTTCTACAGCAGATAGTGTTAGTTGAGTCCCAGAAACATCCAGATTTTGTTAAGCTTGAAAACCTGCAGAGTTTTTAAATCGTACTTTTCAGATATTAATGAATGCAGCTCAAATCCATGTCAGAATGGGGCAGCTTGTTCAAATGACATTAATAAGTACACCTGTACATGCAAGCCAGGTTATACAGGCAAAAACTGTCAAACTGGTAAGTCACCCCCAAAATCACCGTCCAAAAGAAACTGAATTCAAAATTTCTATATAAATTACGCCTATGATTTATTTTGTTTTTGTATTTTTCTTGTTTTTCACATTTTATTTGTTCTCGTTTTTTGGGGGGGGGGGGTTTGTTTTTTTGTTTTTGTTTTTTGGTTTTTTTTTTTGTTTTGTTTTTGTTTGTTTGTTTGATTTTTTCTCTGTTGTTTTGTTTTTGTTTTGTTTTTTGTGTGTATGTTTGGTTGGGGGGTTTTTTGTTGTTGTTTTTGGTGACTAAAGGACAAAACACTGGTCTAAATGAACTCTGTGAGTAGTAATCGAAAAAGCACCCCTCATCTATATATGATTTTTTTTAATGATTCAATAATTAAAATCCATGGAGTAAAACCTTTTATTCTGATACTTGTTTGTTTATACTCCAATGGAAAGAAGATGGAGCAGATCAACGGATTTCCTCGGTAATTCGCTGAAAGCGCGCCGAGGTAAACTGTTTAAGGAGTCTCCAGCTTGGGACCGACACCGTTAGATTATCATAGCACAGTGGTGACTACCACATGGATCAAACGCGATTTTTTAAGCGACAAGTAATGTGCCATATGACTTCTAATTTGATAATATCATTATCATTAATGGCATAAAGCGGCCAAGAAAAATCCAAAAGCTAAACGCCATATTATTCTATGAGGTCGTGTATATAACATGTTTGTGGCAGCAGATCACATTTAGTATTAGTAGCGATGTACGGTGTACTACGACGCGCATCTCCGACGAAGCAAAATGTATTACCCGAGGCTATGGCCATGGGTAATACATTTCGCTATGTAAGACATGATTGCCTCAGATAATACGTTTTGCTCGACGCAATACACAGTACATCAATGAATAATGAATTTCCCCATTTTGTTCCCATCATAACCTTGTATATTGCAATGTATTGAAAACCATACCCTTCCTCCCACCAGTCATCGTGCTCGGAATGTCTATGATCGTGATGACATCACATTTCGCATGTTAGTGCAATAAGAATGCCGCCAGGGTGTGTGAACACATACCCTTAGCAACCCATTGAATGATGGCAGCATCCAATGCCTGTTAACAAAATAAGATGGCTGGAAACTTAACTTAAATCAGATAACAATATACATTTGTATACAGAGGAATCAATTCGCCATCTCTTAATTCCAAAGTTGGACAATATATCAGTCCTCCGAGATAGCATTGCTGAGTGGTGCTGCTATTGTAGAAACTTGACAGCATCACGTTTGTCAATGAAACCAGTCAGCGTGCAGTAAACGAATTGGTCATGACAACATTCCTTACACATGTTTCTGTCTTTCAGATATCAATGAATGTGTGCCAAATCCATGTAAAAACGGAGCAGCCTGCACTAATCTTATCAATAAGTACACTTGTAGCTGTAAACCCGGCTTTACCGGATATAACTGTGGCACCAGTAAGTTTTACTAAGCTGTTCATCCGGACGGTAACATCATGTAAACGACAAAAATTACATAAGGTAGACCCTGTTTTGCATCAACCACATCGTTGTCGTCGATGTCCAACCAACACATGCACCACACTTACGACATTGAATACGCCACATTTGGTTCACAACGACGCGAGACTTACTAAGGATCACGGGTTTGGGTTATTACCTGTTCACATTAAGCTTTAAGCATGGGAGTGAAGTGTCTTTTTTTGCAAAGTAAATGAGAGAGAAAATCACAAATAAGCACATGAACGTTTCCTAATGTAACCCTAAAATGAAAAAATACATATGTCGTGGTTGTGAAGTTTGTTGCTTTTTCCGTGTTTCTGGTGAAGGTAGACTGTAAACTGCCTGCATCCAGACAGCCATCTTGTAAATACGAGAACTTAAAGACTAGGAGTTATCCCAAAGGTGTGACTAAAATTATAAAAGTAGCGGATTTTATACAAATATGTTGTCTTTTTCTTTACTTTCATTACCCCCAAAGCAGACCCAAGCTGCGTATTTTGTTTACTCAGCTGGGGTGTGTCCTTCTTTGACAAGGTCACTGTTTTAGCATTGGGAAAGTGACTCCGTTTCAAATTTGCTGAGTACGGTTACTATGGTAACAGGCTCCAGCACACTGGGGACCAGAGGCTGCTACTGGTGTAGGTGGTAATGATGAACTTTCTAATTGGTGTTTCAGTCGAGGAGGAAGGTCACAGTACAGTTTTGTTTCCCTTGCTATAAATAAAATCCTGCCGAAGAAGGGCAGACCAAGTGTAGTAACACGGAACTTGGTCTGCTCTGCAGCCAATTACTTTCAATATATAAAGAAAAGAATCTGTTTAGCAGCAGTCAATAGTCTTGAAAATGATGTAATAGATATGCTCATATGTCTCTACAACCCTGACAAGAAAGAAAACTACTTTCTCTTGAGGACAAGAACAACGCCTCCAGGCAGCATCCTGCTGGGAATAGCCAGTCTTATTTGATTTCTTAGCATATGCTCACAGCAGGGCAGAGTCTGCAACTCTACCCTGGGTTTCCCTTGAAACCCCGGGTGAAGAGTCACTACTGTTTATAAGGGACTGAAACCATCATCATTAAGTGTTTCGGCAGGTGCATTTTAAAAAGTCTGAATGCTTACCACTTGGTAGCTCGGCAGACATACAATGCTGTCTATCAAGTTAAGACATGTAATATTTACGTTAAACACTATAAGTACGTGGCAGAAGAACATCCATTACTCCTGAAAGACAAATGACGGATATCCAAAGCAACGGAGAGCAAGACCAAAAATGTACCTCAAATGATAATACTGTAAATTTTCTCGTGCATATTTGATAACATCTTGAGGCGCTTTATTCATGTGTTTAATTTTTCATGACGATTTTTCTACTGAAAAGAACCGCACAATTTATACACCTGGAGGATTAATTTTGCATAGCACCGCAGCCGTGAATACTTTTAATCTGGTAATAAGGCTCTGGACTGAGAAATGAACACTACAACGTATTTCTCCACTTAGCCCAGATAATTGACTTTTGCTTTAGTTAGACCCGAACTTGGTGAACGTAGCAGAAGCCTATGCAACACCAGTGTGGCCGACAAAATCGTGAACGTGCAAAATCTAGAACGGATAACGTTTAATTGTTTGCAAAGACGGACCAACTCGACATTTGATAACATCTTGTAATGTTTTTCTTTCTGGTAACTTTCCTACGGAAAAGAAACATATGTATGCCAGCACAAATCATTTTCCACAGCGCCATGGCGATTCTGGATGTCTTAATGCAAAATGCAGGTCCGAACTACGCTGTTAAGATTTGACCATTTCATCACCATACGTTCATATCTTTGAAAACTGGTTTGTATTTCCTTTCAATACAGCAGCAAAAATTTAGTTTAGATTGTCGGATGTCTGACATATCAAATTTCTTTGTAAACATATATAACCCTACATGTGTAGTCTGTAGACTTAATGCTAACTGGGTTTGGGCAGGGTGACAGTTTCATCAACATGCTCACCTAAACACTTGCAAATATTGTTGAAGTAAACACTGAGTATCAAAGAGCTCTTCTTTCACGAAGATCGTTCTCATCTTTGTTGTACTTGTGGTTTGTGCTACAGTTAAGGACAATATGTACATGGAGTTTTCTGTGCCTTTGATCAAACTTGTCTCATCGGATGCTCGTAATTTGACTTTCAGATATCGACGAGTGTGCCTCTAACCCATGCAAAAACCGCGGTAAATGTAACGACCAGATCAATAAATATACGTGCTCATGTGTGGCTGGTTTTACTGGAAGAGTGTGCGAAACGAGTAAGTTTCTTTTTTCTTGAATTTAAAACCTAATGTAAGTAAATATAAATCTGCTTCAATGGTTTGAAAGGCTTATAATGAAAACGGTGCAGGGAGTGTCATATCTTACTTTTCTTACCCCAAAATGTGTCCAATTTCATCTTGGATATGGACGCGTAAAACACGAAGTATCTAATTTTTATGTCATGTGTATCTACCATAAATCCATACTGGTATTGTATGCAAATTCATCAAAATCGGCTGATTCAGATGGACTTTGGAATGGCAAAAATACAAAAAAGATACCATCACGGTAGTATTTGTATATCAGTTCGAGAAGGTGACTTCTGACAGAATTTTAACTCTCAAATCTATCTATCTATCTATCTATCTATCTATCTATCTATCTATCTATCTATCTATCTATCTATCTATCTATCTATCTATCTATCTATCTATCTATCTATCTATCTGTCTGTCTGTCTGTCTGTCTGTCTGTCTGTCTGTCTGTCTGTCTATCTGTCTATCTGTCTATCTGTCTGCCTGTCTGTCTGTCTGTCTGTCAGAGGTAAGGGCATATGAACAAATCCTCAGCCAGTGAGATGACAGTGGGTGGTGTTCAATTAGTGGCTATAGGCCTGGCAGACTTGAGTCGCCAATATACGCATTTGCTGAATGCGCCTTGCATGTTGACATGACTGTGTCATCATACATGTATGCGCCTTGCATATTGCCGTGACTGTGTTATCATACTTGTATGCGCCTTCATGTTGACATAACTGTGTCATCATTAATGTACTTCACATAATGACATGACTATGTCATCAAACATTTATGCGCCTTGCACGTTGACATGACGGTCACCATTCATTGCACGTTGCCTTTGAAATTTAGGGTAAATGAAGTTCATCTAAGTGTATCGATGGGGCATTAAATGGAAGTCCATGAACCAGACCATTAATTATACTCATAAATATCTCAGGATCGTATCAAGTACCATGAAGACACCTTATAGTAGTTTGCCATAAAGTTCAGCTTTAACTATTTACCATCAAAATTGCAATATGCTTTCATGAGCACATACTATTTACACCATTATTTACGGGGCAGTCCTGGGCCCAGTCAAAGGTATATTTTCATTTTTTTAACTCTTTTGGGACTGAAGTTTTGATGACCGTTTTGCTCCGTTGAGCTGCACCTGAAACGTTGACAAAGCCACGTGCTTTCAATGTAAATGCCATCCGGCAAAACACTGCAGGTACGATGGAGTAGAACACGCTGTTTTGTGAAACTTATTGAAGGGTTGATATGCGTTTACAAATGGACGTGGTTTCCGACGATGACACAGGAACGTCGCATTCCCGGAAGGCTTCATGAAAACCTCGTGTGTAACTTGATTACGCAGACAGCCATGCCCATGGAGGGGGGGGGAGGGGCGGAGGGGGGGGGGGTATGTGTTTGTCCCTCAAAGATATGGTAGCCTTAACCCTGTTAATTGTTCTAACGAAAATGCTCAAAATTGTGGATCTATCATTTGTAAAACAAATACTGGCGTTTTATATTTCTGAATTGATTCCTAAATGTCATCACAAAAACACGCATTTGCAAACTTGATATCGTTCATTATCAGCACAACAACAAGGAAATTAAGAATCAACACTTTAAACACGTGTCGACCCACCATCTTGGTTCGTGTGTTCTCTTTAGACAACCTATGCCTGATGTTGATGAAAGCCTTACGATATAACATAGACAATCTCTTTTCCAGTAGTGTATTGACCGGGTAACCGGTTACCCACAACTTGATGTCCTGATAATGCCAGATACGTCAAAACTTTTCTAATTTTGTGCACTTGTAGTTTGTTACGGCAATCCAGGTACATAATACCATTTCTACTCTTGTACATGTATGTTGGCTTTGTTGTTTGCAAACTATGAAAACGCACAAATGTACATGCAGCTAATTCACTGGGCCACCAGCGCCATAAAGGTGAACATGAATTAGGCATCGCCACCTAACCCCAAGCGTACTTCAAGTTCTGTATAGAAATATTTTTCGGTGGTTGAAATACGAATATTCATTCAAATGTTGAATATAGTGGGTTAGGCATTGTTACAGAACCAACATGCAGTTTCCCATAAAGTATCGGATTACCAAGTGATTTTTGTGTGAAAATCGGAACATTTTGTTCTTTGTAAAATAAACGGGTACCCGGGTAATTTTTAATACCCAATATCGGGTACCCGGGTGGTAATATTCACTGCCCGTCAATGCGCTGTTTTCAGATTTGAAATACCTCGTTGTATTTCTAGTACCTTGTAATGTCCCGTTTGTTTTGTATGTGAATACAGCGGCTCCTAATGTCTAGAAAGCTTACATTGCAGTTTAATTTCTGCAAGTACTGGCTGCTATAAACAGGTATGTTCAAAATGTTAGTCGAAATGTTTGATTTCAGGTCGAAAGTATTATTTTGGTTTTTAATTGAGGGTATACGTATAAAATGATATACTGTGCAGTTTCAAGGGTGTATCTGCATCGTACCATATAATGCAATTCAGGTGTCCCAGCTACTGCGTTTGGTTAACTGTATCTCCCAGAATTGTACCTGGGTTCTAACACGGCCCATGTATGCCAAACTGCTAAATGGACAACAATCTTCCTTACAGTCGTTCTTGAAACTCCTAAGTTTTAATGTTCACTCAGTCCGCCTCTATAGGCAAACGCTTTACAATAGGGGAGAGCCAGACCAGAAGCTTCTACTACTCTCCTGTAGAGGGCATTTCAATCATTCACGGCCAGAGTTGTGTACTCCCTTTACTTTTTATTGTAATTTACAGCTAAATAACTTTAAAACCACTCATTGCAGAAACAGCAAAATCTGTGTGGTAAAATTATAGACATAGCTGACATGTTCATATAAATTTTATTCATGCTGCTTTAAAAGTCTTTCAGTTTGGGGTGAATTTAACATACAAGCCAATAGGAATACACATCTCTTTAGTCCTGAAGAATTGTGTGTATTCAGCTGAATACACAGATAATTGGAAATTGTTCTCCTATTGTTAAAGAACAATGTGTCAGAGGGTCCACAAGCTGTTTCAAATGATAACGTGCCTCGCTGCCATATTTTCAGCTTTTCAACATTTTATTTCCGCATCCAATTTACGGCGAAAATCCTGAAAGTCGGGTCGTCAGACTTTAATAAATCCACATAAATACCACTATCATGTAGACTCCTTTGAGTATTCGAGGCAAAGTTGCCAGGGGATAAGGTTTCCCATTTTACCTCTGTACATCTTGCACGAAAGAACACACCCAGTGTGGCACATGTATTTTGGGATGGCCATATCCAAAACATTTTCGTTGAGAGGATAATTTTCGTCCAGTTGGGTTTCGGGCTGATGATGCCGCCTTTTTGCCCATCATTTCATATGCTGACACCTCAACTGCTACTCTCCCTGGTGGCTTTTGGGGCAAATTCATGAAAATTTTTGGCCACCGCCACTGGGTCGCAACAATTTTGCACGAAAAAAACACATCTGGAGGGCAATTGAGAACTAGTCGTCGGGGATACAGTCAAGCAGCGGAAGCTCCATACATGAAACAACAACGCCGCTTTCTGCCATCGCTGCTTACCCCAATAAATAAAACAGTAAGTCCGTGGGGAGTACTCACCGGGAAGAGCGCACGTGCTTTCAATGGACACCAGTCCTGTCAATATCAGTAAGGATGGCCGGAACAATTAATACCATTGGCTCTGTTTAGAAATGGGTTTGTGTTATCAAAGATAAAGACCAATTATTACGTTCTAAGCAGGTTTGATGGCATTTTCACTATCTTATTTTATACAGGAACGTAATATATTACGTTCATGGTGTGTATAAAGAGGCTCTTTATATTTACTAGGATAGTCAAAGTGTCATGAGACTTTTACTTGTGATTCCAACTTCGCAGGCATTGCCACCTTTAACAAGCACAACCCAAGCACAGATTACCCTGAACCCAAAAGAAGCACATAAATGGAGGTCATAAATTGCACGTGCTTCTGCTATGGCATTTTCATCAATAGAACGCACCCATCTGTAATTTTGTTTGGATATTTTGAAAAACTTGGGACCTCCAGCACGAGGCTACGCTATTGTCATATTTTCTTTTAATGAAGTATGGTGGGTTTTTCCGTCTGAAACGTTCTGGCTTTATAGACTTTAGCAAGCAGGTCTCCCATTGTACCGTCTATGTTCTCGTTTACTGATTACTCAGATGATCCTTTTGTCTTCTTTTGTCTTTGTATTTTTCATGTTTACTTATTGTTCTCTTGATCCTCTTGACTTCTTTCGTCTTTATATTTTCATGTTTATTCATTAGAAAGCTAAGACATTGTGTTTTCCTGATGTTCATGTGTTGACTACATTTTTCATATTCTACGGCAAGACATCGATGAATGCAGTGCAAATCCCTGCAAGAATGGAGCCACGTGTAAAGACGGGATCAACAAATACACCTGTGTGTGTCCTCCTGGATTCACAGGAGCAAGATGTGAACAGAGTAAGTTATCACTCTGAACTTTGCATAATATTAGAGTTGGTGGTATCATTGGATTATATGTAATAGGAAAAAGTTGGAAGGTAGCATATTAGATGTGAACAGGGTAAGTTATAACTCTTAACTCTGCATAATATTAGAGTTGGTTGTATCATTGGATTACATGTAATAGGAAAAAGTTGGAAGGCAGCATATTTTTTTCCTTGGGGATCAGTACTAAGATTGGACTGTGCGGTAAAATTAGTTTACTCCGCTTGATTAACTTTTGTTCGTCATTGGAACAATGTTTTCAGTGTGCCGCCGATAGAGGTCGCTTTGGCACGCGCGCGGGCACAAGCACACCACACACACACACACACACACACATGTTTTCAGTGTGCCGCCGATAGAGGTCGCTTTGGCACGCGCGCGCGGGCACAAGCACACCACACACACACACACACACACACATACATACATATATATATATATATATATGTATATATATATATATATATATATATATATATATATATATATATATATATATATATATATATATATATATATATATATATATATATATATATATATATGCATATATATCCTCAAAAGGGTTACCCAGGGGTTTGGAGTCTTGTATAAAGATTAAAAATGAGATGCAAATGGTTGAACTTGACCCAATGACCAAGGTCACATGACTATCAAATTAAGTATTGAGTATTTGGGTCACAAGTTAAGGACTAGTGAGGCATTGTTTCAGTAGTCAGTTGAGAACTGTTGGTTTTTATTTGCACATGATGATGGTCTTAGAATAAGGTGACTTTGATTTAATTTTGAGTTTCACAGAACGCCCTTGTGTGCACGCCGCATCAGTTGAGCACAGGACTATCATAATCCCTTGTTTTGGTTTAGTTGTTCACGAATATGGTTTGGGTGTTCGCGTGTAAATGTATTCTTTAGCTTAGGCTCAGTTGAAAACTGCTCCTGTATTTTAAACCCCCATATCCCACCCCACCCCACAATCGGCAAAAGTATCCAGAAAACAATGAATACGAGTTGGAAAGCCATTTTGCTCATCAGGAACTAGATTATTAACACTTATACACCACATGCAGCAAATGTTATACCATAGTTTTTCATGGGCGTCCTTCAGGAATTTTTTGGGTATATTATGAAACCCGTGCTGCAACCCGTTCCCATCTGAGCTTGTGCGTAAATTTTGATTCTTATTTTAGTGCTTTTTGGAAGCACCTTCCTAATGTATTGTATAGGGTGTTGTCAATTTGTAAAACCCTTTGGCACTTGTTCGTCCTGTAAATGGTCTGTATTAAATGTACTTATATACGTAGTCGTCTGCCTTATCTCCTTTAGAGCTGGCCTTGTTCCTTGTTTCTGTTTACGTGTATATTGTACTTTAGTGTGATTGTTCTTATGTGTGTGTGTGTGTGTCTGTCTATCTGTCTATCGCTCTCGGTCTATGTCCGTCCATCCATCCATTTATTCCTCTATCTCTCGATCTATCTATCTATCTATCTATCTATCTATCTATCTATCTATCTATCTATCTATCTATCTATCTATCTATCTATCTGTCTGTCTGTCTGTCTATCTATCTATCTATCTGCTATTATCTATCTATCTATCTGCCTATCTACCCTCCTCCTGTCTGTCTGTCATTTCGAACTCCCACTATTATAGGGAAATTGAATCATAATTATGACCTTAGACCGCGGGTTATCTGTTTAACCAGATATCAACGAATGTTTGAGTAAACCATGCCAGAATGGAGCAAACTGTGTGGACAACGTCAATTCTTACACATGCAAGTGTGTAACAGGTTTCACGGGCCGCCTTTGCGAGAACAGTGAGTATAAGTTCACACAAATATGTAGGTGTAGTTAACTCATTCCACCCTGATAGAAGACTGAGTCAACAGGTTTCCTTGGCGCGCTCTGGGCGCAATGCGCCCAGAGCGCGCCAAGGAAAGCTGTTGACCATGGGCATATAATTTGGAATGATCTTCCATGCAAGTTTCATCCAAAATATTGAAAAATAATCCCTAAATTAGTAAAATTCAATTAGCAGACGACATTTAGATATTAGCGGGAAAAAGCGTCATCAGGGTGGAATGAGTTAACATACCTGTGGCTGGTGCACTAGATTGTACTGTAGAGGTAACAGTCATTTCAGATGGTGCCGGAAATGACCCCCCCCCCCCCCCCAAATGCTATTTCTATCCCCTTTAGAAGCCCTCAGCCGCGGCGGGATTGCGCCTTAGAAGCCTAGGTTGGTGGTGCGAAAGTGTATGCTACACAACACATCATAATACATTAATTTTATCACCATTGCATTTATTGCATACAAAGATTATCTCTGTCCAGTGGTAGAGTCACGCAGATCTGTGGCCGTGTGAACATAAGTGGATAACCCAACAGTAGGATTAAACGGAATTTCGAAAGTTCAGTCTCAAATGAAATGTCACATGATTACAATTAACAAGAGCCACGACGACGATGCCGCATTGTTATCAATAGTGACAATACTTTAAGCAACGATACTATATTATTATCATCAATAGTGGCAACACTTTAATCAGCAATTCTATATTATTACTAATATTGACAATATGTTTTTAACCAAAGATATATTTTTATCAACACTGATAATACTTTTATCAACGATGCTATGTTTTAATCAAAAGTGGCAATACTTCTATCAACGTTTGCAGTTACAATTAGGCCTATGTATCTTAGGCCTGGCTGAAGATACAGATTACATTCCTAATTTATCCATCGGCCCTTATATCTGCAGACATTAACGAATGCGCAAGTAGCCCGTGTCAGAATGGCGGGACGTGTAAGGATGCCATCAATAAGTATACATGCAGCTGCAAGCGGGGCTACAGTGGTGTCCACTGTCAAGGTAATACAAATGAAATCAAAAACAGAGAGCTTGGCTAATGTTAACCCTTTGGCAGTAGAGTCAGCAGCGTTCCTTGGTGTATTTTCAGATTGCGCTGAAGAAAGCTGCTGACTAACTGCTAAAATCATTCTTGGCCAAAAAAAAAAAAAAAAGAAAAGAAAGAAAGAAAAGAAGCAGAGGACATTTATGACACTGGGCTTTTTTTTTTTTTTTTTGGTAACCTAATGTAAAAAATGTCTTTGTATATCGGCTTGGAGTCCATCAGGTTTGAAAATGTCACTTTGAAACGTTAGAATTGAAAAAAAATGAAAGGAAGATTTGCTTCACCGCAAGTCTCAAAGTGTCAACTACGAAGAAGGTCCTGCATTAAACGTCACCTTTAACATAGAATGAATTTCTGTACCTAATAGTTTTAGAGCTACGGTGTGTCAGACATTTCAAAATTATTAATTTCCAGATTAGCATTATTTAAAATGCCAGTAGTACTGTTCCCTCTTTTTGGGTATCCTTTTATCAATAACAAATTTAATAAAGTTGAATTAAAATGACACCTACATCTTCGGTACTTATGCAGTTATTCAACATTTAAATTTTTAAAGTGCCCTAATTTTCGTACCTCAAATGCTACAACATTGACGTATTGTTCGCTATATGTTTTTACATCACAAACCTATACGTAGCACTGGGAAGGTATGTCTGACTGCACTACTTTTAGATTGGAATGGCATATCTATAAATACTGCTTCAAGATTGGAATGGTCTGTCTATACCACCTTTCAAAAGTTGAAACATTTGAATTTTAATGGCTCCTAACTGGTACAACATTTTAGAATATGCACATGCCTGTATCACAAGCCGATACATAGAAGTCAAAAATGGTATCCCTGTATCTGCTCCTTTTGAGATTTATAGGTTTGTGATCACATTGTGTGTTCATCTTTTACACTTACGAAGTTGAGAGATTAAAAACTTTCATTGCACATACTTTTAAGTTTGTACATCTTAAGCGTTCCTATTCAGGTGCACTATTTCACGTGCAGAGATATTACGCATTCGAAATTTGGAGTTTCTATGTGTTATAGTTTCTAAGAACTCCGGACAAGATTTGACAGTAAAGAAAGTGGGGAGGAAAGAGGAAAGAAAGTAGGAAGAAGATTTGCGTCAGAACAAATCTACTTGTGTGTCTGCAAGGAAAAACTTTAAAAAAGTATCAGCTAGCTATGGCGATGCGTGGTTATGTTCACCATAAACATGCAAAGAGTATCTTAGTTCAGGAGCAACTGTCAGATATTTCAAATGTTTAATTGCCGTATTAGCTTAATTTTAAATGTTACAATTTTGACGTATTATTCATTAGATGTGCCTCATTCGGAACCTATGAGTGGAAGTTTGGTTGGATTCTCTATCAAAGATACATTTCAACATATCAAACATTTCAACTTTAATTGCACAATATTAGGATGAATTAAAACTGTTACATGTTCAAACATTGCACGTTCTGTTCGATCCGGCCAGCTTAAAAATTTACAGTTTCTATAAAAAATTAAGGCTCTTTTGACTTCAGAAAGTGTATAACTCTTGTTATATGTTAACAATGTTCTTGATGAATATCATTTTTGGTATTTATTTTATTTAGACTTTGACGAGTGCAGCAAGACTCCGTGCAAAAACGGTGCTGCTTGCAATGATGCAAACAAGAAAGCAGTGAATACATACACTTGTACGTGCCGGCCTGGATATACTGGCAGACACTGCGAGACTCGTACGTATCGACAGAAACTGTAACACGGAGAAGTAGGGACAGAAACTGTTAGCTTACTATGTGACCTAGGGCCAATATGGCTGACTATAGACCTGTAACTGCGCCGATATGAAAACTACTGATTACTGATAATTTTTTTTAAAATTGGCTTTGAATTATAAGACACCATATCACATTAACGTGAAATGGCTAAAATGTCTGACCAGAACCCTGAACTTATTTGCTCTATTTTCCGGTCTGATGTTGCGTGCATTTGCCACTCGTTCCAATTACTCCATAAAGGCTTTGCAAAGATGCTTCGCGGAAATGTGATGTCATTGGTATTGGCCGAGTAGTGTGGTACCCAAACTTAATGTTAATGTGTTAAACCCATTCTACTATTGTGAGTTTATAAGAATGTGGAAACCAGCATGAGTTAACTCGTATAGGCCGAATTTTTCCATTATTTAATTATTGTTCAGAGTCAATTAATAAAAATTAATATAGGCAGGGATTTGGACACAAGAAAATTCTGGACAGAAAGTGTGACACAGCAATGTACGTGAAAGAATGTGAACCATATTTGTTTTGTTTCAACTGGGTTGGGATACAGTTTTGGGATCTGAACGCAAGTGGTCAGCAGTCTGACAGACAGAAATGAAGTCTTTTGAATAGATTGGAGCAAGACATCTTTTAGTATTTTATAGACTTGTAGGGCTATGCTCCTTATTCTACCCAATTCTAAACAGGAAATATTTGCTTGCCTTAAAACAACTTCATTGGGAGAGCTAAAATCAAGGAATACAAATTTTAAAACTCTCCCCTGTACTATCTCCATTTTGATGGTAGTGGAGTTTTTGCAGTGATGCCAGATCATTGGACCGAAATTAAATTATCTAATTGTGAAACTGCTAAAATTGCCTCTAGTCTTGTTTGGTAATTGAAGAGATTGGGGAGGCCCTCGAGAGCATTTAATTGGCATCATGCATTTTTACAAATTTCTTTGACATGAAAGTCAAAGTTTAGGTTTTTGTCTAGATTGACGCAAGGAGTTTTACGTCTTTGCGTGGCTTAACTAATTGATCCTTTATTTGAAAAGCTTCAGTCGTGTAGTTGCCCAGAACAATAGATTGAAATTTGTCTGGGTTGGCCAGCATTTGGTCACTAGTGAACCACTCAATAGCATTTTCAGCTTCACTTTCTAGGATCTCTATGACAACGTAGACGTTATTACCTGAAGCTGACAAAGTTTTATCATCAGCATAGATAGTGTGTATATCTCTGTTGTTGACATAGGTCAGGTCGTTTATGAATATGTTAACAACAGCCGCCCAGTTTTGACCCTGGAGGGACGTCTTTACGTAAGGTGCTTTCATACTGACCAACTTTTACCATTTGTTTCTTTTTCTCATCAATAAGAGCTCATCCTGGTTGTGGCTGCTTCACTTAGACTGTGTTAATTCAGCTTGGTCAGTAGGATGTTATGCTGTATGCAATCAAAGGCCTTGCTTAAATCCATAAGTATTACACCCACAGTCTCGTTATTTCAGGGTGATTTTTTTTCCACATTTCAGTGAGAAAGAGGAGTGCAACTTGGCATTTATAGCCCGATCTATAGGCTAAAATATGGTATGATAGAATGTCTTTAGAATAAGTTTCAAATTGTTGACACATTTCCCCTTCAAAGATTTTTCAGAGTGGGGGGAGAATGCTCACTGTCCTAGTGTTTTGCTTGGCCATGTAATCTATCTTTTTGAAAACCGGAAAATGTTTGCCTCCTTGAGAAGGTCGGGAAAGACATTAGCATTGAGGGAGCTGCTTCTTAAAGATGCGTCTGTTTCGTAGACAGCAGGTTCAGCAAATGTCAAAATTTTAGCAGGGATATTATCTCCTGTTCCCTTGTTGATCTGTGATTCTAATAACGACCTACGTATGCGGTCTTCATTGGCCACTACAAAGCTGACAGAGCTTCTTTCTTGCCCAAGTTAGTCACGGATCAATTGTACGTCTTAGTGGTTATGTAGATCCGTTATAGCGTTCCTGTCGGTCTCGCCGATATGGCTGGCAACATTTGTGAAATAAAAATTACAAAATATGGACCACTTCAGACTGGTTGTTTACAACTTTATTGTTTTTCAAGAATATTAATATTGATATTTTGTTTGGAACTTTTGAAAGAGATAAAAGGTATGATTGTGTTCCAAAACGTTTTCCCATCTTAGGGTCCATAACAACGTCACTCCTTAAAATAGTTTCTGATGGATCTATGTCTCAGCGAAACACTGCGGTTTCTGTGTTTACGGTATTTCTCCCATTTATGTTTAGATTTATGCTTGAGACACTTGCGATCAAGACGTTATATTTCATAATGGCATTTTCCAGGGAGGAATTCATAAATGATGCTTGTTTACCTCAGACCTTTTTGACTTAATCAAAAAGTGCTCGTTCGTAACATCAGAAAAAAGGTTTGGGAAAGCCCAGCACAGATCCTCCGGATTATAAAAAAAGTCACAGTTCCAATGGCACCATGTCAAGATCATGTAACAAGTTCTTCTCATTTAGGGTATTATCTGACCTATAGAAAAATGTCTTTGGTTTCCGCTTGGGAAGAAAATGTTTCAAGACTATCTAGATCATACGATATGACAAGCACGGATTCCAGTCGGAAAATTCTAAATAATAGTAACGTTATGAGACCTTTTTGTTAAAGCCACATTCACGCTGCTTTTGTTATGTTTGTCTGAAACACTCTACTATGGAAAACAGGTGGCTCTACTAGGTCAAAAATGTCACATATGCCCAACAGTGACTTGGGCGATTATTTTTAGTGACACTATACGATAAATCCCATTTTAAGTCCCCTGTAATGAGGATTTCTCATGTTCAGATGTCACTGGATCAAGTATTGACGTTATGTTTTCGGAGAAGGTGGGGTTTGGAACCCTTGGTGGATTATACATAGCAATTAAACGCTATGGTAATGTGTCGTGTCATTTTAAAGACTCAGTTCTAAAATAATTGGCTCCACATTTCTTTTCGCAAGTCCATGCGTCTTCTTACCGAGATTACTAGACCTATTGCGTAGTTGAGATATTTCTGGTAAAAAGAAGTAGACTTGATTGTCAAAGAAGCATGAATAATGTTCATAGCATCATTATGACAATTTGCGAGAGCTGTTCCTACTTGTCATCATAGACACCTGAGTACTCTGTCAGCTAATAGGTTGGGAAGTTTTTCGGGATGGCTGAATAAGCAGGCCGGCTAGTCGTAAAGCTAGTGAACTCCAGTTGAACATTTTGTGCAATGAAATCAGTTGATGAATCGTAGAGTAAAAATAAATTGACTGCGGCAAGAAAGCTTAACATGCCATATTATTGTCCTATAAGTAATGAAGTATACAGTCCTACTTGAATCAGCAATGTTACTCTGGCACTAATACATGTATGTGGTTTGCCTGGGACTTGTGTCAGGTGAAAATTATCCGAGAACCAGTGGGGTATCATATACGTACAAATGAAAATTGCAAATTTGGAGGACGAAACCCAGCAATGTCCAGACCGCCAACAGTGAGAAGGGTTTGTCCTTACGAGACTCGAGTATACAAGTAACAATGACATGTGAAATTCCGCCTTGATGGATAAAAAAACACGACGTTGGTAGCAAAATGTTGTTCAGAGTAAAGGCTCCGTATACATCTCATTGGATGATAACGTGATATATGGTGGAGATCTGTTAAGCTCGGAACACGTACACCTATAGGAAGACGCATAAACATTGACGTAAACTTCCCATATCAATTTTTTTCTCCTGTTTATCGCATACTTGTTTCGGGAGGAGGGCCTCCTGGGATGATTACCAGAATTTTAAATTTCTACTTCAATCAGGAGAAACAGCTAGGTCTTTACGCGAGTATGAAAATGCACAGCAAATATACATGTGCTTTTATCCTTGGAAGTAGATACGTGTAAATCATTGTAGAATTTTCAAAACAGAGAAACCTGTACGCTAACATATATACTGAGTACCCGTATTCAGCATGGCAATTAGTTGATCCCAATGTTGTAATACATGCACATCTAATGTATCCAGGTTGATCACTGCCATGAGCAGTCAGTACATAAAGGTACCTCACTGTTGCTTGTCACACTCTTTTATGGAATAAAGGCCTACTTAACTATGGATTGCCCTATAATATATCTTTTTTTTCTGAAGATTAAAGTAAAGGCTTTTGAAAATCGAATTAAATTTTTCTAACCAAATAGTAAATTGAATAAAACGATGTTCACACACACACACACACACACACACACACACACACACATTGGTAATTACGTTTTATGTATTTGTGTGCCTGAACCCATGTATTGAGTGTCTTTCATCATTGATTTTAAACGATGTTACCGAATCGAATTATAAAAAAATACTCGATGTCAATTTGTTTTTACCGAATTGGCAAAAGTATGAATACCGAATAATGTTCAAACCTTTATTGAATCCTGGGACCCCCTACCCCCTTCCAGAACCCTTTCAAAGATATGACCCAGAAAATGCCAAATTATATTCTGTTTGTTTGCAGTCCAGAACGAATGTGTCAGCAAGCCGTGTCAAAATGGTGGTACCTGCCAGGACCTCCTGGCGGCCTACAAATGCACATGTCCCAGCGGCACAACAGGAGTCAACTGTCAGATTAGTGAGTAGGACTACTGTCTAACGCTTACAGTCCGTTGCCCATATCGACAAATGGACACGACGACCAAGATAGGGTTCTTGTGTCCCAGTGAATAAAAATACAACGACACGCGAAGCGCAGAGTGATTTCTTATTAACGAAGACACAAGGACCCATGACTATTATAATTATGCTGGATTTTTATGTACATGTTTTAATTACATACCTCAGTCTATTTGTCACATACTGTATATGCTGGAGTATTTTTGTTTATATGGTCATGATAAAAAGAATCCTGAATCCTATGTGTGGCGTCTCCTTTTTAAGTCATGCTGTTTGTACAAGATTTGAGGGCAGCAACATTCGTTCGTAATTTAGGCTTCATGTTGTACAACAATTCTACAAATATAATTTCTAACCCCCAATATGCTTCTTGTGTAAAAAGCTTCGCCAGGAAGCACCAGTAGTTCGATCAACACACAGATAAAATAGTAGCTCAGTTCTAAGGGACTCAATGCTACAATGTTTTGGACAGGTTATTTAAACGACACTCTAGCCCAGAGCCCTCGAGAGTCAAATCCCGCTGGACCGGTTGACTCTAATTTTTGTTAAAAGTTAGAACACGTCAAGTTTCAATATCGACCTGCCGTAAATAGCATAAAAAGAAAAAGAAAATAAGTTATTTCACTGATAACATTGAGGAATAACCGCTCTAAGGAACAGGAGAAACAGGACTGTTAGGTGCGGCCATTGCATAAAATTAATTTATATTGTTGAGGAGATACTCAACAATATTCCTGTTTGATTTGTCGATGCGGTGTGGACATCTGTGCGAGAAGAGAAGCCTGACTTGAAGCATTATTGGATCAAAGACTATTTTTTTCACTAATTTTAACATTCGAGATAAACTTCCTTTTTGCGGTTTTGTTTTACAAATGTTGTGCAAAGTATTTTGTTGTTTTGCATTCTTGCACAAGGTAATTATTTATGCTGATCTCACAAATATGTCTATTCAATTTTGAATGTAAAGCAGAACAATTGCTGAGCCAAAAACAAAGTGATTTTTTACTTTTTATTAAAGTAAAGCAAATTTTCTGTTACAGATTTGGACGAGTGTACGAGTAAGCCTTGCTTAAATGGGGGAACATGTCTAGATCGAATCAACGGTTATTACTGCAGATGTCATGATACCTGGATTGGGGTTCATTGCGAACGTAAGGTTTTAATTTGTTAATCTATCAATGGAAAAGAGGTATAATGGTTGCATTGCGCAAACTGGCCAGTGGGCAAAGTTTCTGCTGAGCTGTAAAAGCTTTCCCAAGTTCCCTTTTTAGCTCAGCTGATTTGTCAGTCAGCTGAATATGTGGATCGGTGTCCGCCGTCCATCCATCGTTTGTCGTCTGCCCACAGTTAAGTTTTCGATTTGTCGTAACCGTAGCCTAAACCACTTCAAACTTGGCGGGGATCGACTTTGAATGGGTCTCTCCCAATTTTTTTAAATGGTCACAGTCCAGTGATTTGGGGGATTTTAATCTTCGAACCCATCTTGCGAATTGGCTTAAATTATAGAGACACTCCATGGGATCCCTTGACCTTAATTTGCTCTACAGCGGGCACTGCGTTGCCTGCTAAACATCCGTTCTTGGCGGTCTACTACCCCCCAGCGAACGTCTGCCTTTCTTTGGCAGCGTCACTGTCTGGAAGCAGGCAGCGCCGTCCTGGCATCGCAGCCAGCGAGTGGCCAGGTGTGGGGATGCGCGCAGTGGATTGTGGGATAGTGACTCTGTGAGCGCCATTTTGTTCCTAGGCTATTACACGGCCCAGTGGGTATTGACCACACGCCGCTCAATTAACTGTTTGGGTTCACCTGCTGGGAAGGTGCGAACAACATAATGGGGGTAACGGGATTAGCACCTCTGCTGTGCGATATCCAGCAGGGGTCACATTAAGGATTTTTCAGGAAAAATAGTGGGTCCATGAACTGAGTCTATGGGTCCAGTCTGAAATTGTGCAAACTGGACTTCATTTGATGTAATTTGATTAATTGATTTTATTTGGTATAATTAACATATATCACAATGATAAATATATAAAACATGCATGTAACTTAAGCCTAGAAACGAACATATATAGGGTCTGTATGCTCACGTAGGTAAGTCATTATTATAAAAGTTAAGATTGAATAAAATAAAAAGTTACCAATATGCCAACTTGATGTAAAGGGGTCTAAAAGTTGTTAACGGTACCAAGGATGGATTCAATCTACCCAGGAACCTGCTATTACGACTAAGTCTGTATAGCACATCCCTGGTCTACCAAAAAATTGGTTGTGAATGGGGCTTAAGCCCTAGCACGCTGCCACTGTGCCAGTATCTGGTGTTGTACACCGTGTGCCACTGGACAGTTTTTTAACTCGCTTGCACAACAAGCGGCATGCGTGATTGAACATGCCTGGGCTCTGTTATTTTTGCGATTGATTCCACTTGACGAAATTGTCAGAAATTATATGATTTATATTTCTGTGCACTTTCTATTTCAATATACCTGAAAAATTTGATACCGTAGGCGGTGTTAAGAGTCTGATCTTAATTGCGGTCAATTAATTCACCAAGCAACACGGCAGGCCCACAAGCCGTGCAACACACAAGCGAGTACACAGCCTGTCAGGGGCATGCACCCAGGCATGGTTTTCCGCTACACATTTTTCCGGCCTTCGATCATAAATTTTTTAAATTCCTACAGATTTGTTCCATTCAAACATTTCAATGAAATCAAAACAACCGGTGTTTTTGAAACAAAATACCAATAACCACGTGAACCAACGGAGACAGTGATGAACAACATGGTGTTACGCTGTCAATGTCACTGTTAGGCCGGCTAATGCAAAATTTCACTTCGTCCACGTGTAACCTTGCGATGACTAATCTGCGTATTTTCCTTGCCGTCCGTAATGAATTTTCACTCGTGCCTATATCTGGGTCTAGATTTTTTCGATGGAACTCTTCTTGGTGAAAATGTGATTTGAAAATTTAACATCTTAGTCTAATAATCTTTGCGTGATACGACTTGTAAGTTATACCTTCCCAACATTGCGGACATGAGACAAGCACATGGGGAACAACGAATTTGATTGGACAGTGAGCAGCACGTGATCAAATCCATCCGATGAGGAGCCTGGAAGTGCTCTCAGCATTTATAATGAGGTGAAGTGACGTCCATCCATTCCGATTCTGGCAAATTTTTGGAGGGATACCCCACGAATATTTTTTCTTAGCAAATAAGAGAGCTTGTTACATAGAAAGACGCACATCAGAGGATTCCATCAGTATAATAAATAATCACGAGATTGATAATGGTCGATACAAAACACCGCGTGACCGCTTGGGGTAATTTTTGCAGTTGTATCTTTCAAAAATGCATCGCGTTTTTGTGCGTGCGTCCACAGAGACGCAAAATGACAATGTTTTATTAATTTCCAGGCGTCATTTCTTTATTTTTTGCGTCTATGACGCAGGACGCAAGCTTAATGTGACCCCTGATCCAGCTACTGTTCTGCCATGTACGGCAACTGTGTTACGCACTCAGCCCAGTTGTAATTACTAAATTAACTGCCTACAAACAGCGTCAGTGTCACGGGAAAAAAGAAAAAAATGGATGAGAAAAAATTCCGGGAAGTTCTTGAGGATTGTTGGCAACAGATGGGAGTAAATTATCAGGCGACCAAACACCAGGAACAAGCATTATTTAATGTTATTGTTGAGAAGAAAGACACTTTTGTAATTTTACCAACAGGCAATGGAAAAAGCCAAATATTCCAACTAATACCTGGCCTGGTGAAACGGAAAACGCCTATTCCAGCCAAACCTCTAGTAATCTTAGTTTGCCCGCTCGTAAGTCTAATGAAATCTCATCAGCAGGAACTGAGCAAGTTAGGGGTGTCGTCTTGTATTCTGGGTGAAGGTGACGACGGGAACATTTCCCGATCGCAATATACAGCACCCTGTTCCATTCTGACATCTTTTACTCCAGTAAGTCACAGATACACAAGCAGGTAAACCACGTTTGAGGAGTTGTCAATTGGATTACTCCCTTGGGTCCTCGACCTCGTGGAGTTATTTTGACTGCTGTGTGGGAAGTGACGTATTGCTCGCATCTGATTGGACGACGCACAGCTCATTATTAATGCAGTAGGCAACTTTCACGATAAGCGAAGTACAATTCATTGGCCCAGAGGCGCCTGACAACGTTATCGCCAGATCTGCTAATTGCCTCTTGAAATGGTATTGCGACACGGCCGGGCAGACTTTCGCTGGGGGCCAACATAGTGTATCGCCCCAAGAAAGTCTGCTTAGGAGGCAAGGCACTGCGATGCGATTTGGTCTATTTCTTATCAATTTTTGTGTGCTTTCGATAATTTCAACTTTTTTTCCAAAACTGTCTCAGATTGTTAAAAAATGTAGTCGAACTGTTGCTTGTGGATGGATCAAACAAACTTGTTTACTAAAAGCTGGCATTCCAGATCCTTGAATTGAAACGAACCTTGCAACTCGGTTAATTCTCAATCAATGCATTCATTTCTGTTGATTACTATGTAAATCATTTGGGACTGCAATAATATATCCACATTTTGGACCTCTTGCAAACCGTTTGCGGTATTCACATCACGCGCAGTAAGAGTATTCGTCAGGTGGATCTCACTTAATTTTCTTGAAATGCATGAGGGATTTCTACATTTGTCACTAGTTTCTTTTGTTCACGTTGTGGTCAGATATTGAAAAAGACAATTCTGTGCAAAACCGCTTGACCAGTTGCTTTAACATTGCATAGGTACACTTCTGGGGACCCTGAACTTTAATTTATTCACCACATGGCTTTGCAAAAAACAAAAAAACCTTCGGAGTGAAGACTGATAGTACAAACAGCGACGATTGTTTGAAAAAACGTGACGTTGATATTATTTAAGGTCATAGGACCACTTTTAAGTCAATACATCCAAGTATGTCCAGCACAGGATTGTCATAGTTCTCTTGTTTTATTTATTGCGCCATTTTGATATCAACAAGAACAATTTCTTTGTGTCTTTGTGTCAAGGTATATTACTATGTATATACCTGACAGCCACTATCCAAGAAAGTCTTCAGTGCCACTAATCAGCGAAGGAGATATAGTAATCATACCTGACCAGCATGGGTGACAAGTCAAAAAAAAAAAAAAAAACACTAGCAAAGAAAAAGAAAAGGACCTCATACGCTGCTGTATGTGCATGCAATGGGAATCCTGTGGGGAAAAGGAGGACTACTCTGGAGTAATCTGGATTTGCCCGACTTGCAGGCAAATACCTACGTTTATGGCTGAATTGGACTATAAGTTAAATCTAGTCATCAAGACAAATGACGGGTTGAATGTACGTCTTGCCTCAAAAGAGACTGAATGTGTAGGGCTACAAATAAAACTGACTCTGCTTGAAACTACAAATCAGATGAACGAGAAAGAAATTTCTGATCTGAAAGAAAAGCTCGAAATTCAAACAAAACAGTCGCAGGCACAGATACCGAAATCAGACTCCTTTGCCAGTGTCGTGAGCCCCAAATTACTATTGATAGGTAACTCTCTGGGGCGAAACGTTAGAACACAGGACCTCTTACACTATTAGTTATTCACTGTTTTAGTGTGAAATACAGGAAGTATCTCCCCCAAAGACAGCTGTATTACCCGAGGCGAAGCCGAGGTTAATACAGCTGTCTTAGGCGAGATACTTCCTGTATTTCACACAAAAACAGTGAATGACGATTTTATCCCATTTTTGATGATGTTATTTCGTGCCCCAAAAATACACATGTTCGACCGGCTGCTGCTGCAGTTCACTTCACAGTCCGCCATCATGTTGTTGTCTGCAGCACGTCAATGCTTGTATCGCATGACAGAGACTTCTGGTGGCTGATCGATGCACTTACCAGATAGGGAGATACAGCGAGAATACCGCTGTATTCCCCGGCCAGTTACGAGAATACCGCTGTATTCCCCGGTTAGTTTCAGGAATCGCGCTGTATTTCACCTTTGCAGTAATTAATGCACAAATAAGGGTAATCCAAAGAGTGTACCATAGCTATTAACCAATCAGAAGCCAAGGATTCTATCAAAAATGGGATAAACTGATGTGCGTACATGTAGTGGAGCAAGGATATCTACGATCACAGATAAGATCCATCAGATACCTGGGAAATACAAATCTATTTCCAAAGTAGCTGGATCTAAAGACTGTGCTGATACAGGCGCTACCCCAGAATCCATTATAAAGGACTATGGTGACCTGATCACTGACATCAAATCAAAGATCACCAATGATGGATTCCTAACTGTATGTAGCATACCCCCAAGAAACGACAACCATGATGCAATGGAAAAGTCTGAAGAGGTTAATGTGCATTTGAAAGGACTGTGTGATGATATGAAATGCAGCTTTGTTGATCTCAGTCACAGATTCAAATGCATGGACAAAACAGTCAGTACTGGTATGTTACATCACGACGGTCTTCACCTGACCTGGGCGGGTACTAGGGCCCTGGTTCAGTGTTTAAATCTACCAAAATATCCCGAGCAGCAACAAACTGGACATCCGCGGTGTAACAACACCAGAGGAAACAGAAGATCGGCAACCTAGGCAAACCGTATGATGCAGCCAAGATGCTGGAAGTGTGGCGAGACGGACCATGTAACCGACTCCTGCAGGCACACCGATGGACTTGGCTGTACATCATGGAACAGACTGGGCCACAAGAGCAAGCAAGTAGGGTAAACAGCAGGGACTAGGTTGCCGGCAACGAAGGTAGGGCCGAACATCTTGTAACCTCGGCACCACGAGGCAGGTTTAGTGCCACTCCTGATCTGGACAATCAAAATACCCATGATGAACTGGGAAATGTGGATGAGTCTACTAGTATTAGCTCTAATGATGTGGAAAGCATTACGGACAGCTTTGATGTTTTCATGCGCTAACGTAACAAGCATGCCAAAAGTATAATTCTGAGACATCTAGATGTAAATAGTTATAGGTACAAATTGAATGAAGTCGCAGAACTGCTGCGAAACGGTTTTATTCATATATGTGGTCTTTCTGAGACCAAGCTTTGTGAAAAATTCACGAATGCACAATTTCATGTTGACAACTTTTCAATGTATAGAAAAGATCATAATGGGTACGGTGGCGGCCTTCTAGCCTATATCAGATCTGATATTCTCCACAGACGCAGAACAGACATAGAGTACAAGAAAGCCATACTTACAAATTCCCCAAACCGAGTCTCTGAGTCTACTTCTATTGACACAGGTATAAGTGATTTTCATTACATGACCCTAACTAGTACAAAGCTACAACTTCCAAGGCCGGTAAATGCGGACATTAAATCCGCAGTTATAAATCTTTTAAACAAGAAGAATACATAGCAGACCTAGAATTCGCCCCATTTCACTTGGCTGGTATCTTTGAGGACATAGAGACGATGCTGTTTGGTTTCATGACACAATACTGAAAGAGATTATTGACGGTCACGCGCCCAAGAAAAGAAACGCACAAGACCTAATGAGGCCCCATTCATGAATGGTGAACTACGCAGAGCTATTAACCTCAAGCGAACTTTACGGAAACGTTGTAAGAAATATAAAGGTGAATAGGAGGCTTATCGAGTGCAACGAAACAAGGTAACTGCCCTGAGAAAACAATCCATCAAGCGATATTTTAAAAACCGATGTGATCCTCTGAGTAAACAAAATTCTTTCTGGAACACAATTCGCCCGTTTCTGACTGATAAAATGAAGGGTAGCTGTAAAGGTAAAGTAATTTTTATGGAAGATGATAAACTTTATCATTACCCGGGTGACATATGTGAATTTTTTAACGAATTCTTTACTAATGCTACGGAAGTCAAGCAGCCCACTGATAAAAACACCATCTCGGAGCAGGGATGACGTGTTACTCGAGTGTGAATGCAATCTTTGATCACATGAATGAAAGGAATAACCAAAGTTTCGACTTCCACACAGTACTGTGGAGCAAGTCCTAAAATATATTAGGAAAATGGATGATAAAAAAGCTACGGGACCCGATGAAGTCCCTCCTAAACTACTGAAAGCGGGAGCAGCGGCTCTGAGTCCCTCTCTGACTAACATCATGAATATGTCCATTAAATCAGGCAAATTCCCAACAGAAATGAAAGAGGCAGACATAGCCCCGGTATTTAAGAAATCAGACTCCATAAAAAAGGCCAACTACCGCCCGTTAAGTGTTCTGTCTTGTGTCTCAAAAATTTTCGAGGGCCTGATAAATGACCAAATGATGGAATTTTTCAATGAAATACTTCACTCTTTGCTATGTGCTTTTAGAAAAAATACAGTTGCCAAAGCTTATTGATAAAATGATAGAGGACTGGAAAGATGAGTTGGATAACAATGAGTACGTAGGGGCAATATTAATGGATTTATCGAAGGCTTTCGATTGCATTCTCCATGTTGTTGATACGGAAATTAAGTGCGTATGGTCTGACAGAGAATGCATGTACCTTACTTCATAGTTACCTGGCAGATAGAAAGCAAAGGGTTAAGTATGGGGGAACTTCCAGTAACTGGACCAGTATTCTTACAGGAGTACCGCAAGGAAGTATTCTTGGCGCCCTCCTCTTTAATATTTTCAGGAATGATATCTTTTATATCATGGAAGGCAAATGCAAGGCTTATAATTACGCCGACAACAATACACTCTCTTATAACGATCCTGATTTACAAAGTGTCAAAATCTCTTTGGAAAATGCAGCAAACATTGCTATTAGATGGTTCTCTGAAAATTACATGAAAGCAAATCCCGATATATTCCAAGCAATTGTTCTCTCTTCTCGCAATATGACATACCATGACAATGAATTACACTTTGAAATAGACGGCATTGTTATAAACCCAAGCAAATGTGTTAAATTACTAGGGGTTTATGTTGATGATAAATTAAATTCCATGATCACATATCTCATATCTGTAAACAGGCAGCTAAACAGATAAGTTTTTTTACAAAGGTTCTCACAAATTCTGTCTGAACATGAGAAATTTCAAATCTTGAACGCTTTTATCTATCAAATTTTAATTACTGCCCACTTGTATGGCACTTGTGTGGACCCACGGAAAGCAATAAAATGGAAAGAGTTCAAGAAAGAGCACTTCGCTTTGTCTTAAATGATAATGTTTCCACTTATTCAAATCTGTTACTGAAAGCGAAGAAACCTTCTCTATATCTAAGTCGCGCAAGAAAGCTCTCTTTAGAAGTGCAAAAAGTACTAAATACATTTGGACCGTCTTTTCCGAACGACCTGTATACGAATAAAAAAATGAATTATGACTTACGAGATAACTACCAAGTTGAGCTACCTGTTTACAACACAACAACATATGATAAGAATTCTCTTAGGTACCAAGGGGCCAAGCTGTTGAATAGTCTCCCACATGATATAAAGAAATGGGCGACTTTTAATTAATTCAAGTCTTTAATCCATGCATGGCTTGGCCCGTAGTGCTCGTGCTCTGTCTATATTATATGTCAAAGCCGAATTTAATGCACATGTACATGGACTGTTTGTATCTGTTTACCCCACCAGAGTTTCATTGTACATATCATTTTCATTCCATTTTTATCTCCCTTCAATTCACTGTCGGAAAATAGTGCCTATGCTCTAATGTTTCATATTGTACAAACTCGACTTGAAATAAAGATCACACACACACACACACACACACACACACACACACACACACACACATATATATATGTATATATATATATATATATTTATATATATTAGTATCAAATTCTATATAGGTTGTCAAAGTATATTACTTTGTGTTTTAATCAGTACACCTGACAATCTTCTTCTTCATAACAAACTTAGATTAAATGCAAAATATTCTAGTTTCACAGAAAATGGTTTCAAAGTTTTTGACCTAACATTAATGCGTGGTCATCATGGTCCCAGGGCAATATCGTAAATAAATTTCTGTCAATCCATGTCCAACTTGCCAGCAGGGATTTGTCTAAACCGAAAGACACAATTACTGTATAATGATGAGCCAGGATTGTCATATGTTCTTTAGATCCCAATGAATGTTGGTCCAACCCATGCAAGAATGGCGCAACGTGCGTGGATGACCTCAAGTATTACCAGTGTATATGTCCACCTGGGCTGACTGGTGTCAACTGTGGCAAGTATTTTGTTTATTTAATATATAATATTTTTTAATGTACCAGTGTTTGTCATCTTATCGCAACAGAAAGTCTGGTTTTAAACATAAAAGGTACAACAATCAAGAATATTTATTTGCAAATGTGATATTTTCCATAGTGAATATTCCGGTGATTGTTAATCATCAGTAATATAATTTTTGGTTGTTTTCTTCTGCAACTGCCATTGAATTCTGGTCAAAACAACGTCATGTCCACGTGTCTTGACGTTTATCGTATTTTATGTGCAAAAGATTACACACTTTACATTAACGCTTTAAAGAGTCTTTCTGAAATAGTACTGATGTTGTTTGCCACGCAAACGTTACTCAAATTCCGTATAACAAAAAGGATCAGTTCACTTCACTTTTCCACTGAAATATCTTTGGCTCAAAATCATATTAAGTGTGCTCTTCTCTGTTATTTCTCTCTATGCCAAAGCTATGCAGATTTTCTGTATTTTGTGAAGTCTTCAACACATATTTGACACGCGGGCCATGGAGATCCTGTGTCGTTCCCTCGAATGGCCACATTGGAATATGGTATATTCGAAAATTATTCATGCAGATGAGGGCACGATGGAAAGTCTCACTCATAGCGGTTCGAGCAGTAACATTTATACAAATACTTGACAAGACACGATCAAGCGTCTAGCAAAACTAGATGGGAAACTTTTTAATAGGTGTACAGATAAACACGAATCAATTATTACGTACAGATAGTCAACAAAATTGATATACTCCTGCTAAACAAAGAGAAAACGCAACTATTGGCATATCATTTGGGCAGAAAGTGGAGGGTAAATGTGGGATTGTGTTTGGTCTGTGGTATGATTTGACTCAACCACTCTTTTGGGATAGTGTGGTGGTCCTAAAATTGGCCCTCTGTTTTTGCTTGAAAGTGGTTGTTATACGGGAATTTGTAACAAAACCTTTTTGTGATAAAACTGGGTAGAAATTTGTCCGCCGCATTTTCGAATAAGTTGTGGCAAAATATAATGTTATTACAATATGCAATTTGTAATATTTGGCAGCAAAACGTCATAAATTAAAATTGTAGCAAACAAGTAATCATTGTACAACAATATCACAGAATAGCATTTTTATAAAATTCTGTTTCAAAAAGAATGCTTCATTGACAAAGCGATCATATATTCGTAGATAGCTATGCACACCAGGGTTCTGTGGTGAAATATATTTTCATTTGATTTGTTATAATAACAACGAGAAAAAATGCATTTTTAGACGATCTCGCTGTTATTAAAGCTCTTAAAGCTAAACTGTACCTAATATTCCACCGTAGAAATGTATCATATTTTTGGGATTAAATGTATTCAATACATACTTTCGAAAGAAGAAAAATGATGGGCGAAACGCAACCACAAACAGACTTATTTGATTTAACAGAGTCGTGTCACTTAGACAGGTCATTTTGTGACCAGACAAACTTTGCACGTCAAGTGGAACTGTACTTACCCATCCTTTGTTTGCTTATTTAAATATTATGGCTTGCATCACATATAATATGAAATTATGTTTTTATGTACATGTAAAGGTCCTCTTTGTCCAAAATTTTTCTGTCACGTAAAGAAAGTAGTCCGTGTCTACTTTTTTTCGTTTTCTATTGATAAGATACCCATGAATGTGGTATTACTCGCTGTATTTGCAATACCAACTGCTCCACTTGTTTCATTTACTAAACCCCACTTCCCAAGTAGCTCTAAGCTGAACTGTAGAAAAAGTCTTAAGAAAGCCGACTTGAATGCAAGAGAATTCTAATTTTAGACAAAATTGCAAAATTTCAGTCGAAAAATGTCAAAATAAACATATTATTATTATTATTAATATTATTATTATTATTATTATTATTATTATTATTATTATTATTATTATTATTATTATTATTATTATTATTATTATTATTATTATTATTATTATTATGATTATGCCAATATCTGCATTTATGAAGAAAATAAATATTGTTGAAGTCAAAGTTCATTTGGGGGGGGGGGGGAGAGAAATTGGGGCAAAATGCATACTCAAATGAAATTGCTGAAACATCATACATTAAAGTTACAGCCGGTAATATGACTTGTAGGGTCTGATCCGGAGTGTCACACCCAGACTGATGCACAGTTCTTTCTCTCTTTCTTCCTTTTCTTTCTTTCCTTCCTTCCCTCCTTCATTCCTTCTTCCTTTCGTGAATGAGCTATTTAAGACTATGTCCAGATTGAAATTTTGTCTATTATGGGTTGTACAATCCTTTCAAAATAAAACAGATGAAGGCGAACAGCAACCGAATCATCTCATGAGGCTAAATCTACATCAGTAAATTTTCGATTTCAATAAAAAAAACCGACAACAAAATCGTTGATATTCATCATTATCTTATTTTTGATAAAAGATAAGATATTGCGGAGTCGCTGACCGATTGTCTATTCTGTGTTATTGGCTTGAAATATAAAAGGTTCAACAATGTTTCTTGATTCACCAAAAACACGTAAATTTTGCACTATTTCATGTGTTCTTTAATCAGAAGCAGACGCAGATAATTTTTACCTGATACGCATTAATAGATATTGAGGCACAGAATGATACGCGACAATGCTGAATAGTATATTAAAGATTTTTAAGTTGGATTCTAAAAATGCTTGCTAGAACCGATTTTCACATTTATCTAAATAATTCAGTCACATCCGAAAATTAGATTTAGAATACTTTAATCTGTTGGACATTGCATTTATGGTATCGAATTTTTTGCGAACACCAACCGGACATTGAAGCGTGCGTTGCCCTCTGAGACGAAGAATGCAACGGATTGCAGGGATAAGACCCTTTCCCGGAGCGGGGGTGGGGGGATGTCCCAGGACCTGCTAGCAGAGTGTCTTAGTGAAATAATAGGAACCCCTATTTCCAAATCCTGTTCACACCCCTGTAATTTCCGTGTCCGCGATACTGGAATATCGACAATAATGTCTATCCGGGATATGGGGGAAGTCTGACAGTAATTTCCCCCAGAATATAGAGCCTGTATAGAAGCCAGGAATAACAAATAGAAAAGGAATCTGAAAAATATTGTGGACTGTCGGAAAGGCGTGATTGATGACTTGCCGACAGATCTCCAGCCTTTACAGTTTTGCATTGTGACTGATGACTGGGCAATGTCAATACAATTCTGCCCTAAACCCTGCTGGCGTTCGTCAGAGACCTATAATTTTTTCGCTGTCAAAATCATAAATGTCTAACGGAAGATGAGACTGTCAATTTTAAGGAACTTCACGGGGGTCTTCTCAACTGTGACCTCAATGTCAGACTAAATGTTCCCTAAATTCTGAACTTTAATTCATTTTTATTTTGAAATTCATATAAAACATCGTATTTATCATACTACATGTAAAAGTTAATCTGTGCTAATGGAAGTGTTTTCATTTTAGCAGGAATATATAATGCCCATTCACATTCGCGATTTGCATTTCTGTGAGACACACAATGATTTATGTGGTACTTCTTTTTTCCATCGACTGTCAAGGTGTGGAATAACTGATAGTCTAATGGGAAGAAAACGCATCATTTCAGAAATTTAAATTCAGACTACATGGTAAAAAACGAAAAGCGAATATATATGCTACAGCTGTTAAAATGCTGGCCTGTTTCAAATTGCGGTGCTTGCAGCACCATTATGTGCTTGTCGTTGGCATAATGAACATTTAAATCATTACTTTTAACAAGTGTCCATTGCATGCAATTTATTGAATTTCTGACACAATCCCCATGCCCACTTCACTGTATGGGGATGACAGTTTTGGCTCACTGACGTCATAAAATGAACCAAACGCATGCTTCTGATTGTATTGATGGTCACGTGACCTTAACTGGTATACAAGAGGATTCGTCTGTCTCATTGATGGATCCCGATCAACTGTCACAAGGGAAATGTGTCTCTTGCACTAATGAATCTTTTATGGTAAGGAAAAAGATAAAATGGTCTAGTAAAATGAATTTTATACCATTGGTAGTAGGTACCAATCATCATATGCAGTCCAATTGTCTGGAGCTTTATCTGGTGCTTTGCTGAAGCCATGCAATTATAACACAAACCGCAGACCGAGGCAGTCCTTTTTACAAGCCATAGTGACCCACAAATCAGTTGAATCCCAGGAGGGGTTTGTGTTTTCTTTATTTGTGGACACGAACAGTCTTCATGTTACAATATAATTTTCAGCAAAACCAACTTGCACATTTTGCTTCAACATTGATAGTGGAAGATTAAATTAGATGATTTGACATGTCACCACGATCTAAATGTCCATCCTTCAGGCTGCTAATATATTCTGATTATGTAAAATTTGGTGTTCTTTATTGAGCGCGCATAGTATAGAGGTACAATTTCAATTTGCCTTATCTAAACAACAAAAAAATTAACAACTTTAAAAGCATCTCTTATAATCTTATATAATGTTAATGGATAGCAAAATAGCTTCATATTTTAACATCACGATATTGGTACCACACATATGCACATATTATTAAGAAATAAAAAAGGTACGAATGATACTGTTAAATATGCGCAGAAAAATCGCATGCATGGCAGTGACACACGTTTATATCTGTGTTTTGCGTTCTTTGTCTTTAAAGTCACAATATCCATGAACAGTTCCAACCAGAGGATTTTATGACAGTACAATGAGTCCATTGATGTCTGCAACAAAACGCCTTTTCCAAACTATGTCCCATTTGCCTGGACATGAAAGCGGTTTTCCCAGTATTGCCATGGCAAGTGAACCTATAGTGTGCACGTACCTGCTTGACAGGTTGATAAGTCTTGGCCGCACAGAACACTCTGTGACTTGTCTAACTAGTTAATATTAAGAAGCGCCGTGACCCATAGTTTAGCAAAATACAGTTTTAGGCGTTTTATTATAATAAATGAACTTGGGAAAAGCATGCATGATCACTCCTTAAACATGCCTGTACAAAACATACATCATGACAGAAAACTCAATTTAACTTACTTAAAAAAAACAACAGATGTTATTAGCAGTGTACATTTCAAAACAGTTTTAGTACTAACTTTCTATCAAATTTCAGTTACATTTGTGTACCTCACATCAAATCACAGTAAGTTTTGAGCAAGACATCTGCCACACCTACTGCAAACTTGCTTTAGGGATGTAAAAGAAGCAAAAAAGAAAAAGCCCAACGAACTTGGTTCTAACCCTGTGGACACCAGGTTTTGACATCCGCGGGCAGCATGTCCACATTATTTTTACTAAAGGGTTTTGCCATATCAGGGCAGCACATAAATAACTAGCTTGACCACATCTAGTATGTCCTGCCTCACAGGTAAAAAAAGAAATCGCTGGATGTTTTCACTGGAGGGTTGTAATAGCCAGGAAGGAAGTCACATTATAGAGGTGGTCACAACAGCCAGTTCCACTATATTGGAAATATAAGGCTTATATGTGAAAGTAGTATACAAACGGGAACAACAGTTCCACATCTTCCGTATCATGCCCCCCCCCTCCGCCAAACAAATTACAATCCAATCTCTATGCGCCATAGTTGATCCGGTCACGGTCTGTGTCTGAACCTATAAATTAATAAGCTTATTGCCATGTTCGATTCAAAATTTTGAACATTCAGGGCTTCAAAAGCCAAATGAATATATAAATGGGTCATCCGTCTATCAAGCATGTTTCGCAGCCTTAAATTCTGAACATGTTTTAGTTTTTAATGTGATGGCGGCTGCCTGTATTTATATGGTGAATTTAAAGAATGTTTTGGCGTGAAATATTAGCAAATACATAAATGTATACTGTATAACAATTTCTTGCTTATAATGTCAAAACTTTAGAGAATTTTGTATGAACTAGTGTATGCTCAAATATACGTAAAATAGCAAAGGTCAAATTTAAATTAACACTGAGAAATGGATTCCATGTGTATTAATGTACTTTCTCTGCAAGCTTAACCAAATAGACCAGGCAACAGAGAGTTCCGGACACAGAATGCCTGACCTGAAAAATTGAGCCCACACAAAGCTGTCACAAATCGACCTAAACCACACTTAAAAATGAACAATTGAGCTGTATCGAATTGGTTGCTTCACTTATATTGAAACACTGTGCTGTTTCATAACTTACACAGGCATAAACTAGACACGCAAACAGCTCCTGTGTCCTCTGTATATGTATCCAAACATTGATATCATGATGTAAAGAGGTGTTTCAACAGTGATGTTTTGGAATAATAATGCATATGTGTGTTGCTACCTTAGCCTTTTACACCTTGCTGCAGATGGCGTTCGCTTAAGCAAAACAAAAAACAAACAAAAAACAAAACAAAACCAAAAAAAAAAAACAAAAAAAAAACCCTCCATGTAACATTATATCTAATTTTAGGGAATATACAATGAATGAGATAACAAAACATCAACTGCTGTGATGGCAGCGAATGGACCCACCAGGATGGAAGTAGTAGTCATATAAGTATGATTTAAGCAATTACAGTCGTCAACTGCATGGGAATGCAAAGGTTGTGGCAAAATTAAGAATTCCTTCAGAGAGTGACAACACTTCAATTCCCTGCAAAAAACTGATTGAATGGGCCAATTACACCATGTCGCTAGTTTGAAAAGGGAGAATCACTACTCAGTGATAGGAATCCCGTCAAACGAGCAGTCTTTTCGATGTATATGCGGTTAATGTGTTTCTTTACTTTCATGAATTTAGAGACGGGCACGTGTGCTAATAACCCATGTCGAAACGGTGGCAAGTGCAAGCCGTCAGCAAGCAGCGGGTTTATGTGTGAGTGTACAAGTAGCTACAGTGGACCGATATGCGAAACACGTAAGTCTCAATGGGTGTGCCGCTTCCATTAGATTCACGATCTTGATGTAATATCACAATAGATATATGATGCAGATTCACATTTATGCCCACGTATTATGCAATCACAGCAACAAGATCATGGAAAAATTAAATCTCCTTATTACATATCCTAAATGTAGTTTATTCATTAATCAACGATGATAAGGTATGCCGATTTTATATATAGTTCCACGAGGCCGCTTTGTGCTGGTCATGGCTGAACGGCAACATAGAGTGACAACTTTAGGCAGTTACATCATAACTTACAGCCGTCTACACAAAAAGCATGTGGCCTCAATGAAAGCATACATAAAGGAAGAGACTGAAGTCCTTTTTAGTTGTTTCTCGTGTGTATTTTGGCAGATGTTTTTGCTGCACAGTGGAGTCTTGGAATCACAGTAAATTTAGTTGTTTTCATTTTTACAAGTTTTCACGATTTTTCCATTTCAGCCATTTGACTGAAGCATTAATTTTACCGCTAAGACGTGGTTCGGAACATCCTATGCTAAATTACTATTTCATTTTTTTTTAATTGTCACAGTTTTACGCCTTCAGCAAATAAGAAAAATCAAAATAGAACACAATTAAGGGCGTGGTATATTTTTCGACTCTCGTTTATAAATGTTTAATATTTGGTGTGGTATGCTTTATGACTCATGTAGAAAGGTTTAATATATGGCTATGGTTAGCATCTAACGACCTATAAAGTATGTATTTTCTAAAACCGAATTTTAAAGTTTTTAAAAAGGGCTTACTTCTTATTTTATTGCTGTTATTTAAAAAAAAAAGAATTGTGGAATTTAGACTTAATTTAAACATCCTGTCCTTTAAATTTGTAACTAAAACCTTATCCAAAATTTAAAGTTCCTTTTTGCTGCTCGAAGTGTAATGTTTCTTCGCATAATAACACAATGTTTCCAATTTTTACCCCTCAGCCCATATAGGCGGGGTGGGGGAGTATTGCTATCGCCTGCATCTGTTTGTGATTCCGTCCACCCATCAATGTGTTCCATCTTCTTGCGCGCAATTAACATTAACGAAGAACCAGATAAGCTGGGACCATGCAACTTCTTAGTTGATCACACTTTTTGAAGATTACGTCAATTTGGAAGGACAATGTCATTGATCCGTTTTAAGGTCACCTAGGTAAATTGACTATGATTTTCAGAAGAACCAGATTGCTAGGATCATGGAACGATTTACAGATAATCACCCTTGTAAGGGTCGTCGTCAAGTTTGAAGGATAGCGAACTTGACCTAATTTGAAGGTCACCAGAGGCAATTTATTCTCTTTAACAAGTGCCTCCGCCTGTGCCCAGGTAACAAATTAAACTGACGTCAAAGGAGGTAATGTGTAAAAGGGGAAAGAACATCCGTTTTAAACATGTTTGAACAAATGAATAAGTTGCCTAAGGCCTAACAAAAATATATATGTGTGGTTCCGGTAGCTCGACCGACCCTACTGAAAAGCCCCGGCCCTGAATAATTTTTATGAAACGTGAAAAATAAGTTTAAGCCGCCCTTCCCTAGTAACTTTTGATCGACCCTGACTGAAAGGTTTTATCAAGAAAGTGGCCGGCGTGTGTCGTTATTATGCAGTCAAGTTAACACAAATACAGCATTTTATTTCAAATTGTCTGGAGGGTTTACTTGGGCCGGGGAAACTGCATAGCCACGGTTCTTCGTGAAACAGCATAACCGCAGTTGTTCAGTGACCGTGATCCTAATATTGTGCTAGGTTCCAGGTGTACGTTCTCTGAGTTACCATGGGAAACGTTCGTTAAAGTACTTTTAAAACATGACTTACTATCTCAACATTAATGTGCCCACCTGGTTGTGTCTGAAGCAGTTATCACCGTTAGTTACAAATCCAAATGCGGCACGATACCCTGGCAATACAGATCATGTATGTTGATAACATTTGCGGAGTGCACCATATTGAACAGGGCGCATTGCATTGCAGGACAATCGCACAAAAATACATTTGATTTGGATATCGAAATGAATTGTGGCCACAGCATATGTCATACCATTATTGATCCTCTGAAATATTTATAAAATATATACTTTTGGTTTTATGCATGAGAACCCACCCACCCCACCCACAAGATTGTCCCATTACCATCCTCGTTTTGGGTGCAGAATCCACAATTTTCAAAATGGCATCCAAGCCTGTGGGTTAGTCCCGACTGGATATTTTGAACAGGTAGTATCCAAGAAATATGTGCGATTAGTGTTAACGGAAGGTTAATTTGTCAAATGAATGTAATACACAACTCATAATGGGACTTTTCCAGTGTGAGCATTACCTAAAAAATGTAAAGACAACGCCTTGACGTTGCCAGTTGCTGGGGACGATGGGCCCCAGAATAGGGATATTGTATCAGACACTGAACTAACCCCTAGGCTATGAATTAAGTAGCACCCTGGGCACAGCAGTCAAGAGCCCCGCTGGGTCAAAGATGGAGCTTAGTGGAGAAGGTTGCCCCGATAGTGGATGCAGGTCCGAAAGTACAGGCAGGGTTTCCTATAATTGGTAATAAATATCTTGCACATGACATCTTAAGAACTGGATAAGACAGAATCATAAGACTTTAAAAGTTAATCACCCTTGTTATGAGTCTAGCTCAGGTTTGAAGGACAGTGACCTTGACCTGATTTCAAGGTAACCAAGGTTAATCCATTTCTTTTAAAAAATTGCAAGGAATACCAGAGGAACCAGATAAGTTAGGATGAGAGAAATTTTACAGTTGATCACCCATTCGAAAAGATGAATTCAGGTTTGAAGGAGAATGACCTTGAGTCAATTAGAAGGTCGCCAGGGTCAGTTTACTTTGAATTTCTTGCACACGATATGAGTAGAACCAGATCCTTTTTGTAGGTGGCCGAGTGGTTTTAAGGTGTTAGTCGTTGTGGTGGTTTTGTGTCTGTGGCTTTTTTTTTGTTTGTTTGTTTGTTTGTTGTTTTGATTGTTTTTTTTTGTTTTGTTTTTTGCTTTTTTTGTTTTTGTTTTTGTTTTTTTTGTTTTTGTTTTTTTTTTTTTTGTTTTTTGTTTTTTGTTTTTTTTTTGGTTGTTTTTTCATGTTTGGGAATTTTTTTGTTTTGTTTGTTATCTGGGGTTTCTTTTTGGTTTTTGGTTTTCCGCAAGTTTTTTAATTAAGCAATTAAACTTTAATTTCTTAGCACTGATTATTTTCAATAGCTTTAGCCAAATGTATGCTTTCAGAAGGCATATCATTTATATGATCTCAAATGAGAAGTTGAGTGTGTATAAGCACATGTTTGGAGCAAAGTCGTGTTTTCTGTGCAAAGCGCTGTAAAAGTGTACCATGCCCTTAAGTGAACTTACAGTAGCTGTTTGCCGGCTATGATGGATCATGACCATGAGACATTTCCAAACACAATATACCAATAGTTAGTTTTCATTGGCCACCATTGTTGGTGAGTAAATAGCTTTTCTTTGATTAGTTTGCGGCGTTGGGAAAACAAAGCCATTCAGTTTATTGCATATGTTTTAAGGGCTTAAGGACAACAATATTTCATACGTGAAAATGAATGGGCGTACGTTTTGATGTCTATGCTATTGACCAAAAGTAACCCATATAGAGGCTGATACTTGCTTCGCTAAAACAAAGCTGCACTTGAATCGAATGGAGTCTGTTAAACATTACCAATTGAAATGCTACGATTGTTCTGTACATCTTGAAAGTCTCACAACTTGGCATGACAAATATATAATTATTCTTTTCGTCACAGCTACCGTTTGTGCAAGTAACCCCTGTCAAAACAGCGGAGACTGCAACATTACAAAAAGTGGATATCAATGTAACTGCAAAACCGGGTATTCAGGAATCAACTGTGAGAGAGCATCCTCCTGTGATAATAAGCCCTGTCAAAACGACGGAAAATGCAGCATTACAGCATCGGGTGGATACAAGTGTACGTGCAAATCGGGATACAGCGGTAACAATTGTGAGAAACGTAGTTGTGCAACCTCACCATGTGAGAACAAAGGTGTATGCACCGACACCGCGACTGGATTTACTTGCACCTGCAGGGACGGATACAGTGGCGACCGATGTCAGCTCTCGTCAGCCGGTTTTAAGTTTGATGATGTCAGCCTGTCCCTGATAGTTCTGCTTGGTGTTCTTGTGCTTGCATTGATAATATTATCTTCCGTATATTACTTGTACATTAAGCATCTGCGTAATAAGTCTCCAGATACAGAAAGTGGAAAAAAGATATAATTCTGTGGATGCAAGTGTATATTCAGGCAGCCTTATGTACAAAAAAAAATATATTTATTTTTTGCACCCCAAAATCTATTGCAAATTTAATTTCAGCAAACATGACAAAGGCTAGTTGAAAAGTTAAATGTGCATGTAATTTGAACTCTCTGTCTCTAAGTATATATATATATATATATATATATATATATATATATATATATATATATATATATATATATATATATATATATATATATATATATATATAAAGTTCATACCAGTCTGTTATATCGGCTTGTTTCCATACAGAAGCGTCAATGAATAGTTGATACTTTACTTTGATATCCAACAAAAACATTCAGAGAAGTTTGACTATTGTATATTTAAGAAAATGAGATTTGTCCCATGATTCCATTCAGAGGCTATATGGGAGGAAGGGATTGTATTTGAAAAATTGCATGATACCGGGTTGTCAACTTGTCCGATTATAATTTTTTAGTTTTCATTTCATTCGTCAGATGATCTAAGCTGAACAGTTCAAGGTAGGAGTGGAAGCTGTTAAGGTGACCCCCACTAACATATAAATGTTATGGTGCCAGGATGGTTTGAGGCGTAACTCAGACTCAGCCGACCTTGACCTTTCCCAGCTCATCTAAATTGATCGTTTCGCCCAATACACTGTATATTTTCTTAATTTTTATTGATGTATAAATTTGTTGTCCCTGAATGTCGAATAAATAAACAGTTTTCGTAGAAGTTTTGTGCTGTTTTGTGCCTCTGTCCAGGGTCCAAGGGAGAGCATAAGGCAGTTACGTGGCCACCCAACCTTCGCTCTAACAACACCTTGCGTCAAAATGGCTGCCGGTAAGCAGATGCACGTGTGACAATAACTATAGTTTTATATGACAATAACAATTATTTTATTTCCAATTATAACTCTTGTACTCCAAGGGTATGTAGGAACGATAACATAGAAAAATATACAATAAAAAAGTGAAAACATGCAAGATATGTTAGATGGCATAGCAGTGAACAACAGTCAGATTGATACATATCGATAACCTAACAATGGGTTTACAGAAGGATACTATCTTAATTCTGTAGACAGGACTACAGTACGAGTTTTTAATGAATTAGATGCGTAATCTAATTTTAGTGAAAGCTGTCCATGATACTCTTCACAAACAGACTTTTTAAGTCGAGTTCTACATTATGAATTCAATAATTGTTCAAATTTTACAGTACTTTTAGGAACTCCTTTAATGTTAGTCTTCTAATTATTGAGTTATTTTGACAGTCGAAGTTTTTGAGCTGGCTCTTTAAAATCACCATTAATCATATCACAAATACTGTCAACATCAACATCAGCATCAGCTTCACAAATCATGGTTTTGATATGATAATTATCTTCTAAATTAAATGAGTTCTGATTTCATCAACTAGGTCATTATTCAATCTAGATTCACTAATCTTGATATTGCGACTTTCAGCATTCAGATGTGAAGATACTTCAGTGGTACGCGGCTTGGTAGCAAAGTAATTATGACATGACAGTTCTAAGATGACGGGGCAGCGATAATCAGATGATAACTTATCCATTACACCAACTTAAAACTTACATAAACTTAAAATCATAAGTCGAGCAACTTGAATTTGACCCACCTCCAATTCAAAGACAATCCATGGATATGATGTAATATGCACTTGTACTGTCACCGGCATGTCTTTGGAGTGTATTGAACCCATTTTTCGGTCGGGTACCTGTCCCCATTCTCTTCCAAAATGGCCTTTATAAAGTACCGGGTTTGGGCATAATTTTGACAGGAGCCAACCAAGCTACTCAGGGTAGCACATGGCAAGGGGGGAAGACTACTCTCTGGGAGAGCAAAATGGGAGATTGTACAGATCAAGGCGACTTCTCGTTCATGAAGTGATAGCAGCACAGGGAGGTGCTACCCGATATTGAAAGGTTGAAAACATTTTCAACAGTGATCTGTCAACATTTCATAATGCCAATAACATTACAATGCACTGAAACATGCCATGAAATTACTTGTCAGGGATTTGTTTGCAACAACACAATAGAACTGGTTGACTGTGGAATTGTTATCTGATACGTTCTTTCTACCAAAACGTCTTTTTGTCAGAAAAACACTTTTAAGTGTCTGTTAAAAGACCAAAATCTGTCTCCTTTCTGTATCCTTGATCATAGAATACAAAGTAAGTCGAGTTGCTTAACTTATGATTTTAAGTATATTTTGGGCATCAATTCCGCTGAAAAGATTGCATAATCACCCACACTAGTGTGTTTATAGGCAGCATTACCAACCGTGGTATCTTAAACAAATCTGCCATTAACTATATGCAACTCCAAACCTTAACATAGCTGAATCAAGTTTGTGCCTTTGGTATTGACTCAATTGTCTGGCTGTGTCTTTGTACATTAATATCTGGTAAGTCTCGGTATGCCTGGCTATAGAATATCTGACCCGAGTCTGGATTAATAAACAATGGCTAGCAACTTGTTTCTCCAGACAGGTAAAATCATCCAGTCTACCCGTTCTTGAGTTCAAATCACACACAAGGCAAAAGAATGGGCTATCAGCTTTGGCTTGATACCAGTGATGTCATTTGCTATTAAAATCAAATGTTTCTTCACTTGGAGGACTCAATTGGAATAAAGCAGCGTCAACAACAAAATGCCTTTATTCAATTAAACTATCAAACTGTAAACATAGATCGGACTCAGAAGTAGCATTTCCCAGCATATGATCTTTGTGGGCAAAGGTGTCTTTAATATAAACATGAAGTCCACCAGCAGTAAAATTGCCTCCCTGCTTAGGCTTATTGAATATGGTATAACGACGGGATTTTAATATAGGATAAACCATCATCTGTGTTAGTTTGGGGATCAAATTTATATTCACTGATACACATTATGTCAAAATATCTATTTTTTTTTTAAATACCCTATTGTCCCGTTTTCTTTTGACTCCACAAACATTTAAGGCACCAACAGTGAGCGATGCATTGGAAGGTTTGACATAAGCATGATCAAAGGAATCCACAAAATCGTGGTTATCATTAACATGTCCCAGTCTTTTCTAGTCCATTTTTAGATAATGTCCGGCTGCTTTAATTTGTTCCTCAGACCACCCAAGCTTGAAGAGGTCATCTGGAGATTCTGTCTTGACTTGAGGTTTAGAGTCATCTTTGATATAGCGTTATTGTGATGTTCACCATCCTCTGAATGCATGTTGTTGCGTCACCAAAATGTTTTCCATACTTTGCATGCAATATACCCCATTATTGTGATTTCCCCGTGCCCTGAATCCACGCTGTGCCGTTAGTTTCTAGTGTAAATCGTGTTCTAAATGAGATTTTCTCTTAACTGTAACTCTTAATCTTTAAAGCTCTTTATTCAGCTTGCTTATCAGTTTTTTCCCGAAACTTTTGGGGGAAGGCTTGCTATGTAATGCCATGTAGTGGAGAAAGTGCACCTGGCGTAGTACACTCAACAGAAAATGGACAGAATAATGAATCATCGGTAAATGACTGCAACTGATGATGATGGTCTCTGTTCGAATTGGACTAGCGTTTAGTCAGTAGCAATATGACATCCTCTGTTCAGCTATTCTGGTTTTATACATGCGAATAACGGTTAACAAATTCTCTATTGAAAAGTTCAATCACTCTTGTTTCTCATTTACTGTCCATTGCGCAGGACTAAGATATCAAAACATGCAATAAATTGCCACAACTTTTAAACATTTCAAAAGCTTGATTTAATGTATTCCTATTGTATGGTAATCCAGTGAATTCTAAATACTTTCTGTTGACTTAGACACAACCTTTTGGAATGTACATGTTCACATTGTATATAATTGATTGTCATGAACTGAGCATATTTAACTGTAGTGTTATGAGAGACAAAGGATTAAAATTGCGCTGAAATATGGTGACGGTGATTATCAAATATGTCTCTACGTCATCGAGAGCGTACTGTCTATGATGGTAATGAAATTAGCAGTAATGTTCTGTTTATCCAATAACAATGTACATTTGCCATTTTACAGTAACACTTTGCAATATTATTAATAAAAACTTGTATTGAGACAGATAAGAATGAACTGCTTTTATAGAGTGTATAATGTAACATTGCTGACTGTAAATGCGTGCTGTAATTGTGGATAAAAACGTACGTGTTAAAGCAGGGCTTGAAAGTGTTCCTTTGTGCGTGCCAGATTGTTTAAAAACTTTGGTCTTTAACCGACGTTTGTAAAGCTATTTTAGTTCCGTTACAGAGCAGACGATTTGGGGAAAATTTGCAATTGTTTCCAAGTTCACAATTGTGATTTTATTTTCAACATTGTTTCATATGCACCCTCATGTAATTTCATCTGATTTTTAAAGGTCTGCCGCATGGGGGGGGGGGGGAACCCTTTCTGTTTTCGGGTTGTCCGTCCGGCCAGATGACGGTCCGGTCGTGCACATTCTCGTTAACACGATATCTACATAATGCCTCCATGTATTTTGTTGAAATTTTGCAATATGCTTATCTTACCTAGCAAGATGAATTGATTAGAATTTGGTGTCGCCATGACCTAATTTGAGCAAATGGCAGCCTAATTACAAGCTCGTTAGGGCTCATTGCTGCAATATCAGCAGAATGCTCCACTGAATTTCTCAAATTTGGCAGGATGCTTATCTAGCATGCCAAGATGAACTTATTAGATTTTGGTGTCACCATGACCTAATTTGTACAAGTGTCAGCCTAATTATATGTTGGTTAGGGCTCGTTACTGCGATATCTCTAGATTGCTTCCATGTATCTTGCTTCAATTTTATCGTCTGATTATATTGTATGCCAGGATGATGTGATTAAATTTTGGTGTCACCATGACCTAATTTGAGGAAATGGCAGCCTAATTACAAGCTGGTTAGCGCTCATTACCGCAAAATCTCCAGAATGTTCCAATGAATTTGCTCAAAGTTAGGGCTTGTTACCACGATATCTCCAGAAAGGTTCATATTTTGAATCATAATTATCTTAAATTGCAATATAAACTGATTAGATTTTGGTGTCACCGTGACCTTATTTGAGCAAATGGCAGATTAATTAGATGCTCGTTGGGGCTCGTTATCATGATATTTCCAGAATGCCTCCATGTATCGTGCTGTAATTAAAGTTTGACTGGAATGATTTAGGGTCCGGGACCTTTTATGTTTTTCCGGTTGTCCGGATGTCTGCCGGGATTTCAACCCGTCCGGATGTGCACATTCTCGTTAACGCCATCTACAGAATGCCCCCACGTATTTTGCCCAAATTTGGCAACATGCTTTTCCTAGCTGGCAATATGAACTGATTAGATTTTGGGGTGACCATGACCTAATTTAAACAAATTGCGGGCCCTGCAGTCAACGGTTTGGGGTGGAAGTAAGTCGAGTTCATATATTCAATTCATTCCAATGGGACCAGCCTGAGTACATTTGCAGATTTTTGTATCATGATTCCTCTTGTCCTATATATACATTTCTGTGATAAAATGTTTCCGACAAAACATCAAATTTATATGCTTCCATGCATTGTCAGATGTGTATTGCTTATATATACATTACATTTATATCATATTCTGCTGTGCATCAACGGCAATAAGGAAGTAACAATAGGCTTTCATTAAAACATACGTGTTATAAAAAGAAACGGTTCATTTTCATTTGTATCATTTATCGCTACCATGACTAAATTACTTGATCTGTACATAGAAGAGATTTACAGTGCAATACACGGAGCTGCCGTGGAAGCCGGTTTTGTCCCTCGCAGACAGTGCCGCCTGAAAGCGTACTGGTGTCCACAGCTTAGTGTTCTGCGTGACCGCTAGAGGTTCTGGTGGAGGCGCTGGGTAGAGAATTGACGCAGTCGCCAGGGGACAGTCTATAAGGCTATGAAGTTTGTAAAGAAAAGTTTGCAGAGGCTGTCGAGGCGATGCGTACAGGGCTCTATTGACCACATTTTGAATACACTGATTTCAATAAAACTATGAATGACGTCCATTTTCTTCCCTCAAACCCGCATATGTGACATGGTTGAAGCCCGTGTTAATGAGTTGCAAGGTAATCGAGACAAGGTTTTTGTCAGTCCTGAGCAAGTGGAGCTGGTAATTACCAAATTTATACCCCACACATCCCCAGGTTGTGACGGTATGACATCTGAAATATGGTAACTCTGATATTCTTCAGAATCATTTGTTTTCTATTCATACTTTTGTTATGTTTTGGAATATTATCCCGCGTATTTTCCAGCCCAGTTAGGCATTATTGTCTCTGATTGCATTCTTTGTCCATCCAAACCCTGGACTCTCCGGTACAAGACAACTTAAAATAGTCCATGCCAACATCAGAAGTACTAAAAGTGATGCAAACTTAGACGATCTTCAATTATTTATGCAAAATGAGGATATTGATATCGTGGGGCTATCCGAAACATGGCTTGACAGTAGTTGCAGGTGTCATGCTGTATGTGCAGAATTCACTTCCATTTGCTCATTCCAAGGAGTATGAGCATGGTAGTGTTGAAAGTTTATGGATAAAAGCTCAAACGCGACGAGGCAATATCCTTATCGGCACCTGTTATGGACCACCAGGCCAAATAGCTGAGTGCCGACATCAGTTTTTGGGACACTTTAGATTTCAATTTTTCTTGCACTAGAAAACAACCCTTTTGCCATTGTCATACTGGGTGACTTTAACGATAGATGTAGAGACTGGGGTTTGGATCATACCGACAGTGAACTGGGTACAAACCCTTTTAATATTATCTCCCAAAATTCTATTTTCCAACAATCACTGAGCTTAAGAGATCCACTTAATACACTGAAAGTCTATTAGATTGCTTGATTACTGACTCTCCCGGTCTTATCAACAGCGGAACAATACCCCAAGTCTCTACATCCGACCATTCTGTCATATACTGTATCCTTACATTAACAATAATGCGCAATCGTCTATCAAGCGCACCATATGGGACTTCAAAAATGCAATTTTCGAAGGACTAAAGTTTTCACTGTTATATGCTCCATGGGATACTGGCTTCAGTTCTTTGGATAGTATCGATGAATGGCAACGTATTGGACTGATCTGCTCCTCAGCATTTCCAAAGAATATATTCCATGTAAAGACATCTTTGTGAGACCAGAAGACGAACCTTGGATGGATTCATTTGTCAAAACAATAAAGAGAAAACGGGATCGTGCATGGAGGCGCTACAAACAAACTTAATACGATGTCCATTATCAAATTCATTATCGGTAGCAAGCAGCGGCCTACAACATTTACATGTTTGCCTAATTGTTCTTAAAATCCTGTTAAGAAAAATTGTTTTGATAACATATTTTGGGCATAAATGCTAATGACTTTCATTCTTTTCTGACGTGCCAAAATGCACATTTACTCAACATTAATAAAATTACTCAAAATTGAGAGTAGTTTCTCAAATGTCACAACGTCAATTGGGTTTTGAAGCATCGTTAGTACGTTGAGTACGTAGTTATGTTTCAAATCGCCGGCAAATGGTGGTCATCCAGGGCCACAGCTCACAATGGCTTCCTGTGGAAGCTGGAGCTCCCCAAGGATCTATCCTTGGACCCCTTTTATTTCTTGTGTTTGTAAACGACATCGTAGATAATATATCATGTGATATGTGACTCTTTGCCGACAATAATAGCTTTTTTGAAATCGTAAAAGATAATCCGATCATCTCAGGGAACCGCATGAATGGTGATTTGAGAAAAGTTGACCGGTGGGGTCATCTTTAGCAGGTCTTATTTAATGCATTGAAGTCTCTTTCTCTAATAATTTGGACAAAACGTAACAAATATGGGCATCCCCCACTACCTCTGGGTGATCAAGTCATACCAGAAGCAACCAGTCCTTGGTAATAACTCTATCTCAATTCAACATGGAATGCACATATTGAAAGAATTATGGACAAAGTCCGTAAACGTCTTGCTGTCTTGGAGATACTGAAATTTAAACTATCTAGAAATACCTTATGCAGACAATATCTTACTATGGTTCGTCCAATACTTGTATATGGATGTGTCCTTTTTGATAATTACAGGAAAGGACTCTGAGACTTTCTCGAGTCCGTGCAATTTGAAGCTGCCAGGATCTGAAAGGGCACTCGCCGCCCTACCTCACTTGACCGTCTACTCACTGAATTAGGGTGGCAAACTCTAACAGACAGGCGTAAATATTTTAAACTAGTTGCTTTCTCCAAAATGTATCGCGGATTGTGTCCCGAGTATTCATCAAGTATAGTACTCTTAAAACAAGCTGATACAAGTGCTCGTAGTCTTAGAACACCCTAGTATTTGAGACAGATCAAATTTCGTACAAAACATCTTGGTGATTTATTCTGGCCATCAGCAATGAAATCGTGGAAGGACCTACAAGACGACATACATAGCTTTATTTCTATCTCAACATTCAAACTAGCCCTCAAGCAAACTTTCTTAGCCACCGAGAATGCCCCCCCTTACTACGCCGATACCGACCGTTTTGCCAATATACATGTATTTGCCAAATCCAGCTACGTCTACGTCACTCAGGTCTCCACACACACACATCTTTTCAAAATAAATACAATAGGCTCTAAGATATCATTCATTTTTTCTCTTCTGTCCACTATATGCTGCCCCCGCCCCCATTTACACTTCTTTAAGGAAAAACAGAGAAATTGTCGCACCAGGGGTTAACACAAGCTTAATGGTCCATGTAGCTAGTGAACACTTGGAAGTTATGTTATGTGGCCACACAGACTTTATACTTGCTGTTTACAAACAAATGTTTTCAAGTGTGCAAAAATTCACCATTAACTCTCGGAAGTTTCACTTTTAAATTCTGGTGTGTCATATACTGTCCAAATTAATTTGAACCGTTAACAAAGGGCTTATTTGTATATCTCGTGTTATGTATAAAACTCGACAATGTATGCTTTCTTGTAAATTGACATGTAAGACTGTATGCTTCCCGTTTATCGGGTATCTTTCCATTGTTCTTGTCCTGTACGTCTCGCACATAGACCATGTGTTGTGGTGTATGTCTGGAGAGCCTCCAGATTATAAGTTGTACCACCTAGGCAATCCAGGTGAAATAAATATGCTTAAAACAATATATTCTATCATGGCCTGTGTGCAACAGCGAATCAGGTGGCTGCATGTTAAACTTTGACCGGTGTTAAAATTAGCACTAATCACTTCATCAAGCAATTTATAATGAACTTTTTTTGTTTTTGTTTTATGAGGGCCAATAACATTTATCCATCCAAAAGAAGATGTGAAAGTTGAACACAGTGTTTACTCATAGTCCAACAGTGTGTGTGTGTGATGCTCTGAGGTCGGTAGAATCAATGGAACTCTTTGTTGCATTTACTTACAAACATTTCCCTTCAGAGCGGTAGTTCGGCACCACGAACAATGGTTGCAGTGAAGTTAAGTGGCACTTTACTCGGAGATCGGCTAGGTGGCTGGTAGACCTGTGTAGGCCTACTATGCGAAAAGTGTTGCATTGCGGGTAATTACTAGACTTAAATTAAATCTAGCCAAGATAGAACAGACTTTAATACTCCCCATCCAGTGATTGTGTGGATTCTATTGCCTCCGTCGGATATCATGAACTCGGCGCTACGCAATTCAGTCATGATACCCGACGTCAGTCATAGAATCAATCATTGGATGGGGAGTATTAAAGTCTCTAACTATTGTTCCGCTTTTGAAGAAGAGTTTTCTTAATCTGATTGAGCCACAAAACTACAGGCCCATTGCCATTAGCTACAGTCATGCTAAACTTGCAGAGATGGTTTTTGCTTCTTAACAACAAAGCTGTTGATAATCAGTTGGGATTTAGACAGGATCAGGATACATCTGTGGGCTGTGCCCTCCTTTATGATTTGGTACAGCATTCACTGTTGGTAGCTCGCCTGTTTACATTTATAGCCTTGATGCCACCACATGTTTTTATTGTATCTGACATCGCGGCCTCTTTAACAAGTTAATAGACATCATACCTACCTTGGCTGGTACTGTACAGGTGGTATAAACTGAGCAGTTGTTGAGTGGACAGGTAATTACAGCAATGAATTCAATATATAACGTGGGACGAGACAGCTAGCATTTCAGCTCACTGAATCTAAATGTACCTGAAAGTTATCGGTCGATCATGTTGAGTTCCATCTGTGCTAAGATTGTTGAATTGTTTATGGTCCCAGCGGACACAGTGAGTGAAAACCAGTTTGGTTTCCGCAAGGACAGAAATTGTGCTCTCGGGTGTGCGTTACTCAACAATCTCGTTTCTTACCATACATTTAATAAATCACCAGTGTTTGTCCGCAGTTTGGGTGCTGAAAAGTATTACGACGTCCTATCTGTTTGGCATGACGATCTCTTGTACAAACGTATAGAGGAGTTACCAACCAAGGAATGGTTACTGTTGTATCGTTGGTACAAATCATCAAACTGTGCAGGGAAAAAAATGGTCACACGAGCGATACATTCAATGTCACGTGGTGGTGCGCTAAAGAAGCATAATTTTCCCGTACCTCCTCACTATATTCCATAATGATTTACTCGTAAATATCAGTCATATGCATTCAGGTCTGCGGATTGGAGGAGTTCAATACAATAGTTTCGCCTATGCCGACGACATCACACTTGTGAATCTTACTGTCACTGGATTGCAATCGCTGGTTGATGTATATTTCATTTATTCTCAAAAATGGAGATTTATTTTCGGAATTAAGATATCAAACTGTATGATTCACAGTCCTGAACCATTTGTCTCTTCCTATTCGTTGTACATTGGCGACTTGTAACTGTCTGTGATAGACACCCAGGAATAACTCTAGGAACCATCTTTGCAAAGAATTAGGATTTAAAGGAACACGTTGAGAAACGAATAAAAGGCTGTCGCGGGAGTTTCTTCATCCTAGCGAATATAGGGTTGTGCTATCCTGGGCTTTCAACCGAGAGCAACGTGTACTTGTGGAAGACAGTGCGTGTTCCAACATTGGCATATGCATGCGAAGCAGTAGCTTTAGGGGAGAAACACGTGGCTAACTAAGACTCATGCCAAGGTACGTTTTCTGGGAATTGGCAAGAAATCCCATCATTCTAAATTTATACATGCCTTACGTATTCAACCTGTGAAATGTTGTCTTCAATAGAGATATCTAAATTTGTATAATCAAGCATTTAAAACCAAGAACCCTCTGAGGTCATTATGCTGCACTATGCTATCAAGATATATTGTGTACAACGAATTAATTCCGGGTAGTATCATTGACAGAGCAGTTTCCACAGGCCGATCGCCTGTCAAAGCACCCTTTGAGAAACAAAGTGCACATTTTTTTTTCTTTTTTTTTTTTTTTTTAGTTATCCACCCAATGGTGTGGTAGATTCCCTGGGGTTTCTCGCTACACATGAAAACTACATTAAACCTTTGGTCTGCCGAGCACATCGTGTCAAAGCTTCTTACTTTGGCCTTTTAGTTTCTTTTAACCCAAGTTTTTAGTTCTAAGTTAAGGTCTTTTAACGTACATACAGTTGTCAGAAACGAGTGTGTTTGTAAGCTTGGGGTCCCTCTTCATAAGGTGGGGGGGGGGGGTCGACTCGAGAGTTCGTGTTTCCTGGGTCTCGGGTTGATCCAGGGGAGAGAGGCCCATGGTGCCAGCGTTGAGGTGGCTGGCGCACTGCGGCCGCTCAATCTCGGGTATGCCTGTGGGGGCTCATTTGATTTAAACTTATTTTATTGATCAAATACATCGAAATTATAATACAATATAATAACCTCAGCAATTGGGAAAAAGGGCAAAACCCTATTCGAATCCCTCTTGCGAGAAGAGACAACACATAAAAAGGACAGACCTAGACGCATTAGACAAATAATAAGATGACGAACACAGTGACGTAATAGATAGTGGGGCTATGTAAATTATTACTATATTAGGTCTGCAAATGTGTATCATGAGCTAGCATTGGAGCAGAATCTGATATGTGTTCGTTTTGCCCAAAAAATCTAACCTATGCCTGCCGGTTTGAAGCGGCCGGTTTCGGAAATATACTCGTGTACTGCTGAAAAAATTGCAATATTTACTTCGAGAGAACAGTCATTTTTGTCTGAGTGTATTTGTTTGTGTACTGGCTGTGTGCTGTCTGCTGTCTGTGTTGCAATGTAATTGTGTGTCTCTCTCCCTGAGATCGGGGGTATGGGTGAAAATTTTTGTAGTAGTATCATAACATTGTAATATACCTGTCAAATATCCTCGTATAGTGTCTGTATGTGTACACATTGCATAGGGTGCTCTATGTGTAACTGAGTATGTTGTATTTCATATCATCCCTCGCTCGCGCGGTTCCAGAAATATTATGAATAATATTGGTATTATTATTATTATTATTATTATTATTATTATTATTATTATTATTATTATTATTATTATTATTATTATTATTATTGTCTCTCCTCATCAATATTGTTATTAATGACTTATTGGTTCACTTAACTGTGTGTACTTAATTGATAGTGCTTGGGAGAGCCCATTCCTGCATATACCATGCCGGAAATACCCGAAAGAGTGGTTCTGTTCCGCATACATCCAACCATGGGTGCTCTAACAGTAATTTGATTGTTCATCCTCCTGATGATCAAATTTTCAAAGCTTTTTTTTTATCTCCCATCGCTCAGTGTACTTCGAAACATCCCCGTGTGAAGCGGGCAAGTCCGTGCATGTGCAATGTGGCAGCATTCCACACAAAGTGCCAGCGCTACAGACGATACCAGTTTTAGTGAGGGCGTATGCTTCATATAAATTTACTTCAAGATGAATATCTTAATGCTATTGAGCATTTCACATTCATGATAATTTGAAAGCATGTATAATTATTTAGGCTGAATCGAATCCCTGCTTTCATTGTTTGCGGCGTATTAAGACAGGATTCCTCGATTGTTATGCGTATTATTTGTCAGTAAACAGTAAAAAGCAAGTTGGTTAAAGATAGGGGAAGACTATAAGCCTTGTAAAGTTTTATAATTTTGTTTGTAAGCGTATTTATTTTACTGATTTTGTCTAATAGTACAGAGGAGTACTAATATGGAGGTTTTTTTAGTGTATAAAGAGACACACGAATTATATACACAACACACAGGGTACTTCAAGAGAAGGCATTGGACAGAATTTTCAGTGAACAAGCGTTTATGCGACTGTTGGTCGGATAGGATCAAAATCATGCATCTCCGGCGCCGGAAGTGACACCCAATGATTTAGAAAATAAAGCTCCTGGATTCCTTTACGAAAAGTTGCATAAAAATTATCATGTTTTCATTGTCAGCCAAATCTGTGGTTCCTTTTGTAAAGTGCTCAATCAACAAATCATTAGCCAAGTATATGAGCAGTCAGAGGCTAAAACCCGGTGCTAATGTACAAACCACAGTATGGAGAAGTTTTTCCGGGGACAAAACAGAAAGGAGATTTCATATTCTTCACGGAGTTTTCCACATACACAGTCCGGTGAAGGAATTGCGTTTATTTTTGTGTAGTTCAGCTCGGACTGTCCCAGGCGCTACTGCATTTGACAAATGTTTAGGAAGCGACAACCTTGCGCGTAGTATTCAGGTCTTTTTGTCGGGTGATAAGAGTAGGATAGATAGTGCAGATTTTAATCGTTTTAATGAATTTGAGTTCCCAATATCACGAGTTAAATCATTGCATAGGCTCATGGTTGACGGGAGAAAAGAATCGCCAAATCGTTTGCTCGAAAATTTAAGTTGACGTAATGTATGATGCATATAATACCATGATTCTGAGTAATGATTTACGCATAGGTTGAAACCGCCCTCATTGAAATCGCACTGAGGCCCATGTAGGTCGCCAGGTGTAGTTTTGACAATCGCCACCTTTTATCATCCGTTATTATCATCATCATCATCATCATCATCATCATCATCATCATCATCATCATCACACTCGGAGTAGGAAAACATGAGCCCGTCGATTAAACTATCTACATGGCTACTTGATCACCACAACAAACCAAGCTGTCCCTAGCTAGTCAATATTTTACATAACAATTGCCAGCAGCAAACCGCAAAGTGTCACAGTTGGTTGCTTGTCGTTGCTGCAGTCCCTGGGTTGTGGAAAGCAGGGGACTGGTATCCAAACTGTGGCGGACTATTTAGCATACGTTTGTAAACAGACATGCTCGCCCTCCAGCCATCTAAAACATGGTCATGTTTTTTCCCCTTTTTATCACTAAGTTTTTTTTTATATAGTATTCATGTTTGGAGACAAGAAAGGTTAAGCGCCAAACTTTATGAAAATGGAAAAAAAATCATTTTGTGTCGGATGGCGATTTCGCTGTTATACGTGTATGTCAATCCCCTCCGCTACCTTAAGTGCTTTTAGCAGTAAATAGGGAAGGTCAAAATTAGCTCTAAGGTTTGTGTTCGCCCCAGTACACAACTGAATACACAAACATTTGGAGGGCTAGAGCTGTGTATTCCCATTAGTTTCTGTATTGAAGCAATCTGGAATGAACTAGTCACTCATGTAGCTATGGTTAAATGGTTTTGTGAGGTATTTAGTTATGCATCTTGATTTACTGTCAGACATTAGGTGATTTTGTGTGCAGTAGTTTTCACGTTATTAAGTTGTAAACTACAATGCAAACTAATGGACAATCCTAGCCCTCCACTGACTGCAGTGCCTTCTTTTAGGCAGTGCTTGCACCTTCTGTTCTTGCCCTCGCCTATTAGACCAACCACACAATGGTGGATCTACAACGAAGAAAACATCATCAGTCGCACTCAAAGTTGACTCACAGTTCACGCCACACAACTTAAGCAATCGACTAAAGAAAATACATGTACATAAGGAACCACATTGTCTCTCTATTACACTAAACTTGGTAGGGAGAGAGGAGTCCCTGTGCGGGCGGGGGCAAGGTAGGTATAATCCTGATATCAAAACTATCAGAAGCACCTGCTCAAATCAGAACAGAAAATGCCAGGTCTCAGAGATGAATTTTTGAACAGCATCAAATATTTCGATATTAAGACTATCAGAGAGATTTCTCATTTCCATGAATAAAGTAATTAATTAATAAATCGCTGGCAAAGTGGACAAAAAGGTAAGGATTCACTCCCGGAGCCAAGACACAACAAACAGTTTTCAGTGAAGATTTCCAGGGAAAAATTAAGAGAGTTGTTTGGTATTTTAAAATATTAGACCAGACATTAACAAAACGATTCCCATAGCAAGTGTTGTATTTATTTTTTCTATGGTAGGGAACCATGAAACCATAACGTGACTTTAATGTCTGTGTTGTAAAATGTGATATGAATTATTCAGATGTCTGTTTTTGTTCATGTATTGCCCTGTAAAATGTCCAGAATTTTTACACTTCTTTTCACGTGAAGAGTTCCTATAAGGATTACCTGCTCTCCAATCGTTTTTTTCTTTCATGGAAAAACGAAGTTTAAACCAACATTGACCAGCATCATATATATTCCATTGGTTTTTTTTTTTATTTATTTGTTTTTATTATTGTGTTCTTAATTTCTTGGTTTGAAGGATCAGTAAAATAAGAAAAACGGAAACATGTACCCATAACTACAAAGCAGAGAAGAAGATTTGCTGCACGGCAAATCTGTCTGGGTGTCTTGAAATGAGAACCGTTTGAAATGCTGCACCTTGCCATTGTTCAACATAATCTAATTTTTGTGTATTAGCCTGATTTGCGTAAATTGAAATGCTACCATTTTGGTTCTTGGTTCATTGGATATGGCCATATCACAAAATTATAAACTGAAGTTTGAATGACATCCCTATCTATTATAGTTTTGACGCAATTCAAGATTTCAATTTTGTGTATTTGCATAAATTAAAAGCCGACAGCTTTGGTTCATGGTTCATTTGGGTACGGTTATGTCACAAACCCACAAATTGAAGTTGGAGTGGTACCTGTATGTACAATAGTTTTGAAGTTATTCAAGATTCAGATTTTGTGTATTCGCCTTATTTGCATAAATTTGAATCCTATCAACTTTGGTTAATGGTTTATTGGATTTAGTTATGTCAGAGAAGTATAAATTGAAGGTGAAATGGCACTTTCATCTTTAATAGTCTTGAAGCTATTCAAAGATATAAATTTTGTGTCTTCATGTAATTTGCATGAATTAAAGCTCTACAACTTTGGGTTAATTGGATGCGGCTATATCACGAACCTTTCAATTAAAGTTCGAACGGCATCTCTATTAATAATAGTGTGGAAGTTACTCAAGATTTAAATTTCGCACATTCACCTAATTTGCATAAATTTAAATCCTACAAGTTTGGTTCATGGTTCATTGTCTTCAGCAACAGCGTCTTTATAATTCACACAAACAGTCATTAAAGACAATCCCTTTTAATTCATACAAAGGTCTGCATTAGTTTTATAATTGAAAGTCCTTGATTCACGACTACATCTTTATAACCAGAAATGAAGAAAAAGCCAACACGTGCCTTCATATCTTCATACAAATGGCTCTTGGTAATAGACGTCATATTTATGATCCACAGTGCGAAAACGTGCGAGGTAAACGACAACCTAATAGTAGTATTAAGTCCAGTTGGGTTGTGGCAAATGATAACCTCCAGAAGGAAATATGTTACTATGTCGCTCTTGTCACATCCAAGAGGTGATTACTAGCTATCCGAGGTACTGTACTCGACAAGTGACACATATGTGGCCCTTGTTACTTCCAAGAGGTGATTACATCATAAGTGATCGATTTGTTTGATACACCTTCAATCCACACATTTTCGGACCTGTTGCCTTTACATGCAAATGTATTTGCAACTTGAACATTTTAACAGCTGATGAAGAACTCCCTTCGCATTTTGATATAATTTCTCTAAAAATCTCGTCACACGATGTGCCACATTGAGGTTCCTTCCTTCTATATGTAAAGGACACGACGTATAGCAAATTTTAATAGGCGTTAAGATTAACTCTTTTACCACCGATTCTCTTTATTTGGAACATTATGCATCATCGCAGTTTCCCTTTACTGGGGTACAAACATCGTTCAATACTGTTTCCCTGTATAGAGGTCTAACAGCCATGGTTACGATAGAAGCTTATTTATCACTGAAACGGATGAATGTTTATTAATGCTGCAGTTATAATTGAGGCATGTACTTTAAAATGGTACACAACACTAATATTACAGTCTTATTATTCAAATAGAGATGGGAAAACAGGCATGTGTGCATATCACGTGACTTTGCTTGGGGAGCTCAGTGTAGAGGGAGCCCCCTAGTGGCAGAACCGGGGGACCCGCAACGTGATTACCAGGGAGTGTAGTGATGAAAGAGTTAGATCTACAAGAACTCGGGAGTTTGGAATTTTACGTGACATGAGCACTGTTGGGAACTTTTGTTGGAACTATGGAGAGAATAATTTTATTTATTTGTGAAACTTAAAATGAGCACACACCTTTTAGGGCGTGAAATAACGACTTTATTTCTTGACATGTTTGAATCAACTGCCTGATACTGTATTGGGACACTACAAAATTGTACTGTAAAAATGAATTTCATGGAAGGAATAACAACACATGCCTAGTGGTGTGTTTGAAATTGGTTGTTCACCAGATTGATTTGTCACGAAAAAACATTAAATGAGACTATGCTCTGTCATGATGGGATATTAAACAAGATTAATTTGTCGCAATACTGAACATTAAATGAGATTTCGAGGTAAAATAATAAACTAAAAACAAACTGGGATCACTTGCCATTAGCAACCCAGCACCAACGGTACGATACAACACCAACGGTATGCTTATGATCAGCAACATAAACTTTGAACAGTCAAATCACAGGGTTGCAAACTTCCAAGTAATTAAGGATAACCATCCTTGATTCTTTTCTTTCTTTGTTTGCGATGAGTCCTTTGCAATTCGCCAAAATGTTTGGCCAGATTCACCCCTCTGCATATTTGAAATTACAAAACCTGAACCAATACGTATCCGCTTATGATTCGTGTTGTCTTGTGTGAAGTCTGGTGTGACCCTCAAGTGGGCGGAAATATTCCTATAACTCTGGTCCAGTCTACATAAAACTTCATATGATATTGCACCCACGATAACTTTTTGGACGTAACTGTATAAATATTCTTGCATTCTTGGTGACATATCTCTCCCCAAAGCCATCTAAATAGTCAAGTTAATTTGATTAGAGAGATACACATTGTCATATGGCAGTTGTGGATATCAGTATCCGAAAATACCCATCTTACAATATACTTTGGTGATTTTAATACCTTCGTCCGGCAATGCTGCACAGCATGCAATAGCCTGCAGGCGGCGCATCTACAACCAGGTATTGTGTCATGACCTCCTATTCGTCTTGTCTTTCTGAAGTACGAGATACATAGTCTGGGTACCATGTACGGGTTCCAGAATATCCAACGTCTGCTGGGTCGTCAGTCAACCCAGGATTCTTTTCCTGTCTTCGCCTTCTACATTGGCAAATGATAACGGATATTGCAACTATTGCAATAACAATTGCAGCTAAAAGACTAACAAGAACTATTAACATTATCAATTCATTCTTTTTCATGCCTCCTATTGTTGTTGTGTCGATTTCTCGTTCGCAGTTGGTACCAAGATACGAGTCAGTGCAAGAGCAGAAGTAAGAATTTTCCCTGTTAAAACACGTCCCGCCATTTTTGCATGGCTGACTTTTGCACTCATTGATATCTGTAAAGAAAGAAAGAATAATCTATATGCATATACTTTTGACGTAAATGTTCATGTCACTTATTCAACTTAAACATTAATATTCCAACTCCTAAGGGACATAACGAAGTTAAATTCAGTAAAAGAAACACATTAAGTGAATTCTGCTTTATAAATTTTTTGGGCATATGAAATGCTACTTGATTTATCAGTGTTTTCATGAGAAATACTTTGTAGTTCATATTGTTTTTTTTTTGTTTTTCGTCTTTCTGTTTTTTTTTTTTTTTCTTTTTGTTTTTGTTTTTGTTTTTTTTGTTTTTGTTTTTTTGTTTTTTGTTTTTGTTTTGTTTGTTTGTTTGTTTGTTTTTTTTTGGGGGGGGGGGAGTCCGTCAATCAAATGCATATATGCATTTCTTGAAACTGAAATGTCGACAAATGACTTTTCCTTTTATTTCAACTCTTGGAGCCAGTGTTTCCTGACTTATACCGGAACAAACATTATTTTCTTTGTATAAACCTTATTTCTCTTTACCTCTTAACATAAGGGGGGGGGGGCATTTTACCAAATACTTTGAGATAATAGCAGCATAGTATAGCACACATTACGATTCAAAGGAACGGAAAATGAATTTTGATGTAGCCGACAAAAATCTTGTTATAAGATACATTATGATGATAGTGTAATTCTTGATAGCACACACACACACAAAAGACAGGTACATTTTTACAGGCCAAAATATAAAAAGAAACAAAATCGTGAATAAACACACATGGGCCGCCTAGTGCCAAACTGTCAAGTAACTCTTTTGTGCTAGAGGTAGGAAAACCACAAAAATATTCACTTCCGGGAACAAAGAACGATAAGTTTGCACATGTAAATGTGCATCAATATACGTCAAAATTAACTTGTAGTGTCACAAAAGATGTGTTATTAACTTACTGATAATTGAAAACAAAATGGATATCAAAGAGACAGGTTTAAAGAAAACCCCAACATGCACCTCCAACACAAGAGAGTACCGAACAATTTAGCATTAGGGGGCGCATGTGTGAAATATGTAGAGATGATTAAATCATGTAGCCTTACCTTCATTGCAATAACTTCCTTTGTATCCAGGCTTGCAATGACAAAAAACGTGACCATAACCTTGATCTGTACACTTGTTTGAGTTTATTCCGCACGGATTTTTAGCACCACAATCGCCAGGAACATATTCTGCGTAGTAAAATGAAGTTGAACCGTTACAATGAATAAAAACGTCGATTTTTCTCGCCTTCTTTTTTGATAATGAGGTTCATATGTTGCACCATAAGGTTTTACCAAATACCAGTGCAGAATTTTTTATCATACATAATTTTGTTTTACTTTGAAAAACCTATATTTCTGCTCCTTAATTATAGTCTTCCTCATTGTATATTTTATGTAGTATACAATACTTACTTATTTCACAATAAATACCGCCCGTTCCTCCTGGACACAAGCAGTTCCATTTCCCTTTGTAGAATCTGCATGTTCCGCCATTTTGACAATCAATGGGACATACTCCTGGGGTGCTGAGAGTGGGTCGAGCTGTCTGTTTAGATGATGATGACGTAGCGCTGGATGTTGTTGGTATTATTGGTTTCGTCTGCTTCGTGCTTTTGTGTGTCTTTATTGTTGTTGAGGATACCGTTGTAGTTGGAATAGTAGTAGTTGTAGGAGACGTTTTAATTTTTGATGTAGTTGTCTGAGACGTAGTAGTTGTGGGGGATGTGGTAGTTGTGGCAGACGTAGTAGTTGTAGGAGACGTTGTAGTTGTAGGAGACGTTGTAGTTGTAGGAAACGTCATAGTTGTAGGAAATGTAGTGGTTGTAGGATATGTAGTTGTTTTTGCCTCCATTGTACTTCTCACAGTTGTTTTAGTGCTGGTTTTGGGTGTCAGCGTGGTGTCAGCAATGGTGGTTGCCCGAGTCATCACATTGATGGCTACAACAGAGAGGTATCGTCTTCAATCTTTTCTTGACATTTCAGCTGGTAACTTTTACATGTGAATTTACAAATGGTCTGATAGAAAACATGCTGAAGAGTAGCATTATTACTTTAAGGTCCATGCACACTACAGAGATACACATTATCAGTTATTCAACATAACACGTCGAGGTAAAGTTAATACGATTCCTTCGTTTCAAAACCAAATATGTGTGGAATACCCTTCATTTCATATTTATATAGTCTCTTGATCATAAGTGTCTTGAGATTTTCTAAAATAAAATGAATTATCTGATCGTGTGTTACTGTTGCATAAATACCAGAGGCATGGCGGGGGTTGGGGGGGGGGGGGGCTGAATGGCTGGCAAGCAATCAACAAAAATGTAAATGCATGTATGCCCCAAGGATTATTTTGGCGCTGTGGTCTCTGTCTAGGTACAATAGAAGGTAACACATCTTTAGGGAGCAGAAATAATTCCAATTTATAGTTTTTCGGTTGCCCTGTGACCTTTGACCTTGGACCTTGGACCTTGGACCTTGACGTCCAAGTCATCCACGATCACACAGAAAACTTTCCCCGGACCCATAGACTATATGTACCATATTAAACGGTAATAAGTCAATAGGGGGCAGAAATAATGGTGCTCCAAAGAATTTTGTTGATTGCTCGGTGACCTTCAGTTTTGACCTTACACATGATATAATTTCCCAGACCCACAGATTCTATACCAAATCAGAAGGTAACATGTGCAAATGTAGCAGAAATGATGCTACTCCAATTTTATGCCCCCACCAGGGGAGCATATAGATTTGCCCTTGTCCATCCGTCCGTCCGACATTAAAATTGTCACATTTGTGTCGCGCATATCTCCAAAAGTATATGAGGTATAAACATGAAACTTTGTGGACACATCTGTCAATATATGAAGGCGTGCACCTATGATTTCGTTTGTCTTTTGGGTTGACTATACAGTCTTAATTAATCATTCATCAACTTAGGGAAAATGTTGATTCGACGTTAGACTTGTCACATTTGTGTTGCATGTATCTCAAAAATATTTCAGGTTCAACCATGAAACTTTCTTTCTTTCGCATGTATCTCAAACGGTATTTGAGCTTCCACCATGCAACTTTGTAGAAACATCTATCAATATATGAAGGTGTGCCCCTGGGGTTTAGTTTCTCCTTTGGATTATTTATCTGATATAAATTAGTGATTAATTAACTTGGGGGAAAATGTTGATTCGACACTAGACTTGTCACATTTGTGTTGCATGTATCTCAAAAATGTTTCAGGTTCAACCATGAAACTTTCTGGAAACATCTATCAATATATGGAAGTGTGCACATGGGGTTTTGTTTTTCCCTTGGATTAATTACCTTGTGTTAATTAATCATTAATCAACTTAGGAAAAATGTTGATTCGACGTTAGGCTTGCCACATTTGTGTCGCATGTATCTCAAAACGTACTGGAGGTTTAACCATGAAATTTTGTGGCAACATCTATTAATATATGAAAGTGTGCACCCGGGGTTTTGTCTCTCCCTTGGATTAATTATTTTGTGTTAATTAATCATTAATTAACTTAGGGAAAATGTTGATTCGACGCGTCACATTTGTGTCGCATGTATCTCAAAAAGTATTTATGGTCTTACACCAGCTACATGTCATATTTTTCCCAATGCTGATGGGGGCAATGACGGGGGGGGGGGCATCCGTGTCCTTTGGACACTATTCTTGTTTTTCCTTGGTGACCTTGACCTTTGATCTCCACTTTATCTGTAACCATACAGAAACCATTCTGGTCCATGAACTGTTTGTATCGACCTTAAAGGTAATAGGTCAAAAGGGAAAAGAAATAATGCACTGAGGGTTGTTTATTTTTTTATTATTTTTCATTTATTTATTTATTTATTTATTCATTTATTTATTTTGATCGCCCTCTGACCTTTAGTTTTGTCCTCCAGGTCATCGATGACCATAGAAAAAATTCCACAGGCTCATGGATAATCTGTAACAAATAAGAAGGTAATACGCCCCGAAGTTTTTTCTTTACAGTCCTCTGATCTTGACCTTTGACCTCCAGGTCATCCGTAACCACATGGGAAATATTGTTTAGTTTCACAGATTATTTGTATTAAATTAGAAAGAAATAGGGGCATGCAGGACAGAAATAATGGCATGCGGGACAGAAATAATGCCACTCTGAAGTTTTTTGTTGTTCGCCCTTTGATCTTGACCTTGGACATCCTAGTCATCCGTGATCATATGGAAAATATTTCTTGGACCCATAGATTATTTGTACCAAATTAGAAATAAACAGGTCCGTAGGGAGTAGAAAAAACGTCACGCCGAAGTTTTCTGTTGATTGCCCTGTGACCTTGAAGTTTGACTTCCAGGCCATCCACAACCAATTAAAAAAAAATCCCCAACCCATAGATTATCTGCATCAGATATGAAGGAAATAGGTTAATAGGGCAGAAATATTGCCACTCCGAAGTTTCTTGTTGATGGACAGATGGACGGGCGGACAAACGGACGGAGAGTGAGTGCTATGTCTCGCCAACAG
>OZ026629.1:8256955-8346693 GCA_964020975.1 Hermodice carunculata
TCAAGAGTAAAATTTATGTACGTTGCACTGTGACCCCTGAGACGAGGTCAAGGTCACTCATGTACTGTCTGAGCATGACCTTCACAGAAAAACATTAACATGTGCAACATCAAGGTCCTAACTCAAAACATATCTGAAGCTATCAGGTGAACATTAAATTTCGTGTCAGTTGTTCTGTGACCTAGGGAATGAGGTCAAGGTACAAACATCACTGTAGCATGACCATTTGCACAAAATAAGTAGTCAGTTATAAAAGGTACATCTCTACCAAGTTTGGCACAAATCTGGCAAAGATTATTTAAGATATAACCTATCCTATTATAACTTTTTAAAGATTATTTTTTAAATCATAAAAAATTAAAAAATCATTGGAGCGTCACCATTTGAAGAAACTTGGTAGAGACCCACCCAAGGTACATTGCCACCAAGTCTGAAGTAAATCTGACAGACAATTTCTTCAGAGAAGCCCAAACTGTGGATTGCCATTAGAATGCACTAGGATGCCCATTGACTTTCATAGTAAGCAATAGAAAAGGTGCATTAACCAACAAGTACCCGAATTGAAAAAAGTCGTTATAAATCAGGAATCCACAGCAGTGCTACCTAGTAAACATCTTTGCTTGTCCCTTTCACAAGGAGCATATCCACAAAGTTTCAACTTTATCTGAGAGACGGTTCTGGAAAAGAAGTGACAAGTAACGAAAACACACAAAAATTCACAAAAAAAAGGAAAAAATTACAGCACCACCTGGTGAACAAATTAAGAACTAGTAGTCTCTAGGAGTGCTCTTGTGTAATATCAAAGCAATTGGATGAGGGGTTGTGGAGATGAAGATTTTGTAAGATCTGTAAAAAAAATCAATAAAATTAAAAAAAATAACTGGAGCGTGATCATTTGAAGAAACCTGGTAGAAACCCAGCCAAGGTATATTGCCATCAAGTTTGAAGTCAATATGGAAGACGGTTTTGTTGAAGACATCGAAAATTTGAATTAGCATCAGAATGCCCATTGACTTACATAGTAATCAATAGGAAAGCTGCCTTTACCGATTAGTACCCGAACTGAAAAACCTTAAAATCCGGAATACACTGCAGTGCCACCCAGTGAATAACTTTGTTTGACCCTTCCACAAGGAAAATATCCACCAAATTTCAGTTTAATCTGAGTGACGGTTCTGGAGAAGGAGTCAAAAATAGCAAAAACACACACACACACAAAAAATAAAAATCGCTGGACCACCTGGTGAATAATTCAGAAGTAGGAGTCCCCAGAAGTGTTCCTGTGCGATATCAAAGCAATTGGGTGAGCGGTTCTAGAGAAGAGGATTTTTTAAGATTTGGCCCGATAAAGAAAAAAAATTCATTTAAAATCCTTAAACGACTGGAGCGTGCCCATTTGAACAAACTTGGTAGAGACCCACCAAAGGTACATCCCCACCAAATTTGAAGTGAATCTGGATAACGATTTTGGAGAAAAGGTCGAAAATGTGAAATGTGGACAAGGGATAGCTAGTCATAGCATAAGGTCAATTGCTAAAAACCATCTGCTTTTGCTGTAAGGTTAGTTCCAGACCACCGCGAGTAGCACATACCATGTCTATTTTCTTTCTTTTTCTTTTCTTTTTGTGTGTGTGTGGGGGGGGGGGGTTACACAGTCTGTTTTGATCTTGCACAAAAGTTTTAACCATAGTCATTTTAACAAGGCCTAGAGACCGTGGCGCGCAAATGTCGGTAAAACATTGCAAGAAGGGCAGAGCTCAGGCAATGCTTCCGACGTCATGCTCAGTGGATTTTTTACTTTTGCTTATCACTGTGACGTTCTATTTTATAATCATGATATTAGATTCTTCTTTCTATTCACAAATACAAGGACATATAGTTCTCAGGTACTTCGCCTTGCTTTTTAGGTCAGTACACATTCCCCTGCCTAGTTGTTCTTTCCTGTGTGCTGCTGGTGGGCAGCGCCTTGGCAAACTGTATTACAGTTGCTATAGGCCTGGGAATCAAAATGGTTATAACAGAATTCTGTGCTCAACTAAGACACTAACACATATTAAAATAACACTTCGCCTTTTTCATACATAATAGGTGACGGTGAAATTGATTGAATAATCAGTCATTTGGTGTAAATTTAAATCCAACAGTCGGCTGATATCTCAGTGTTGATATGATCGGCATTAGGATTCTTCAGACAGCCATCATGTAACAGATCAATAAATGGAAAATACTGGAAGCTACAGGGCAGCCGCGCTAACAAAAAAACACATTTTTAAATGATGGCATGCCCAGGATAATGTAACAAAACAAAAATCTGCAGTTTTGTCCTAAGCGCGGTCCATATTATACTTTTTCACCCGGTGAAATAGCATCACATGTACATACAAATATTTCAAATGTATTCAATGTCGCACTGGGGGACAATATTGAGTGTATCTTATGCGAAATTGGGTCTTTATCATCATATCAGTTATACATTTATATTTATCTCTGATCCCCCATCGGTGTTGTTATCATCATCATCATTACTACTATTATGAATATCATCATCATCATCATCATCATCATCATCATCATCATCATGAAATTAACATCCAGATGCATAGAAACGAATAGCCTGGCATGAAAAATGTTACAATAAACTGTACGGTGTTTCCTTTACCATAATCGCTCGTTCCTCGCATGCAAGTTTTGATTTTAATTTGATGGTCAGAAACTGTCATAACTGAAGCTTGATCCCCAGCGCATTGGTCCTTTTTGGACTGATCTTCGGAGTAAACTATTTGGTAAGTTCCACGTGCCAGAGGACAATTTCCATTGCGAAAATCAAAGGGATCTGAAACAAGCAGAATTCAAACTTACACAATTTGATTTGCTCTCAGACAAAAAGCAAGGTTTATCAACAATGATACCCGTTCAAACGCTATCAACATTAACTTAAGCAACCTTACCACACTGGATTTATAATGTCATCAATAGAGAAAATTTCCCACAATTCAATTTGTGGTTCCAAGCTTTTCAAAGTGCTATAACGGACAGTTAATGCATACTTGAAATGTTTACTGCCTTTGACATTATGACAGACACATCTACTGGAAAAAAACATCAAGTTAGGGGCATAGAACCTAACCGAAGGGCAAAACTTTAAACGTAAAATATCTATTCCCAGGTTGCAATGGAACTAAAGTTCATTAACTCTTCAACAGTTTGCTAAAAGTGTCAGTCAGCTGAGATTTTCTAACGGTTCAACTCATAAATAGGTAGCCAGATCCTTTTCAAACCTGATTTGGGGGGGGGGGGAGGAGGTGTTTTGAGAAGGTTTCATTCCATAGGGGGGCGGGGGGAATATCCAATTTTAGTGAAAAGTTTGAAAAATTTACAATCAACTGCTTGGCTAGTTGCTTCGAAATAACATAGGAACATTGCTGGGTACTCTAAAGCCACATATTGTGAAACGGACGATGTTGATATTTTCCATATGTTTTAAAATTTAAAAAAATGGTATCTTTTATAATTTGATCTCCAAATCTGCTTCCTGAATCCTTTCAAACATTATATGACTGTTCGTTGTTTTCATTTTTTTTTAATTCGACCGCACCAACCCTATTTATTAGGAATTGCTTTTGTAATTCCCTGGCTTCATACTTTATAAAATTATTTAAAAATCAATAAGTGTGTATGTTAGCGCATCTGGTGTCCGATACTGTTGAAAACAAAAACAAAAACAAAAGAAAAAAAAACGTGTGCTTCCCTACAAACCCATAAGCCTACTCCCAATAAAGGATCACACATTGGAGGCCGTAGTTCTTATTTCTTTCATATGGGTGCCCGAAGCTCACCAGGATAACAAAAGGAAAAAAAACGTGTGGTTCCCTACAAACCCATAAGCCTACTCCCAATAAAGGATCACACATTGGAGGCCGTAGTTCTTATTTCTTTCATATGGGTGACCGAAGCTCACCAGGATAACTTCAATGAATATAGTTTTTTAGTGTAAAATCAATAACTGGTTGATCTATGGATTTGAAATAAAACGTCTTGGTGGTCTTTTATAAGAATTCTATTCGAATTACATTTGAATGACATAATCCTCATATCACATATAAACATTCACATGAGGTTGACCTAATTTCCAAATTGACTTGACCAGTTATTAAATTTGGTGTTTGGTTGATGTCATCAGAATTATTAATGCTAGAGAGTAGGCATTGCACCTGATGATGGTCTGCCAGAAGGGCCAGGGTGAGGCTTTAGTTTCCAAGGTAACAGGGTCACTTTACTCTATGCACGTTAATACGGCAGATCATAATACTGTTGCAGTCCTTTTGTGTTATGAAATTAAAGATTATCTTTTCTAATTTCGAAATATGTCCTTATTTTACGTAAAAAATAGGTTTTTGATGGTTAAATTGCTCAAAATGCAATTACGTTAACTGTACATGAGTCACAGTAAAGAGACTGTCGCCAAACAAAATTTGCTTGCAACGTATTTTCTTTCATCATGATCCGACTAAAGTTTATAAAAGAAAAAAAATTACCTTGCAATTTGGGTGTAAACTGAAAGGAATGGAGTTAAATTAATTCATTAACACCGTGTGCAAGCTCATCAGCAGACAATGAACGATACTTCTCTTGCTTGTCCGAAATTTCGTGCTATGAAGAATAGCTGTTGTCGGAAGTTCTCAAGGGGACCTTTTTACGATTATATCAGTACCTTCGTCAACAAATGTGCGTGCAAAAACAACATAGCACCTCGTGTCAAGCTGTGGCGTCTCACAACCAGTCAATAGGTAATGTACAGAAAGTGGACTTCATTTATAATGTCGCTTCCCAGATTCCGTGCCAGGACAATCAAATATTGTAAAATGTCAATCTTTGATGCACTGACAGAATAATACAAGTGCAGTGTCTATGTGTGTACAGTAATATACAGAACACAAATACCATTTCTCCAATGAACTCGTTTGTGTACTGTGAATTCATAATGCATAATATTGACACTGGTATTTAATGGACTCTATTAACAGTTCGATATATTTTCAGGATTCAATGTGTGAAGAATCAAAGTCTTTTTTTGTGGCATCTCCATGCCGCTTAATTAACTAAAACAGTCCAACTGTAACTAATACTTGTACCAATATATTCCCTTCGTGACACAAACCAAAGCCTATACGAAACATCTTTCTGTGCATGGTGAAAAAAAAACACATCACAAAATGAATCATATGTTGACGACACGCACATACACTTTAAAACAAGAATATTAGAATGACTGGGTCCCGTTGAACACATTTACATAAAAAAATTTGCAAAAAAATTGTCTTCACATTATAACGTAGACTCCATTGCAATATTAACATATTAACAATTTCAGCTAATTTAACAGTTTATGAGTTCAACTTTTTGTACGAATAGGTCGAATACTACATTTTACCAAGGAAGACTAGTTGACTTGTGGGTGAAGAAAGGCCTTCACAAGGTCTAGTACTTGATGTTCGTTTGTTGAATACCCATTCATAAAGGAACTAACTATTAAGTCTTTGAATCACGTAATACATGTGTATACGCATTTTCCATATACTGATAAATTATAATAGGTAAACATTTAATAGCAAGAATGACTCGAATGGCTTGTTACAGCCTATTTGCCAGTAGGACTAGCACCTGAATGTTAACGGGTGTCTCTCTGTGATCGGTCAATGCATTTGAGTCATGAGAAAATGCAAGAAATGAAGGAACATAATTATCTTGTAACAGATTTACAGTAACGCCGCCGTCAAATCGATAAATTTGATTTACCATGCCCAATTTGAAATATCCATTCTCAGCACTATTATACCATAAAGATTAAACATTAGAAAAGGTAAGCTTGCAACTACGAGAAAAATAATTCATAGGAAAGAGAAAATACCTCGGCAAGAAGCAAAGAAGCCACTTGAAATCAAAAATGCTTGAAAAGTAGCAGGTAAATATGATTAGCTACCCGTCACACTCACTCACTCACTCACTCACTCACTCACTCACACACACACATCGTTGACGGACGAAAAGTTGCTTGTTATATATATATATATATATATATATATATATATATATATATATATATATATATATATATATATATATATATATATTCGTGTATTCCAGTTTCGCCAACGTTCCTTTTTTTGGCTAAAAAATGCTGATAAAGAGAACATAATATCTTATTCCTAAAACTACCGATCAACAGACTTCTTCAGACAGGCTGTCCTTACGGTGTTTTTGTGAACACAGCACTACATGTAAAAATCGTCTACTGGGTCGAACCCGAACGGGGGGGATGAATAAAAATGTGTACTTGCATTTTACTAATACTCGCACTTTTCTCACAGAAGATAAAGCTGTGGCACACTGGGATGCTGGAACTGTGCTTGCTGAAATAAATATTTTTGGCTTATTCATACAAATCAAAATACTCCACAGGTTTCAGTTTGAAATAAAGAGAAGCATTAAATGAAAGTAGGTGCATTAAATATGGATTCGTGTGCCATGATGATAAATTTCAAAACAATAAGTAAATGTGTGTCTCAGGCAGATTAAAAAAATCCTAATGCTAATCTTTTGTAGATATACAAACCAATCTGCATACAGGCGAAGTGCACATTTCCTCCACCATCTTCATTTGTTGCAATGCATCAAATTAGGTGGCAAGCTACATGGACTGCTCTCTTGCTTTGATTAACGCCATCTACACCCAGGATTTTAATTAAATGAATCAGGAAAAAAACCCCACTCGCACCATTACTCCAAAGGTCACAACTTCAATCAAAACACCCCTCAACATCACTTTATCACTGTTTGGATATATTAACAATGAACATGGCAATGAACTTGTTTATTTCTAAGCAATGACTGTACTTGTTTAACATCGTAGCAATACAACTAATCTAAACATACATTTTTTGTATATATATATACATGGGGGCGGCTTGATCGTTTTACACTTTTGTCCAAGTGCGGGTTCGGGATGGTTGGTCTGCGCTTGGATTGGATCTTTCAGACGCCTGGTCTGTTCGGTTTCCCTCTGTGAAGAGGTGCATGAGTATATATGGAATGTTTTTCTTAGCGTATCTTAACTTTGAATTTTACTATGTTTACGTATATTGACGCATTTACTAATTCATGTAAGTTATCTAAATTTTGCCTTTATAAGCAAAAACTTGTTAGGCATTGTGTACATGTATATATGTTTTTGCTATTATTTCATGTTCATGCATTTGAGGAATTGATAACAATTTCCGTATTTGTTAGTGATACTTGCCTTTCCACTACATTTGGTATAATCTATCTAAGCTTATACTGCTGCAAATGTCATCCGACCAGAAAATATTTTTGCTCTTCAGTTCCACTGGACTGGAGGCCGTGCGACGCCCTCTGGCGGTTAACCTCACCGCACAGTACTTGCCCTCCGGTATTGACCAATCACATAAATTTCTAACGACAGTCTGCCCTCAGATTGATTCGATGTGGGGAAGGCTGGTCTTGTCTCCTTGTAGTGGATAGGTAAGTACCACTAATGAATATGGAAATTATAAATTTCTCCCATTTGAGTCATAATACATTACTTATCCACTACGTTTGGTAGACATACCGACAGAGAGGCCTTGGGAGATCATTCAGACTCCAGGCCAGGGGACCATACCTCATGGCATTCCACTCTAAGAACAGATCCTCTTATGGAACTCATAAACATAAAATATCACATAACACCAGCTAGGCTAACTGGTAGTCAGAGGATCCTTGAAGATCATGGCTTTCATATTGAGGTTGCAGGAACACATTGAGAGCAAGTAAATGTACCTCCACATAGGACAAATTCCTGAAATAAAAATCGGAAAAAAGTATTGTGTGACCTCCACCTACATGCCACCATAATGTCACGAATCAGGAATCTGTTTCAGGGTCTCCCAGGAAGAGGCAATGGCTCTGACCTCATTAACTCTAACTTGATGTAATTGTTTGACCTCCAGGGTTTATGTACTGCTAAATATGTGGTTTTGATTGCCTTCGCAACCCAGGTGAAGATATGGTTAGGACATATTGCAGGCGAATCTGTCAAAACTGAAACCCTTTTGTATACAGATAGAAACAAAGGACACCTTTTTTCCTGATGGGATCTGTCCTTTTTCAAGCAGAACGTAAAAGTAGTGTCACTGGACAAACTGATCTATCGGGATCTTGTCGATCCAACTGAGCAGACATAGCCTTGCTGGAAAAAGCCACAAAATTGGGGAGCAGTTCATCCGGCACATGTTTTTTACCTACAAACAATTGATTAGGTTTCAAAAATACTTCTGTATGATCCTGACTACATTAACTTGGAATAGTTGAGAGTGTGTATTTCTCTTCACCCGGCTCCAGAAACCAATATGACCAAAGACTTTCTTTCGAGACAGATAATCTGACTATAGTACGTCCATATTCTAAGACTCAAAAAAAACCCCGGAGATTCAAGCACTGCACATCACACTGTTTCTCTTATGTCACCACAGAAGGGATTGATGGATCTCATGGGATACCACCCGGGGTGGTTATCCAGACACTCCATTATCTTAAAGTGACAGAAAAGTGTGCTGTATATGCCCTCGATGCTGTCTGCCTAAGGCGACTTGAAAATTTAGAGAATGAGGGTCCTGATCATTATCTGTCAATCACTCGCTGGAAGCCTCGTTATTGGCTAGAAATTGGTTCAATATTGCCTGAAGCCTGTTGAAATAATCATCCAAACATATGTGGATGCGCACACCTTGCTGGTGTGCATGGTCCACAACATGCTTATTTAATGGGTGAACACTGGCTGTTCCAAAGCCAGGCCAAATGGAACTGCATGAAACTGGTACGCTACCCTGTGAAGCATTGTAAAAATCTGGCTGGAATCTGTTATCGGAATATGAAAATATGGATCTTCCAGGTCTACTGAGCAGCTGCTATGGAAGCTGGGGTTTCCAGCTTGAATGTTTCCTTGCCGAAAACAGTGTTGAGACTGAATAGGTTTAAGACTAGTCTCCACCCTAACTGTTTTTGGAACTAGAAACAAGCGACTGTAAAACTCTAATGATCGAAACTTAGTAACTTTTTCTTTTGCCCCATTCTGTAAAAGTTATGCTTCTGCCTTCTGCAAGTTCTTTATTATTTCTTTGACTTGCCTTGGAACAGGAAAATGAATGGTAATTTTGACAAAGGGGTGGACATTAGTCTTAAAAAACAAGACCTTAACCTGCACTGACCATATTTCAACATGCAAAACATACCTGCTAGTTATGACGAAAAAACAAAAAGTCAAAACGTCGAAAATCCCAATTTGGCAGAAAAAAAATGGTGCAGAAGCAGCCAAAGAAAGAAAACTGATGTAACTGATCAATAATAGAAGTCAAGTTCTGTGTGCCGAAGTCAACCGCTAGAGGGCGTTGCATGGCCCCCAGTCCACAGGAACAGAAGAAGAGAAATATTTTTGGATGGAATGACATTTAGCAGTATAAACTCAGATAGATTGTACCAAATGTAGATGTTGGTATTGTATTATGGTACAATTTTTTATTTTTGAAATTCGTGTGGGTTGTCTTTACCAAATACAAGATAAAGGCAAGTAGCAGCCACGACAAAAAAAAAACATATTCGGGAATTTAAGGCTGCAAAACATGCTTGATGGTATCCTGCTGGTTACCTGTTTATAAGTTTATTTGGCTGTTGAAGCCTTGAATTAAAAGAAAGGAATCCAGTGTGAAAATAATAATTAATAAATGTTTAGCTTTAGACAAAGTGACTAGATTGGCTATGGTGCATAGTGATTGGATTGTTCTTTTTTTTTCAGAACTACACGGAATGGTGTGGTACTATTATTCCTGTTTATGTGATGCTCAAAACTAGTTCCCGCTTTATTTTAAATCTTCATCTGCTTATTCATGCAAAAATACAGATGTTGATGAAGATTACAGCATGATCTAAATGTTAAAGCTGATTTGAGCGCACAGGCTGATAATGTCTAAATATCGAATATAAGATACTTTTCTATCGAACTGCTGTTACTAAATAAAGTTTAATTTCGGTTCATCTCTTCTATCTGAAAAAAGACAAATTTTCCATTCACCCTTCACCACTTTCTCGGTCAACAGAGAAGGGCTATTTCTGATATCGTCTGCTCCATCCATAATGATAACTATTTTTTTTTCAAAATATTTTCAATGAACGAGGATAACATACCAATATTTAACAGGTATCCTTGGTGATAAGCACTTCGACTGCATCAAGTAAAGCTGTTGACCGAGTCCAATAATATGACTTTTTACTGGTCAAAATATCATAGATATGTTTGCCCTTTTCATCTGAACTCTAAAAAGGAAATCACGGGAAGCCGTGATGTAGTAACTTTATTTTTTTACAAATTATGATGTTGAGGAGCCGCCTGTATAAACAAACAACGATCGTTAAAAGTGGACCAGGCATTCAGAAACCAGAGGATTTATACTCCATATCACTTACTCATACGCTGTTCCCTGTTCAACAATATGTGCTGGCTGGCAGCAAGGTACTTGCTCTCCATGCAGGTCAGTACCTTGTCTAGTCTCAACATATAATACAATCGATCTTGGCTGCCTGTGCTACTGCTGCATACATACTCTACAAAATATACCATGTCTTGCAATCGTAGGTAACGATAATCAACAAGTTCTACAACAAAAGATTATCAAGCAAGTATAGGAAATGTTCTCACTTAATGCAAGTAATTTTTGGCCATGTATATGCATGTATAACTCAACACTATAATGTGTGCACGCTGGAGCTGACAGGTTACAATGTCATTGAAAAAAACTGTATGTGTAACATGTGTAAATACATGTTACGAGGGCTGGCTGAAAAGTTTTAAGTCTAGCTGTGAATGACGATTTCAAAGTCGACATTTTTCATTTATTTCTTTACATAGACCCTTTCCAGGTTTAAACTCAATTGCAAGCGGTATCGCAAGGCCTGGCTGCCGGTGAAGAAGAAATTTTCTCCGGCCACCCTAAAAAAAGTCATTCACAGCGGCAATGGCGTCATCATTACACGGAAAATGGCGACCGGCTAGTTCCTTTTCATTTTGTGAAACAGGTGGAAGTCTAACGAGTCTTAATCGGGTGAATAAGAGGAATGGTTAATAAGTTTGAAGCTACACTCATGGATCACTAACATAGCAACCATGGATATATAAACAGGATTATTGTCTTGGTGGTACAGGCCGGACTCCTGTAGTCAGCATTCCCCGTCGCTTAAATTTAGCTTTGATAGCTTCCCGCAGTTGTCTGAGCAGGTCAGCATTATATCTTCCATTGATAGTCTGGCCTTTTTCAAGATGGTCAATCAGCAGGATACCCTTGGAATCCCAAAAGACTAAAGCCATCACCTTTCGAGCAGAGGGAGCCAACTTAGCATTATTTTCGGGGGGGGGGTGATCTCAGATGCTTCCATTGCTTAGAATGAATTTTTGTTTCTGGTTCAAAAAGATGAAATGAGGTTTCATCCATGGTTACAAATCGGGCCAAAAGGTCATCGGGATATACTTCAAAACGGCATAAATTGTCAAGGGACCCCAGGAATCTGACATTTTTCTGATCCGCTGTCAAGGGCTTTAGCATCCGTCTTGCAGAAACTTTTGTCATTCCCACCTCCTTGGTGATAATGCGCTCAACCCTCTCATGAGAAATACCCACAACACTTTCTATATGTCGAGTGGTCAATCGTCGATCAGCAATCTCCATGTCATGCACCCGGATAATGTTTTTGGGAATGGTTGCTGTTGAAGGCCTTCATGGACGCGCGTCATCGTCAATGTCTTCCTGCCACGCTTGAATTCCTCAGCCCACTTCTTAACAGTGGAAAGAAACAGGCATCATCCCGTAAAGTGGCGACCATGCCGGCATGTATCTGTATTGGAGTTAGCCCTTTCAGTTGAGGGTACTTGATGACTGTACTATAGACGGTTTTGTCCATTTCTGGTGATTTCAATGGGCAGGTTCACAAGATGGTCAGGTACAAAGACACTAATCACACTACAGTTGCAGTCCCTATGTCTATGATTCATTAAATGATTGTACTTGGTGGCAAAAGTTTGTTTCAATCCGATTAGGATATCCTATTTAGACTTATAACTTTTCAGCCAGTCGTCGTATAGTCGTATATATGCCTGTCTGTCTGCCACCCTATGTATATATATATATATTATGGAACGCTTCTTGTTTTATTCAGTATTTGATCAAAAGAACAAATAAATATAATGAGTTGAACGTGAACAGATGCATTTGTTCATGTGATTAAATGCAGTCGATTTTTTCTTCTTATCAAATCGATTTAATCAGAGAAACAAATTTACTGTTATTTGATCACATGAACAAATATATTTGTTCAGATGATTAAATCGATTTGGCCAGAAGAATGAATAAATGTCATTTGATCATCTGAATAAATCAAATTGTTCTTCTCATAAATTCGATTTGATCACATCATCAAAATCCCCCAACTTAATTTAGCTGACGCTCTCTGATTTGTTGCGCGGATCAAATATTCATACTTCGGAACAAATCACTTCTGCCAGTATTTGATCCGCGCAACAAATAGCAAAACACACAAAAGATACAATTCCGAAATGTCGGCGATATCTTAAACACAGATATCGCGGAGATTTTATGGTTTTGTTTAGAGATTAAAGCAGGTGAAGCCGGCTGTGCACAATGCATCATTATTATTTATCATTTAATATGATTGTGCTGGACTAAATGTAAATTTGGACGGTCGTTCCATGATCTTTGCTCTTGCTTTTGGGATAGATGTGAGTATTTTTTTCCCTGTCACTCTTTCTTCCTTTGGGAAACACTGCTTTTTGTCATGCCTTCCATTGTCATGGATATGAGCCTTTTTCTTTCCAATTTTTTTTTCTTCCTAAAGTTTGGTGGTTACGGACTGCTTTTGGGATGGATGTGAGCATTCTCTTTCTTTCTGTCTCCCTCACTTTCTTTCTTTCTTTCTTTACAAACGATTCTAACGTGCCTGTAGCTGGAAATCTGATTTGTTGTTGTTGTTGTTGTTGTTGTTGTTGTTGTTGTTGCTATGTAAAGGAAATGTCCAAGTTCGAGATTGTACCTCTTGCGTGTTATAGTAACACGGACTACTGGATGTGAAGCGCGGCACACAAGAGGAGTAATTATTATCTGGTAATGGAGAAACTTGTCATTATTCAGGAGATCAAATCGATTTGATCACGGAGACAAACATATTTATTCAGGGGAATAAATCGGGAAATACCTTATTCTATTTGATCAGAAGAACAAATACATTTTGTCATGTGAACAAATGGATGTGTTCGTGTGATCAAATTCATTTTATTTGTTCCTCGGAACAAATGTATATGATCTTCTGATTAAATAAATTTGTTCTTCTCATCTAATCAATTTGGTCAGAAGAACAAATATACTGTATTTGATCAGATGAACAATAATTTGTTCATCTGATCAACTCGATTTGATCATGTGATTAAATATTTAGCCCTCTGATTAAATACTTATTCACCTGATCAAACATTTATTCATAAGGATAAATTTATTTGTTTTTCTGATCAAATATTTAATCATCTGATTAAATACTGAACAAAACAAGAAACGGCCTTCTAATATATATATATATATATGTATAAAAAAAATATATATATATATATATATATATATATAATTGTATGTATATATATATATATATATATATATATATATATATATATATATATATATATATATATATATATATATATATATATATATATATATATATACATACAATTGCTAATTCAGTATCCTACCTTATACAGGTCCCCTGAGAGCCTGTATCCGTAGCCAAGGATACGGCTTGAGGGGATACTGTACAGGGTTGGAAACAAATCTAGCCATTAGATGATCTACGTATCCCATGCAACACCAGGTAAGTGAATTGCTCTGATTGGTCAATTGTTTCCAAGTTCCAGGGAGGTATACAATCCTGCGCTATTTCATACCACGTACGCTGCCCTGTTCGTTTCCCTGCTAGTTATTTGCTCTCATTGGTACAAAGGTTTTAATTCCATGGAAATATGAAGGGCAGCTGTGATTTCAATGCAAATTCTGCACTGTCCAGTATACTACCACCAACCTATGCCAGTGAAATGCCAGTATACTCCGGGTAAAAACCACAGTATGGAGGAATTGTATCTTATCATAGGATATATATATATATACATATATATATATATATATATATATATATATATATATATATATATATATATATATATATATATATATATATATTTGATATATACAAATATATACTTGCATATATATGGTTAGGCAGACAGACAGGCATATAAACAGGTTTGTGTGTGGGGGGGTGAGTGCGCGCGTGTGCATCGTTAAGATATATCATTAAACAAAGATTTATGTAAAGTTTCATTGCAATGTTATGATGTATGTTTGTACTTGTATTGTACTCACTGTGCGGGAAAGCGCCAACAGCCTCAATGCCCGGTACTTCCGGCAGCGTCTGGTTGATATAATTAGTGTAATATGTATTGACGTAAGGCGTGTCTGAAGCTTGATCGTTTCTCTCCCACCAACGCGAAGGAGACTTGAAAACGCTCGGAAAATTGCACTGACTGTGCACTGCTTGTTTCCACCAAAAAAAAAAAAAAAAAAAAAAAAAAAGGAAAAATGTATAAAACCAGGACATATAAATATAAAAATTACGTTTTAAACACAGTAACTGATCAGGCGGAACTAACGTAATGCAAATACCATGTATTTTTGTAACGTTGTTTGTATCTTCATTGCAAAGCATTTAATCTCTACAGTTTTGTTACTTGACAAGGTTATCTAAAAACACAATTCTGAACACTCTTGCAGTTATTCATTTTATCATATTCAAGTAAATGTTCAAAGGCACAGCATAAAGCCGAAAGGACATATGCCATTGTTCACGCGCAGATGAGTAAAGAAACGTAGACAACTACAGCATGATTTTAACTTGTAAAATGCAAAGCACACTGCAACATGTAATCAGTCTTAGACACTGTATTGTAGACTGCTTATTTAGAGAGATGTTTTATGATGTTGAAGTGATAGTCTCTGTTAAATTTTCACTGCATAATAAGTTTATACTTACCTACTGTTGATATTACCTGATTAAAATAGAAAAAACAAAGAATGTACAACTGGTATTTTGATCTTCAAAAATTATATTCATGTCTAATGTATATATTATTCATTATTTCTGGGCATATATCCTCTGAAACGACTATCTATATATATATATATGTATATATATATATATGTATATATATATATATATATATATATGTATATATATATATATATATATATATATATATATATATATATATATATATATATATATATATATATATATATATATATATATATATTTATATATTGGAGTGTGTGTATGTGTGTATTCACATAATCCACATAACTGTGTATCAAGGGTTTTGCATACCAAGGTTAGGGCACCATTGCCTTTTTTCTAATGCAATAAATTGAAAAACAAAAACTCACACGCGGATGTAAATGTGTTTGATTTTAGAATTATATTGTATATAATAAGTGTATTGTAGATAGCGTTACGAATAAGAGGATCTCAAAAGCAATTTTGGATGAAGCTACCGATCGATATCCTAATTTCTATTTTTAAAATGTCCTTAAACCCATGTTGAAATGTCCTCAATTATATTTAAGATATTCGAAAACGTGTAGAACATGATGTTGAACATGTCATGTGATTGTGTGAGTAAACGTATTGTATTTAAAACAGACGAGGGGTCTTATCATCGGAGTACTCTTTGAAGAGTAAGGAGTAAGATAAGTTCGTATTTTCATCCTTGAAAAAAATGGTTCAATTGCAGCTCCTTTTTTTAAATTTTGACCTGCACCAACAGTCAAAAAGAGTTCATTGCTAAGCAGTGATCCATTTTTTAATCATTAACCATGCCATAGATGTACCAAAGTGGGTGAAAGTGTACTTTATGGTACTTTGTTTCAACCCAAGATAGGAGGCACAAAAACTGCCAAGCCCTCCGTCGGAAATATACAAGTATTTGATTTGTTTGTTTGCTGGTTGTCTTTTTCTTAAAGCCCGTTACCAAGCTTGTCTGGCGGTTTTGGCTTTTGTTCCCCGATTTTTAAAAATAATTTTTGGAAGCTTGTAACACATTTGCTGATAAGGGGCCAGCCAGTACATTGTAACTTTGATGTAGATATATGTAATTATTTCATTCGTTTTTCATGCAAGACTCTAAAAAGCATGTATTTTCTGAAAGAAAACATTTGACTCAATCTAAATTTACTATTTAATGTCATATTTAACCATTTGAATTTAATTGTAATAAAATTTGCAAAAATTTGCATAAAATAAGAAATATCATGTTTAAAAATTAAATGCAAGTCAGCTTGTAATATCAAAGTAAGCCTAGCACCTGTGTCTAAAAAACATATCTCAGATTTTTTAAAAAGGGCTTACGTATATTTATAGACCATTGATTTTTTTAAATTGAATACAATTTAAAAAGCTTTAAAATTTGGACTAAACCCTTTATGAAAAATGTTAGATACTGCTTTGTAGCCAACAAAATGCTCTGTCTATTTTGATCAAAACCAAATGTTTATCTGGAAATGTGTTTCAGCTATATTTTTTTTTTTAATTTTTATTTTGCTCATACTGAAAATATGAACAATTTAATTGTAATTTAAAAACTTATTAGAATTGAATGACTGAACAGCCACAAAAGATCTGTTGCTGGTTCAATATTCCTCAAGATGTCTTCTTTTACAAAAAAAGTACAGTTTTATGGGTTTAAATGAAAATTGTAGCACACAAAATATCATTACGATCATAACAAATTGACAATGACAATGATCTTTTCTCTGGGATGACCCTTTTCAGGCCGACGGAGAATTACAAATATACACGTATGCAATGCAGTAGTGCTATCAGGATATATACATAGTTACATACAGAATAGGTCAGAATTTTCAACTTCAAACAGTGCCGCATGCCCTGATACTGAATACATGTATACAAGTAGTAGCAGTTCTGAAGTTTGACACAATGAGATTTACAAACTTCGCAAGATCCTTTAATTGTTTGGCTCTTTTTACATTGAAGGGTTGGTTCATTTTCAGTGTATGTAGATGTATCCTAAAGTATTGTTTGACATATTTTTGTCTTGCACTACGAAATGTTGGGCACATTGATACATAATACGATACATCTCCAATGTCTTGGGAATCACATAGGGTGTAGGTCTTTTATCATTATTATTATTATTATTATTATTATTATTATTATTATTATTATTATTATTATTATTATTATTATTATTATTATTATTATTATTATTATTATTATTATTATCACTTCAAAATTATATAGATTAATTCTTTCATGCACATCCAGATGGTAAAGATACTAAGCCAGGATTTTGTTTAAAAAATTCTATGATTAGTGCACAGTCTGTTTGTGACTAAATCATTTTTCTAGTTTTGCCTCTTCGTGTCACTGAGCTTTAAGTCGAAACGCTATTTGATCCATATCCTTTTAATACTGTCTTGTTGGTACCACACATTTGACATCCCACACTTGTTCAAAATATCTGTAATTTTTGACATCCACTTTGATTTAAACTTATCTTTGTCATACAGTCGTCGTAGAAGCTGGTAGACTATGAATGATATCTTGTGCTGCTTGCCTTGTGTCAGTCTGACCCAGAAGTTTATCATCCTTTTTCTGCAGAAAACTTCTATGTACCGTGTATTTTTTGGAAAACCCCAAATTTCACTGTCATATAACAGGATTGGTGCTATGAGCTTATCAAACAACTCACATTGGATGCCAGTTAGGAGAGCTAATTTCTTGGCTTTTGTAGTAAGTTGAACATGGCTCTCCAAGCTTGGCTAAGTTGTTTGGAGATGGCTTCATAAGACCGGCCACTGTAGTTGAAGGTAATACCAGGGACGTCCCTGGTAATACCTAGGTATACACAACATCATCAACCATAAGTATCTTGTCATTTCCAAATTTAAACTCCGGGTATTTTCTCACTTTCCATGTGAGAAAATAACAATCATGGTTTTGATAGTGTTGACAGTTACGTCCCAGGTTTGATAGCAGTGGTGAGTTGCAGTTGAAGCTTCTTGTAACTCTTCAGCTGACTTCGCAAAACGGATGGTGTCATCAGCATACAATAATGTACACAATTGAAGGAACACGTCCACTTCCTAAATGGACAGGTTTGAGTCAGATTCAGGATTTGTTACATCAAGCACTTCATAGTGGAGGCTCATAAAGTTTTCAAAAATCATTTAGGTATATAGCGAAGAGGAGGAGAGACAAGTTGTCTCTTTGACAGACCCAAACATTGCATAGGAAGAAGCTTAATGTTGTCGGACCCCGTATAACATATGAGTTAGCTTAACCGTACATGCTATATACAACTTTAAAGATGTTTTCATCATTACCACTGGAGATCAGTTTGTTTCCAGTGATGAGCTATTGAGTGATTCAAAAGCTTTTTGGTAGTCAATAAATCCACAGTACACTCTTTACTTGTGGTATAAGTACAGATCAATTATAACTTTCAGTACAAAAGTGAAGTCAAGTGTGGTCAAGTGTGGAATATCCTTCGCGAAAGCCTGCTTGTTCCTGCCCGAGAATATCCATTCCTTGTAGGAAATTGTAATGGTGCCCATTGATGCAGGAGGTAAATATTTCCCCCAGACAGCTGAAAAGGCAAATTCCTCTGAAATTATCTGGATCATCTGCCCAGCCTTTCTTTTTGTACACTGGTTTAATCATTTTTATGCACCAGTCAGTTGGTACATGTACAATTCCTGTTGATAATACTATGTTGAAGATTTTGACCATGATTGACAACACTTCACAAGGGCAGTGCTTCAGATATTCATTTGTTGTCATCAATGCCACTGGCCTTGTTATTTTCGGATCACATTTTAACTTCTTCGACAGTGAAAGGCTTACTGATATCTTCACTTGATTTATGCCTTGTGGGTCAAAGTCACATCACCTTGATCACCGCAGGCAGCGTTTTTCACTCAGCTTTCGGTATGCCAACACTCTTTAGGTCTACTTAGAATTCTGGGGGTTTTGTGGTAGTCCTTACAGGTCTTCTTCATGCTAAATATTTTGGAGTCTTACATTTAGCACAACTCGTAGTCTCGCCTTCTCGTTTTATCCCAACCCAATAATCTCAGAAATACCACTGAAATTTTGCCCATCCACTGTGGAATAAACCTCAGGTTTATTTCTTTTTTTCCTTGAAGTTTTGACTTGTGGAGGTAACCTTGATCCCGATATTAAAAACGCTGATACTCTTTTTGTATTCAAACAGAGACTCAAGCGCCCTCCGGTGGGCCATTTGTCACCCAAAAATTTCCACTGCGGCAATAGAAGAGGTCAAGTCTTGCACACACGTGTCAGATCACAGTACAGCTCGTTACAGATCATTCAGACAGGCACAATTTCCTTGATATTCCCAAGTGCAACTGTGGCTATCAAAGCGAAATGATTAGGCCCACGCACTTTCTATCCCATTGTGAGCTGTACAGTTAACTTCAAAAGAAATGTTTCAGACAAAGTCCCGATTTTTCTTTTTTGGGGGGTGTGATGGTGGGTTTTTTGGGTGTGTGTGTGTGTGTTGTTGTTCTTTTTTTTGCGGAGCGGGCGCCTGTTATCTTGAGTTGATAAATATAAACTGCATTTCCACCAAATTTCGAACGATCCGTATCCTTAGCAACAGAAGTTAATCGGCAGGTCATATTCTCTTCTATGTAATGTAAAATAGCCAAAGCAATCCAACTTTAACGTTTCAGTAACGACTTTACTTTCTTGGTATACCAAGGAACCAAACATATGAGAAAAAATTCGACTCGGACGTATTTGATAGGTCAAGTACCATGAATTTCTTTGCGATGATCCTTTCAATTGAACGTGCAAACAATCTTAGAAGCACAAGATACGGCTTGTGCTCTCTGAGGCGAACTATGTGGATGAAGGGACTGAATGGCTAAAATACTATCTGAAGTAGGATTATTTTTCCTACTTCATGCGCTTCAAAGTAAAATAACCATGCCCTGGAAAGGCATAATTGCCTGCGTTAATTCCTGTAAAGTGAATTTAACACACAAGTGAAACTGTATGGACTTGTTTCTCCAGTGTTATTCCTGCGTGATATTTCCAGCGGATAAAAATATTTACAAACTTTCGCTAATTGGGTACTTCGAGCCGGGGCTGACACTGCCTGGTGTGCAGGTACACGGGGCACTACACTGTGTGTGGGTCGGTTGTGGTCAGAATCTTGAAGGAAGGCTCTCTGAACCTCAAATTCTATCTTACAAACATAGTCGCCCGAATTACTGGACATTTGTTAACGTTGAAGTATTATTAAAGACCTTTTTTTTTATCATATGTTTTTTTAGGAAGATAAAACTTCCAATCTAGAATTACATTCTATAAGCAAGGTGTCCACTGAAGGAAACCACGCAAAGATTCAAACCAGTAGAGATGTTGTGCACTGAAATTTATGGAATATCTACCAACGAATAGTATTGTTGGTGCAACTCTGCAGAAAAATGCTACATAAACAAGCTGCAGCACACCACACAGGAAAGTGTCACTACTAGTCTAGCCTGTCACATTAGCGAACTAGCAATTAAGTGATCCATTGTGTGCATACACTTGCAGAGCCTGGTCTTTGATAAGAGTTGGGGGGGGTGGGGTGTTTGTTTGTTTTTGCGATGGTCCTTGAAGATTTACCCATGATGCCTGAAGATTCCTTTGAACTTCTACATATCCTGTACTTTTGCATTAAGACAAATTAGGGATAGTGCAACATTATCATCATTTTTGAATTAGTACTTAGGGTACTAAATTTCATGACCCCCTCCCTCCCCCCAAATTAGTACTTTAAAATGATGATTTTCCCCCCAAATCATATCAAAATTGCACAAAACAGGCCAAAAATTGACCATCATTTTCCATATCCTATGAAAGTGTACAGACCCATTTAACCCCCTCCCCCCTTGCGTACTGTAAGTACTAATTCAAAAATGATGAAAATGTTGAACCATCCCTTAATGGATTCCCTCTTAGAAATTAGGCAAACAGGTGGAGACATCATCCTTGCATTTTTTTTTCATATGTTAAGTCATTGTATAGCAAAATTGTTACACCACACATGATAATTCACGAGAGCCTTCCTTTAAACAATTAACAGAGAAACCTGTAAGGTTACAAACATAATGTATCGAGCAAATTGGATGTGGACTGACGGTGATCACCGGTATATCTTCCTCTGTGCCAGTCTTCTTGCTATCACATGCAAGGTAATTTGGTAGGTTGCTTCAGCCGAAAGCAGACAAATATTTGATTGTTGTCAACCTATCCAAGTCAGCCGTTTACATTACAATTTGAAATACTCAGAAGCACTCGTGCAATTGTTTGCCTTTAGCACCATGAATACAGCATACTTCATCCTCCTGGCATAATGTGACATACTGAAATGCAGTCAGGCCAATCAGCCTGTCGGTTTCCTATATTTGTTCCTTTGATTCTACTTTTAAAAGTTAGTTTATGTGGAGATCTCTGTTAAGCACTTGTTTTTACCACGGAAACAACAAAAGATGCAAACCACATATAATTTTACTTGTGTCTTTGACGCCTAAATCCAGATTGGGAGTCGGGGGGGGGGGGTGCTATACGTACAGAGATAATTAGGCTATCCTGTTTTGAACTGGCTGGTGGCTTGTTGTTGTTAGGGTGACAATAAGCGGTCACCCTTAGGGAGAATTGTCATGGGTTTCCATGATATCCTCACCCAAGACGGTCATGCCAGTTTGTTCAGGGGTGGGGAGTGGGGGCAGGGGGCTGCAGTGCTTGCATAAAAGCTCAGGGTGATCACCCAGATTCCACCGACAAACTTAGCGCGCGGGTTTTTTTTTTTGGTTTTTTTGTTTTTTGTTTTTTTTTTTTTTTTTGTTTTGTTTTTTTTTTTTTTTGGTTTTTTTTTGGTTTTTTGTTTTTTTTTTTTTTTTTTTTGGTTTTTTTTTGTTTTTGTTTTTTTTTTTTGTTGTTTTTTGCTGTTTTTTGTTGCTTTTTTTGCTTTTTTCTTTGCTTTTTGTGTTTTTTTCTGTTTTTTTCTGTTTTTTGGGGTTTTTTTTCTGTTTTTTTTTCTTTTTTCTGTTTTTTTTTTGTGACAGATCACTTGAGGGTATTATATAGTAAGGGCCTCTATATACATCAAAGACTTCACTGATGAACGAGCTGTGCTCAGCGCTTCCCCTTCACAACAGGATGGACTGCTCCTCGACCCCTGAGGCTACCGGCAGACACCACACCGGTGCATATGTCGCACTGTAAGGTCACCGCATGGCAATTTTGTCCTGAGCATGCCGAGTTAAATCAAAAGAGCGTGGCAAGCAAGAATTTTCTTCAGCGTGTTATGGGAAGAAGCTATCATTTGTCTTGGCACATTAAAAGTAAGGTTTCTTGAATATGTTACACTTTTTTGAACAATAATACCTGTTGCTTAAGTATCGATCCTCAGTATATGCATTATGCACAGTTGCAACAATGCGGCATCCTCCGTGTAGTTATGTTGCAAAAATTATACAATGCAATAAGTCTACATGATTTAATCGCCGCTTGTTATTAAATTTTGATTGACTGTTAATGTAAATCAAAATTTTGAAAAGATAAAATCAGGAAATTAACCCAATGCTTTCTTGTAAAGAACAATACTAGGAACTTCAATAAAAAATTAATAAAACTTGAATGCAACCAAACCAACGAATGTTTGTTTGCTTGTTCAGGGGGAAAATGAAAATATAATTTATACAAGAGAGTACACACAAAAAGATGAACTCCACAAGTATAACTCACAGCTTTTTGTGGCTCACGGCTTCAACAATTTGATACCATTATCAGGGAATGAACGATTTTGACATCAGTTGCTTTAATTGGTTTATCTGGCCACAACCTGACTTCTGTTTTTTTCGATCTGCATTATTACATGATAAAACTTTTCTTGACGCGTTTTCTGCAACAGTCTTTGAAATGAAACGAACTTCACTGATTGCGCTTGTAATTTCAACCAATCCCCCAGTACATAAAAAAACAAAGCACGGCAAGCATGTATACACAAAATGACCATAATTGATTAAACATGTCAAAATACAATGCACAACAGTAATTGTAAAACTAAGAAGCCAACGAAATTACAACACTTCTTCAAAGTACAAATACTAAATTTTTAACCGCAGAACATGTATTTCGGGGAAATGTTGTTCAGGAGGGAGTCAGGGAGTCAGGGAGTCTGTTATGTTTTATTTCATATTGCTATACAATATGCCACGAATATTTTGAACAATTTAATTAACTCTTAATTTTGTAATTTCATAATTAATCCATACTTTTTTTGCATACGGTAAGAATCGAAATAAATCAGCAATATATCCCGTTGATTTGGCCCACTAATTTATGTTTTGTTTTGTTATTAATTTACTTCGGCTTTAAGCTTTGCTAGCTAAACATGCCAATTTCCATAATATTCTCTATCCACTCGAATGTATAAAGACAATACGGAGCCTGGTCTGGCCAGCAGGCAAGGAAGACTGGAAATCAGGCTGTTCTGATTCGTTACGTAATGTACACAGATTGCGTTTTAGCTTTCATGTTCATTTTTTTTCACACTATGATTTTCACGCCAAGGCGTGGCTAATGGACCTCGTTGTTACGCGAGTAGGAACACTTACCGAGACGACAAGAGGAGCGAATATGATAGTCCCAATAGCCATGACGCATTTGTACAGAATTCAAACGTGATAGTCCCCCGTCGGTTTGACTTGAAGAGTCATTACCTGAAAGAAAATTGTACGTTTTAAAACTACCTCCCCGTGACGTTGCGACATGTATTGACACAATGGTTTATATCCAGCACAGCGCTTGTGTATATAACACAGCAACGAGAACAGAGACTCACAAATAGTACGACTGCAAACATTCTGTGGAGATCAACAGTGGAGACGTCAACAGATTGTTCCTCAGGAAAACAAATACATGCAAGATGCAAAATAATACTCCCTTATGAAACTGATAATTTCACTGTGAAATAGCTGCAAACTGCACATCCAGGTCCACTCTGACTACAGGCTCACAGACAGGCCTTCAAGTAACTTTATTATTATTATTATTATTATTATTATTATTATTATTATTATTATTATTGTTATTGTTATTGTTATTGTTATTGTTATTGTTATTGTTGTTGTTGTTGTTGTTGTTGTTGTTGTTGTTGTTGTTGTTGTTGTTGTTGTTGTTCTTCTTTTTCTTCTTCTTCTTCTTCTTCTTCTTATTATTATTATTATTACTATTATTATTATTATTATTATTATTATTATTATTATTATTATTATTATTATTATTATTATTATTATTATTAAACCACAAAGAAAAATCAATGGTGACGGTCTACTTGTGTACATAGATAAATACCTTAGTGGATTTAGGCGCATGAATGTTAAAGTGGACACCCACTCGCCAGTCCAGTCAAACCTTTTTTTTCTGGACCTACTTTTCCAGGTGGGAGGACAAATGACTTGAGTACAGTGAAGAAAATTGACACATTTTTCTTCAGATGTTAACCAACACTGGCTCACTGGCTAAGAACTGAAGCACAACTTAACAAAGGAAGTGTGTGCTTTTCATCAGCCCAGCTTGGATGATTTAAGACGTCATTGTCAAATAACCAGATACACAGTCAATTCCTGTTATTGCTTAGCGTTCCTAAGTTGTTCTTCAAGCTTGGCTGAATAAAACGTAGTTTTCGGTCTGTACTTTTGTTCTCCACATTGTGACATACGACACCTTGAAGTCAGACGACAAGTAACTTTTTTAATTCCTCCTTTTACTGCCTGGTCATGTGCAGAAAGCAGGTCAGACGGCTATGCCGGCACAGAGCCACAAGGAAAGCACACTTTGGCACTGACACATTACCCGTATCTATACATATATATATGTATATATGTATGTGTGTGTGTGTGTGTGTGTGTATGTGTGTGTGTGTGTACATATATATGTGAGTGTATATATATATTTATATGCGTGGGTGTGCATGGGCAGTGGGGGGGGGGTAGTGTGGATTCGAGTGTATACATGCAATACACTTACATATACGCAAATGTATGTACTAACACATGAGTATATAATATATATATATAATGTAAAACTTGAAAAAAAGGCAAAAATCACCTAGGAACAAATTTGAGATATTAGAAAAATACAAAAGGTGGCACGTTATTTGCTGAGTGTGTTACCCTACGCCCTGACAGCGAGTCAAAACATTCTCATGTGACTGGTTGATAATGCCTGCTTTCAACCCACCACAAAAGCTTATCGACTGAGTCAGATATGGAACTTCAGATAGCAACGTACAGGTTAAGAGAAAGTTCAACGACATAATTTATGGAATTGTGTTTCACCTGCAGCTATTTTGTACTTTGCAAAGAGCCGGGCAACAACGCCCTCAATGACTGATCCTCGCGTCATTGCTACTCGTTTTTCATTCATTGTAACCATTTTTAAATATATCGATCTTCAGTAGATTTGTCCGCCTACTTCAAACTATGGACACAGAAATGTTATGTTTTCATACGAGATTTTGCACTCAGATATGAAGAATGGTGTTCTGTACTGTCCTGTAATTGTGGAACTTTACATTGTTTGAGCAATATTCATAATGGACACAGTCTCTCTGTTTAACCTGCTGGACAGCTATCCTCAGCACCCAACATAGTACGTTTCTGTGCTTATTATGTCTGTGTGCCAACAAAAATATTCTTTTTTTCTTTCTTTCTTCCTCTCTCTCTCTCTCCACTCGATTTTTCTGGTTGCTTAAAAATATACATAAAACGTCATATTTGACATGGGTATAGTACCAATGGTGAAGGTTTTCTTCGTTAAAATAGGTAACAGATACAACATTATGCAATTTAAGACCAGTTGGACATTTTCTATTGCTTCTGGCTTCCAAATTATTCAACATACAGGCCCAATAGTTGGTTCTATCAAGGAGGCTGCACGAAGCAAGGAAACCCCAGATTAGTTATATTATGTACTATTGGGTAATCCAGTGAAATTAAGTATGTTAAAACAAAAAAGAATCCTCCTTGGTTCTAGCAATACGTTTGTTTGGGCATTTGAAACATTTTAATGTAGAATAGGGAGAGCATTTATAGACAGAGTTGCAATTCCAGCTTCAATTCATAGGCTTGTGATATGGGTACATCGAATGAACTATGAAAAGAGTGCCAGCATTTCCATTGTGCTTTTTAAGTAAATTCACAAAACCTGTATGTCAAAATGTTCAAAACCATTATAGGAAGAGATCTTAATTTATGTGTTCTAGAAGTACACCCAATGACTATTAAAGAAAAGTTAGGTTATACAATTTTTGAAGACACACAGACAGATTTGCTGTCTAGCGAATGTTCTTTTTCAGTTTTCTTATTTTGCTGTTTTGGTGATTTTAACCAAGGGGTAACTATCCATCTACACAGGTTTTCATCTGAAACCGTAATCGTGTTGGTATATGAATTTAATGCTCTTCTTGTGAGGAATATGAAACTGGAATCACCGAAATAATTTATATGAGCACGAATTTGATAGAGATAGGGAGGCAAACGGTTAAAACTGCATGCCCACTTGTAGTGCCTGTATGTCCATACTCTGCCTGCAGCAGCTCGGACCACTTGTTTATTGAAATTGATTTACAGAAATCAACCCTTGGTCGCAGAGAAGATAATGACATCAACAATGCTTTTCCTATCGTATTTTACCAGATTGTGTTTTCCATAGCATTTTCAGTTATTGTTATTCATGCCATAATAAGTTGTTTGATGCACGAAAAGAAATATGCTTCCTGTATACATGTTACTCAATTGAGTATCAAGAGCCCTTTCGTGCCATACCGACAAGGCCGTGGTGCCAGGAGCATAATCGTGCTGGACATATACGTTGGTGGGTTGAACATATTCGTGTATTAACTATTTCAGCACTGATCAGCATGAATCTGGATTGAAGTTGACTGTGGGACGCCCTTATGTTGGAGTGCCCGTGTGTTCAGACATAAGAACGGTCCAGGTCAACGGCTTTCCTCAGCGCGTTTTGAGCCCAAGGTGCAAGGTACAAAGCTGTCAATTCCATCTCCAACTTGACAATGAAAAGGGTATTAACATGATGACAGCCCCCCCCCCCCCTTTGTGAACTACCCACAAAATTAAAGAAACCTATCAGGGGAAATAAAAATGTTATGAGAGAAGCAATGAGAAATGATATAACCCCATGTTGATCGCTTAACGTCCATAGCAATAATAATGAGTCGTCATATTATTTATGAGCTCATTTCACTAATTGCCAAACTAACTCTTACTTCAATTTCAAAATGCCACAAAGTATACATTTTCCGAAAGCCAGCAAGCCGTATATTTACACTACAGCACTCGTCATGATGTAATCAGCAAACGATGTTTACGCAATCGATTACTGCGATTTCTGACAAACCTAGTACGTAAACTCATTCAGGTTTGAAGTCCAGACAGGTAGAATTGGTCATTCAACACAGGAAGTGACCTTTCCTCATTCAACTTGTTACGTTACCTCCGTAACTAGAATCCTGTTCTCTTTTTGTCACCTTTCTGGGCAGATTCCGTTCAAAAATGAAGACTGTGAAGAGCAGTGATAATATACACACACACAGAGACACATACATGCAGAGAGAGAAAGAGAGAGAGAGAGAGGAGAAAGAGAGAAATAGAGAGAGTGAGAGAGAAAGAGAGAGAGAAAGAGAGAGAGAGAGAGAGAAAGAGAGAGAGAAAAAGAGAGAGAAAGAGAGAGAAAGAGAGAGAGAGAAAGAGAGAGAGAGAGAAAGAGAGAAAGATATGTTTCATAAGCTAAGCTATCGCAAAAACCTGTTCTAAACATATTTTTACGTTTGACCACTCTGTATTTCAATGTCTGGTGGGAGAAAGTTCAAAATGATATCTCATGTCAAAGAATTCTGTCCAGTCAGCCTCAAATTTCCTTAGAATGTATCAAAGAAATATAATATCGCCATAGTATTCAATGACGATTTTTCTGTGGTAAACAGACCGAAAACGTCACGAACTTGCCATTAACTACCATTGAGGATGAATCACTACTTTTTTCTTGGACCATAAATGCTGCGGTAATATACATGTAAATTAAATTCCTTCAAGTATGCTAATGTATAAAGATAAAACAACAAGAGTTATTCCATTCAGTACCGCTAAATTACAAACAATGGAAATACTGCCTCTGGTGCCTGTTCGAGGACACGTGCCCACAAGTTCCGCCACACCGTGACGCATGGCCTCAAAACAGCAGTGGTGGAGTGCAGAAAAGTAAATGTGTATTATTTGCTGACAGTTTACATGTGATGGATTATCGTTCTGTCAATGTATCACAGTGTATCAAGACTTAAAAACTGAGCTTCAAAATATCACGGTAAATTCCAATTTCTACACGTCCACGTGGTATTGTCAACAAAGTACTCACAGTTTCAGGTGACGGTTCCCTTCTTTACCCGTATTTGCTGAACCCACGCCCTTTCTCTTGACTGTTGAACTACAGGATCTGCATGTGGGTCGTTTGAAGAGACCGAATACCAAATCCCATATGAAAAGACCCAGTAAAAAGTCACAAAATATTCCACATATAAACTCATCCAAAAATCATACCATTATTATTGTGTACAGGGTCTCCCCTGCAGTGACAGCAGCGACCAGTTAAGGACTATTTTTAAGTCGAGAACTGTGATTGCCTTCACGCTCTCTGACCACCTCGTACCTTTATGTCAATAATAAAGGTACACACCTCAAATGGGAACTGGTTCGTCAAATTTACATATGAAAGGTAGGGTTCATTTCTCCGCACAGATAAGCCGACCGCGGTTCATGCTGATATCACTGCAGGAAATTTTAGCAATAAATGAAGGAAAAACTAGATTGTTTCAAAGATGCATTGTCTGTATCCATGCAGGAAGCAATAGGCTTCAGTGACCCAGGAGCTGACACAGGCAGATGATAGAATCACCTATTCAACTTTGTCATCCTGCTGTTTTGTGGTCTTCCTGCACTTAACCCTTTCAGCGTTACAAATGAAATTAGTTCATCGCTCGCCTGTGGACCACTCTTTGCTGAAGCGACCATTAGGCCTTGGTGACAGCTGTCATGCTGCACCTCTTTACTTAGTATCCCTATACTAATGTCATGCTGTACCTCTATACTCAGTATTCCTATACTAATGTCATGCTGTACACATATACTTAGTATTCCTATACCAATGTCATGCTGTACCTCTATACTCAGTATTCCTATACTAATGTCATGCTGTACATCTATACTTAGTATTCCTATACCAATGTCATGCTGTACCTCTATACTCAGTATTCCTATACTAATGTCATGCTGTACATCTATACTTAGTATCCCTATACTTATGTCATGCTGTACCTCTATACTCAGTATTCCTATACTTATGTCATGCTGTACATCTATACTTAGTATTCCTATACTAATGTCATGCTGTACCTCCTTACTCAGTATTCCTATACTAATGTCATGCTGCACCTCTATACTTAGTATCCCTATACTAATGTCATGCTGTACCTGTATACCATAGTATTCCTATACTAAAACAAGTGCTGGTGTGTGGAGCACTCTGTGCTCAAGTGATCAGCAGGCACAGGTGAGAGTTGTCCAGGCCCGTAAGGGGGGGGGGGGGGCGTGGTTAGGTGGTTCAAATGAACCATACCCCTCGGATGAGGAGCCCCCCCTCCCCGCACAGAATAGAAAAGGAAATTCAAAGTGGAAAGAAAAAGAAAGAAAAGAGAAGAGAAGAGAGGTTCAGAAAAACATAATCAGGATCAAATATGCTTTGTAGATATAAAGGAGTTTCACATCAAAAAAAAAATAATAATAATAAAAACAACGAGATCCACCGTTAAAAGTTTAATATTTTGTCAAGGAGTTCCAACCAAAAAAAAAGGATATAATGTTTTTGGCAAAGGAGTCCCCCCCCCCTTCCAATATATATATACATATATTTATATGTATATATTTATATATATATATATATATATATATATATATATATATATATATATATATATATATATATATATATATATATATATATATATTAAAGGAGTTACACCCTCAAAATCTAAATAATTTTCCAAGGAGTTCCATCCTAAAAGAATAATGTATTTTGCAAAGCAGTTCTGCCCCACTCACCCCCGAATAAAAAAAAATGGAGTTCCACCCGAAAAGTGCATTGCAGAAGCAGTAAAGAATGGAACATACATGTAGCCAAATAATTTGATACAGAATTCACCAAAATGCATCATTTAAGAGTTATTTTTAAAAACAATTTCTACCTTACGAGGAGGGTACAGCCGCTCCCACACTAGATCGCTCCATTCTCCCTCGCACTTCTACCTTCATGTTTTCTGAACCCTAACCCATCCAAATTCTGACCTGGTTACGGGTCTGTTGTTATGTACCTATGTAGCCCTTTACGTATCGTCTGGACTCGGATCTTTAAATATATTTCAAAGCCTTTAGACTTCGGTGGCCACAGAGGGAACATTTATGAAACGCTATGCGGGTATTGGTAGTGGGTCTCACAATACACTACTCTTTAAGGAATACTTCTTTAAGTTTTGATTGCAGTTCACCGTGGGCACTGTGTTCATAACTGCTCATATATTTGTATGTGAAGGTGATATATGAAACATTACATGATATGATAATTTTGAGGTGTACAATCTTAGCGTCGGGTGTCATATAAACACGAATTTCGAACCATGGGAAGACAAACTGGTTTCTTCAGAGAGCACACTGTATGAAGTCAGTAAACTAGGCTTGGACTTACACATGTAGTTTTACCAATGTATTAAGAACCTGGAATGTACAAATTGGACTCTGCAAAAACACTGGAAATGTTATATACATCCTTCGCAACAGAATTATCTGTTGAATGCACACAGGCTATTTAACACATATATGTGGAGCTGTAGTCTGTTCAGGTAGTGTTTTTTTCCTCAGGTTTCCCAACAATGCAACTCATCCAGGTGCCAAGTTGTCTGTAAATAATTCTGTACTCGAAACCTAAATAGGCACGTAGTGTGTCTTGAGTATACCATACCAGTATGACTTTATTGTCACTGTGAAAGACGCTACAACTGAAGGAATATTGTGGATTGAACTTAAGCAAAAAAATTCTGGCTTTTATATGTATTTGTGTGTCTGCTATTTGCCACCTGATGAATCTTCTAGGCACATGGATCCAACTGACTTTTTCGAAACACTGCTATCGCATGCGTATACTTTTCAACAATATGGACCATTTGTAATTTATGGCGATTTTAATAGCCGCCCAGGGAAAAAAAACCCGATGATTTTATTGCAGGGGTGGACACTTTACCACAGAGAGAAATTTTTGACTTTACAAAGAACACATACGGCCACATGTTTTGCAATTTTCTTCTGTCATCGAACTGCTGTGTGGTGAATGGCAGGAATAATCTATGCAATGACATTACGTCACTTAATCATCGGGGCCAGTCAGTGGTAGACTATTGTGCTGTGCCACACGAAATGCTTGATCAAGTATCATCTTTCTCTTTGACAAGACTAATTACACTTTTTAATAGAGCCGGATGTATAGCTGCTGTGGACCCGTCTCATAGCTTGTCAGGCCATGCCTTGTAAGACTGGTGAGTGGATATTTCATACCCCGAAATCAGGCAAAGAGATCAGGATCAAGGCACGGGTGTGCACAGTGAATCAACATATGTAAAATATGACACGAGAAATATGACAACTGGCTGTATGTCAAGTGCAGAAATCTTACAAAGTATACGTGATCTCATCCAACGCCTTGAAAATGAACAAATCACCAAAGTAGAAATTAATGAAGGGTATTATAAGCTTTTCTGAGATACTGTGTCAGCAGAAATGAACGAAAAACTAGAGAAACAAACTGTGTCACTTAAAACAAGTCTTAACAATAAGAGGCGACGCTTTAAAAATTGGTGGTCTGAGGAGCTGTCTCTCTTGTGGAATAAGTTGTGCGAAGCAGAGGAATAATGGCGCAAGGCGGAACACAGATACAAGGAACAACTGCGAGCAGCAATGAAACATCACCAGCGTGTGTTTGATAGACAAGTGCAAGGTGCAAAGAGACGCTTCTGGCATTATAAGCAACAACGACTTTTGGATACCTAAAATAATGACACCACGGGAAAACATTGGTAAAATCAGTGCTGCCAATGAAAGAAATAAAGAAATCCCCTTTGAGATAATTCAAAATGATGGGTCTATCTCAAGAGATCCGAGGACTGTTCTGGAGAAATGGAAAGTGACTTCCATACCCTACTAAAACCAGATACTATTTCCGAATCAAATTTTAGATCACCTGAAATTAATTTAAGCGTGGTGGCGGATACATATGTAGAAGATCCTGTTACATTGAATATTCTAATCCAATTCTGGGGAATATGGAAAGCTATCAAGGAAGCTAAAGTTGGGAAAGCCCCAGGAATAGATGGTATTCCGTTAGAAGCTATAAGCAACCCTACTGCAGTTTATCATCTTTATAAGCTATTCGAGCAATGTTTCAACAGTGGCTCAGAGCCGGACATCTGGCAACAGGGCATGATAAACCCAATACTCAAAAGTGGAAATAATGATAACCGAATATCCTTGAGCAGCGAGGGATTCACACTGGCTCCTATTATAGCAAAACTATACACACCTGTTCTGAATGCACGCTAAGTAAAGTGGGCTGAAGTTAATAGAATCATCGTTGACGAGCAGAGTGGTTTAAGGGGCGACAGAAGCTATCCTGACCTTGCTTACCAATATAATAGAAACTCGCAAGAAAAGGCGTAAAGCTATATTGGTAGGTTTTGTGGATTTTAAAAAGGCCTATGACCTAATCAACCGATCTGTGCTGTGGCACAAATTAGCATCTTATGGCATACAAGGGAACATGTTAAATGCATCAAAGTCGCTATACGCCAACGTGACTTCATGTTTCCGTCTAAATGGGATGCTTTTGGACTGGTTCCCTGTACATTGTAGGTTGAAAAAAGGATTTAACAGGTCGCCTACCTTGTTTAACTTTTACATTAATGATTTGGCTGTCGCTATTAAAAGAACAAACAAAGGTGTCACTATACGAGAAGATAACATAAGCATCATGCTTTTTGCGGACGATATTGCTCTTCTTGCTGAAAATGAACGGGATCTGCAAAGTAGTTTTGATACATTGGATGAGTGGTGCAAGATATGGAAAACAGATGTCAAGGCCGGATAAACCATAGTAGTTCATCATAGAAACCCCTCTGTAACCAGGACCCAGGTCAACTTTAACTGTGTTGAAGAGCACATTGCAGTGTTAGAAAAATACAAATATTTAGGGCTTTGGCTCACAGAGCACATTAACTTTGGCTTTGTGGCAACAGAAATAGCTAAGTCAGCTCATCGAGCTCAGGTCTATTAATTGCTAAAGTGAAAACCCTTGGAGGAATGCCATTCAATATATACACACGGCTGTGGGACAGTTTTGTCCTCCCGATATTCACCAATGGTGCTGCCATCTGGGGTCAAAGTGACAGATCATGCACTAACGCTGTCCATAACAGGGCATGTAGATTCTACTTGGGTGTAGGAAAAAGGACACCTAACGCAGCGGTGCAAGGGGACATTAGTCGGACTACGCCATGGCAACATCAGTGGATGTGCACAGCCAAAATGTGGTGCAGGTTATCTAACATGGATGACAGTCGGATCCACAAGCGAGTTTTTCGTTGGGTTTGTTCCAACAATACAACTAAAAACTGAGCGTATAGGAGCATGGCTTTTTTTCTCGGAATTGAACCTGCGGGAGCTGAACGACATTGTAACACCATTACCGTGGCAGGTGGTTGAAGGCTGGGTGGACAGTGCAGTTTGGGACTTTGTCAAGTCTAAATGGCAACATAATTTTGCACGTGTGGAGGATGTCCGTGGCGATGACCAGAACAAACTACGAGATTGTAGAATGTTCAAACACACTTTTGGAACTGAAAAATATGTAACAGCATCTTTGCCAAGTAGTCATCGACGTGTCTTGGCCATGTTCAGATCGCTCCAATAAGAATTGAAACTGGCCGCTAAGGTTCAAATCGGTTACCAGTCAATGAGTGAACGTGTTTTTTTTCTGTGATAATGCCATTGAAGACTTATATCACATAATAATTGAATGTTGTGAATATGACAAAGAAAGAAAACCACTTATGGATTTGTTGAATTTTCAAACAAAAGACCTTAGTATCCAGGATAAGATGTGTGCACCTTTCGGAAACCAAGTTGAAGTGATAATTAGAACTCTAGCCAAAACCCTACGGACTTCTCTCCAAAAACGCAAAGTTTTCTTCCTGGCTATCTTGTAATAGTTACATTTCTAATCGTGTCCATTTGTTGTCTAGATAATTTTATATTTTTAATAGTCTCTCATAGCTCTGTATGGAGAGGCTGTGAAGTTATAGTTAAGTTTTAGATTTTAAACTGCAAACAGGCGAGACTCTAATAAAAGATAATACAATACCATTGCTTCCTGGTGATACACACTGGACACAGAAGCTGCTCTGATTTAAATGCCACTGATATTCCCGGTATCTTGGACAAGGTTTCTGCCAAAACATACTTTTTCCCAATAACTGACTAATTCGCATTTCAATTTGCTTGGTAAATAATACTATTGATTGATTGATGCTTTATTCTTTAACCAGGGTTACTGGCTCAGTGAGGATTCACTGGTTTCCACCAGGCCCTGGATGGTGCAATGGGAATACAATGACAATATGACGAGATGATCCAGTTGATAAAGAAAATACACATAAGAAGAATAACAGAATCATAAAATATACATTTACATATAAATAAAGTAAACACAGGTATATAGATAAAAACATATTAACTAAGGTAAAACAATAAATATATAAAATGTGAACAGTGTCTTATCTGGGAGGGTAATGGATTACTGATGGAGGGATTTAGTTGCTGATTTAAACAGGGAAAGGGAGGGAAGCTGCCTTATTTCGAGCGGAAGGGAGTTCCATTTTAATGTCCCTCGGTAGGCAATTGTATTTCTACCATAATTCAGGTTGACCGAAGGCACATGAAAATTGTTACTTTGGGCTGCTCTGGTTGCATGTGAATGGATGGTATGGGAGTAAGTGAAGTTGCGTGTAACTAATACTGGTAGGAATAGGAAGAGACAAAGGCGCCATCATCAGGAAAGACATAGAGAATAGAGAAATTAGAAATGATTCTGTCAGCCTTATTTATTGACATAATACGTTTCTTATCTCTGTTATGTTTAGATATGTGTCTGTTGAATTGCATTGAAAAATTGCATTACCCCCAGTTGATAACGTCTCTCTTACAAATCGGAATTTAAAGTTTATTTATATTATATCAAAGTAACTATTGCTTGAACAAATATGGAAGCAATATAATATAAAGGTGTTACATAAGATTTTTTTGATGAAGTGTCAAGATGAAATGGAAACGAACCACGATGAATAGTATAATATATTGGACTATTTATTGTTTACACGTCTTTTTATTAACTCAACTACCTCTGGCATCTGGCACATGAACTCATGATCACAACACAGCTACTTTAGTGATGGTAAATTTGTAGTCCATGGTGTCAGGTCACATTATTACTGAATCGTAAGGTGCAATATCCTGACGATTTTTCAAAATTGTCATCCATGTTGGTAACCTTTGAATTAATATCAACCCCTCCCCCCCTCCACCCCCCACCCCCACCCCCAAAAGAAGAACTTGGTAAAATATCCCAGATCCCCCACGCATGATGGCGAAGGACAAATTTCAAGCACTTGGCACGGTAATCGCCGTATTACTTGTTTGAGAAGATACAAAAAAGTTATCGTTCTGTTCAAAGACTTTGTTTAGGGTCAAGTGCTGTTCCGGCTACAAAATACGACAGTGGAGTAATTGTGCTACAAATTGATGCCCACATGAATGACATTACTTTGTTAAAAATACAACTAACAGATGGAACGCATCTGGAAAACTGGGAGCTCCTTTCGAAAAGTGACAGCGTACATTACATGATGCCAGTTAACCATTGAAATCAATGATAGGTGGCCTGTAACTTTTCCACACACACACACACACATTGTTGAATCCCTTTAGATTTTCTTCCAGACGGATGTACAAACAATGAAAAAATATTAACCAGATCTGTCGTTTGTATTACTATATGTGCTATGTCCATCACTCAAAATTCCTAACAAAATACACAAAATTATTCCAAACAGCATAATGGTGCAGATGCCAACAACAGTTGCAACTGTTCGAACATGAACTCTTCTCATCATACACGACTTGTCTTTGAAACCAGTACTACCTGCCTTTGAAAATACTAGTCATAATATGAGTCTTTGAAACCAGTACCACCTGCCTTTGAAAATACTAGTCATAATATGAGTCTTTGAAACCAGTACTACCTGCCTTTGAAAATACTAGTCATAATATGAGTCTTTGAAACCAGTACTACCTGCATTTGGAAATACTAGTCATAATATGAGTCTTTGAAACCAGTACTGCCTGCCTTCGGAAATACTAGTCATAATATGAGTCGTTGAAACCAGTACTACCTGCCTTTGGAAATACTAGTCATAAAATGATTTAATATCAGTTTTACACAACAATTGTATTATAAATTCAATTCCAAGGGTACAATTTCATGATAAGGTACAAGAAAGACAAATATACTATCTTGCTGCTTACTTTGTAGGGGCAATGTATCAGTCACCGAGGGTTCACAGTTATCAACGGGGGAAATTGGGCAGGTTACGTCTATTCCTTATATATTCCTGTTGGTGACTGAACAAAGGTAATGGAACAAGCGCCCGTGTCATTATATACTTTCAGGGTTTTGTAAATATTGATTTTGGGGTCAATGTAAATTAATGTGATTTTAATATGCATGAAAATGGAAAGTCTATTTTACAACTCTCAAGTTACATTCAGAAGTTAAAAAAATAAAAATAGAAACAGCTACTAATGTAACATAAAAAATTATCTGGAGAATCAAAAACTTCAATGCGTTGTCGTCAAGGAAACAAGTAAAGAGATAAACATATTGTGACTGTTTGGTACCCATACACTCTGAAGTGTGGCCCGTATTGGATCTCAATAGAATGAACAATCACCTTTCTCGTCGTTGTCGGATTTGTCGTATGTCAGTTGAAAGTGGCGAAGAGTTAACATTTGCCTGCCCGCTGACATTTGATTGATACCTCCGGTAGCTTGCGCACTGTCCAGTTTGAGTTGGAACAGGTCCATACTTTTTTGAAACAGTCGTTTGAAAAGTAAAACCAGCTGAATCTAGACAGAGGGTCTTAAGAGGACCCCTAGCAAACAGGGCAGGAACGCTTATAGAGGCAGCATCTTAATAAGGCGCATAGAAAAACATCATGGATACGGTAGTGTTTGTACGTTACACAAGAACCTAGAAATAAATCATCAACCTTTCAAAACGAAAAATTTTAAGAAAAAGTATCAAGAGAATTGAAAGAGCATTGGGTTTGGATTGCCTGGCAACCCCAATAACATTCGATATGGTCCTGTAAGCGCCGTTTCGGTTTGTAACCCTAATATTTTGGGATAAACCACCATCTTCAAGTCTTAGCAATCGCGAGTACTGCGTGGACTTTCTACCATTACCAATTTTAACCACATGAGCGACAAACTTTGTTGACAAACTTGCATGCACAGCTAGTTTAGTTTAAGTCTTGCATGGGTGCACAGCTGCACCCTGTTGATGTCGCTAATTTTCCTGCATTTGACTAAAATGATCGTCATATTCAGTTGCTGTGGCGTCTCTTTGAACTTCCAACCTTTGACATACCTGCCTATGACTGGTAGGTGGTTTTGGATGGTTTCGTGAAAGACAGGGTACTCTGAACAGAGTTTACTGACTTAAAATTGCAAAAACAGTTTCTTTTCATACCGTATTTCTAAAACATGTAACCTTCAGAACGGATGTATTTGTTAAAAGTCATTCGTTGCTTCATTGGTTTGATAAGGGACGTATTTAGGAACTCTATATATGTCCCTGTTTTTTTTTAAGGTAATTTTGCACACAAGCCCACCCGTATCATTGGGGTCGCTCAGTCGCAATTGAATATACTGCCGGTACGAGCAGATGCCGGTACTGATGGTTTCACGATAATGTTGCTGGTAATTTTCCACGCATGCATGGTTTACGGCTATAGGTAGCCTATTTGTATCTTTGTCTGGTGTCCAAATACGCTCTTTGCCATTATCACGTGACAGGCAGTTCTCCAGCTGACTCATAGGTGCATACATGTATGCACATAATCTTTTCCTTGTGCCCTGTCCTCGGCAGATCACATTGCCTTGTTCACACCTATTCATGTCTGTATCGGCACACAGGCATTTTTTCTATAAATTCTGTCTTTCTTTCTTTACCAGCAAATTTTTCCGATGTTTTATCAAAAAACAGTGTTACGTCGAAACTCCAAATTTAACATAATTATACTTCCATACGTAAGTTTGGCTTTTCTGTAAAAAGAGGGATCAGTTTTGAAAATTGTGCAAATTAGAACCATTTAAAAATTCTAACCTGGAACGTCTTCAAATCTATCATAGGTAGAGGTGCCATTCCAACCTCAATTTATTGGTTCGTACTGTTAGTGCATCACATGAAAACAAAAGTTGGAATATTTGATTTTATACCCATCAGGGGGACTTGAAAATTTAGGTGGTTATCATCTTCAAAACTATTATGCTTAGATGTGCCATTTTGCCTTCTTATCTTAGGTTTGCACATCACCAATTTATCCAGCTAAGCACTCAGACGCCACGGAAGCAAGTCTCTCTGAACTGGGTGTGGCCATATCAGTTCAGTTGAAATAATGCATGTTAGCAGCAACAATAACCGATTTGTACATATTTGTGATAAACCAAACATACAGCAGGCCATGATGTGTCATCAGCAGTCAATTACATAATATATATGTACGTCACCAGGATTTGATGTTTACACTCCTCAGACATAACACTTTCATGCTACCATATGGTTATCTTTTTGTCATTAGTCCATATTATAGTGTCAACAGTGAACCATAAATGAATCAAAGTTGCAATAAAATATGTACAGTACCAGAATTAGCTAGAGTTTCTCTTGCCTCCAAAGTAGACCCAAGCTGCGTATTATGTGTACTCTGCTTGGAAGTGCAGTAACACGGAACTTGGACTGCTTTGCAGGCAAGAGTTTCTCACTACATGACACAATCTTGTTTGTTTGCTGATACCTGACATTCTGCTTTATCGAGAATTTTCTTTCTGTCGGGCATTTTTTTTACCTGCATAATTTTTTTTAATGCCAAGGGTCATATTTTGCTACTTTTTTCTGGCATTTTATGTTTTTTTTTTTTTTTTTATGTAGCTTTTTGAATTTCAATTTGAATGTGCAAGTCTTTCGACCACACCTATTTTATCCAATGATTACACTTATTTTATCTTGTGACTACACTATTTTATCATACTACTTCTCCTGTTTAACTTATGACCACGCCTATTTTATCTTATGACTAAATCCATTTTATCATATAACTACACCTTTTTACCTTATGATACTGAGATGTGGAGCCCACTGAGTCTGCAAAACATTTGGACTATCAGTTTAGCACATTGGACGAACAAAGTAAATTCGTATTCATTCTGACTATGGGACATAATGACATATCTTGTAAGCCAATTCTGTATTGTATTAATTTTGCATGGTAAGTGCGGTGCATGTTTATTGGTTCTGAAAGAAAGAAGAAAAAAGAAACTTTCGTTTGGATGCACCCGTGGCATCATCTACTTCATGTTTAGCTGTATATATATTAACGTGTGGTTTTTTTTCAGTCTTGGCAAATTTGTTATATTCCTTGTACATGCTGATTTTTTTCTGACTGACACAGAGGGAACAGCATACGCATGCACCTTTTTTCACGGTACAAACCTGATTTTCTTAGAATTAAAACAGTGTGGCATTTCGTCAATATATGACACATAAGAACATTTATCTACACTTGCAGACCTTTGGCAAACGGTAAGGGTAAGGTGAAGTAATTATAGATTTAAGGAAAGAACGTCGCCAATTGGGAACTCGTGGGTGAAATGAAGAGGATAGCTGTTCTCCACGTATGCCACAATGCGCACTAGCACATTATGTCAAATTCCTCCTATTTACACATAGGATGAAACCATCTGTACCAACGTTACTCAAGTAATTGGAACTACAATATCCCACCTAGACTTGCACAAGTCCCTGGTGCATGTCCCTATTTTCCCATCCCGCGGTCCCACCCAGAAGTACGATACATTTTCCCCTCCACAAAGTTAACTGTACAATATTATGCCAACTACACGGTGTTATTAAGTGGGTCCTACTGTTATTTATTTATTTATTTATTTATTTATTTATTTATTTATTTATTTATTTATTTATTTATTTATTTATTTATTTATTTATTTATTTATTTATTTATTTATTTATTCATTTATTTATTTATTCATTCATTTATTTATTCATTTATTTATTTATTTATTTATTTATTTTTCAACTGACTCGGTGCACTGCAATTAATCCTTCATTACACAGTAGCACAATTAACAGCTTGTGAAGAGGGGTGCGTTATGACCACTCGCTTGTCTGTGATAAGAAACGCAGTGCTGACCGCCCGGCGCTAATCATCTGGAGTCAATGTTATCTGGTTATAGACACGTTCCACGGGTAAGTATATAAGATACAAGGTATGAAGGATAAGGACCCCCGGACTAGCCTGCTCTTTAGAAATGTGGCCAAAAAAATGATTCCCCAAACTTTCAGCAAAATCCATCCTAATATGCCTCCTCTCATTGTGTTTAGGTTCCTTTGTGGTGCAAAGAAATAAAAGTTTACTCAATACACAATGTGTTGAAATTACTTTTGCCTCGATATTTGTGACAAACACGGCATTGATCCAACTGTCTGTCCTTTTAGCTTTGGGGCTGCTTCATAGTTATCACGGAAAAGAGCGAGAAAGGGTGCATATCGCGAAATAGAGCGAAACGAAACGAGAAACGTCAAGGGATTTGGGACCATTTATTTTCACCCATTGTAGGAAACAAGAAGAATGTACTTTTGCACTTCGCTTATGTCTGCATTTACTGAAAGCATAAACCTGCTTGATTATTGTTAAAAAAAACGTACAGTAAACTTAATGTTAATTATGATGCCATTTATATCCCTATCTCGATAGTAGTATACTGTCCCACCACTGTTATGCCCATGTACATGCTGAATGTTTGTTAAACACGTGAGTGGCCTATCCATATTTCGCTCATACTTAAGCGTCAGCACTTGTGACATGTACGGCTATTTATATTTCACCAGTGGCACACATTTATAGGTCAGGTTGCATCAGAACGAAATTTCATTGAATTGCATGGCAGAGCGAGAAAACAGAAAAATAAACGAGCAATGTTAGTCTATAATAGATTTATGGGAGCCACAGAAAATACAGAAACATGCAGAACTACTGGCAGCGTAGGAGTAGAGCATGTGTCTTCCAAACAGAAGGTAGTGGGTTCGAACCTAATGGTCGTCCCTTTTCCATTATAGGGCGTATATTTATTTTTATATCTCAAGGTAATATTTAATTATATATATATGAACAACTGATTTTAGCCTAAACAAAAATTTCATAATGAAAAAGGTATTGCGGCGCCATATTTCACAAACTTACCAATTTTTCATTTCTTTTGTATCTGACATTTTATTCTACGTGTATATTATGTGATGTATATTTAATATGTACTTCAATATGTTTTTTTTGGGGGGGGGGTTAACAGAAATATAAATATGAACTTCAACACGGTCATTTCAAGTTGATCGTAAAATGAATCCAACCGTACTCTGTATTATACAACATAGTCTAATAAAACTGATAAAGTTTCAATACAAACTCAAAGCTACAGGTATGGACACGTTATGGCACATGTTTACACGTTTTTATTTGTAAAATTGACTATCTTTTTACATTTAAAGACTTTAAACCCGTCAATACAGCGGAGCATCTGTTGTTTCTACTATGGGCCACAGCTTGGATGTGGAGAGTTTATTTCTTTCTCTCTTCCTCTCACATATTATATTGTTGGGCTTCTAAAAAGACTGGTTTTATTAAAGTACATAATATTATAATGAAGTGAGACAAATGCATTCGAATCCGTCGACTTTCGAATGTAAGCTATTCTCTCTAACCATTGTGCCACAGATGTTGTTTGACACTTTCGGTCAGTTGGCAGACAATTGCATGTGGTGCGCTGCTGAATCTTAGAGCTAAGAAGATCATGTAATTACTATGAAAATTCAGTTAATATCGATAACAATATACATATCGGTTTTTCAACACTTTAAGTTTATTATTATGTATAGAGAATACGTGATGCAAGTCTAATAATAATACTGATACTGATGATGATGATGATGATGATGATGATGATGATGATGATGATGATGATGATGATGATGATGATGATGATGATGATGATGATGATGATGATGATGATGATGATGATGATAATAATAATGAATATGAGGATAATAATTTATTGCACACTCACTCTTTTGGGAAAACAAAATACCGCCAATAGATCTAAAAAAATATATAATAAGTATGACAGTCATTTCGTTGAAGGTACGTTCCACATAGTATGATAATAGATTCCATGTGCGTTTGTAGTAAATAAATAAATAAATAAACAAATTGATAAACAAATATTCACAGAAAAAAAAAACCTTTTGCATTTTAACGCATGCTGATTCGAACGTGCCACCCATGATTCAAATATACACCGTCCTAGGCATTATGCCACATGGCTGACTGGCTCTTCAACAGTAAATTAGAGCACCTACGTAACGCTTCAGTGCTGTTTGCCACACACATAAATTCCCTTTTCAAATACAGCAGTCATAACGAATTTCTTCTTCATTTATTATTACTCATCGATTTGATCATCAGTGATCAATGTCATATCTTTATAGGTCTATAATCACCGAATGGTTACAGATTTTTTTCTGCTGTTCTAAAAAACAACAATAACAAATTACATGTAGCCTGCAATGCATGGTCCTCCTATTATTGAACTCAGTGCTTTCGTTTTTCAACCAATCTCGGGGCTTATCACACTTTTCGCTCTTCGGGAAAACTATGAAGCAGCCCTTTTCTGCCGGTGCTTTGCAATACATTGCGACCCTATTGGCTGCCCTTCTTTGTGACCCGTATGATGTCGTCTTCTGCTGAGGGAGGTCGCGTTTTCTGTGGGTGTTGTGTGTGTTGCCGACAGAATGTCACGCACTTGATCTTGGCACATAAATCAATTTTGCTTTCAAAGAATCCGGTCGATTATCATGGTAGCATGTGCTTATTGATAAGTAATCCTCCTTGATTTTTCAATACAAGACAGCAATATTTTTAAGTGCTAATTGCTTGTCACTTGAATCCTGATTTGTTATGTCATAGTTGTAGCTGTAATTTCAGTCACAGCGTTCATAAAATTGGGGACTTTCATTCAAAGTTTAATGTAGGGCTCATCCCGTTTTCCCAATTGCAACCAATACATCTACACATCATTTCTGTATATTGATGATAAATGTTTTAAATGAAGTATGAATGAGAGAATGGAATGACTAACGTTTAATTCCGACAAAACAGCGATGCAACCCGTAATATCGTAGGTGTTCATATATATTGCAGCAGATATAATCATATAACTGCCCTATTGACTAATCGGCATCTGTTTTATCTCCTACAAATGTCTAAGGCGGCCTATTTCCCCGAGTTTTGACGCTTGAGAAAGGTGGTTTAGAAGGCTTTCATTATTGATAAAATTCATAAAAATCGCTTTATTTCAAAATTATGCACAATTTATGCAGGCATGGGATTTGGAAATGTGTTTTATATAGCTGGAATACCTTACTCACTTTCAAAAGTAATATAATATTATTTCCTTTCTGTCTTTTTTCCTATCTCTTCTTTTCTCGCTGTCTATCTTTCTTTCTGTGTTTCTCTATCCATTTCTCTCATTCATTCTTTCTTTTTCCCTCTCTTGCTTTCTTTCTTAGCTTCTTTCTCTCTTGCTCTCTTTCTTTGTCTCTCGCGTTCTTTTGTTCTTTCTTTCTGTCTTTTTTCGTCTTTCTTTACAGGCAAATTTGTCCGTTATTTCATGTGAAAAGTATAATTACGAAGAAACTCAAAACTTGGCATGATTACACTCGAGTTTTTGTAAAGAGGGTCAATGGTTTTGAAAATTATGCAAATTTCGGCCATTTGAAAATTTAAATCTTGATTATCTCCAAAACTATTATAGGTTCAGGTAACTAATCCAATATCAAATAATATGTCTGTAAAGCTGCACATTTTTTTTTAATTTACTTTTGACCTCTAAACAAACGTCGATGTCATTTTGCCATTAGAAATTTTCACCCAGCCATAAATCGGTCAATTTCCATCAATAAAGGAACAACTCCGGGGTATGGGGAAAACGGAGGCTTTATTACTGATACAGCTTCATAGGCGCGCGCTGAAACTAACATCAATAAGAAGTAACTGAAACATGCACTTTAAAATGTCCGCATAGAACAATAACATACAGTTCATGACTGGCACCCCAGAAGTGTCCACGCAAAATATATAATCAACAGTCCAGAACTGGACCCCCAAGGGGCCCAGGTAGGTAGAAGTAGGGTGACTACAGTGAGGCTTGTATTTGCTGCACTGCCTTGTACAAAGTGGAATAATCTCATACATTATAGTGAATGTAAGAGTTGAATTGCCAGTTCCATGGTTGACGTATACAGCCAGCTGCCAAGCCTGCTTGGAAAGTCCACGAGACACCGCCACGGCGAAAACTGGCCTGCATAGTCATCTGTGTTAACACCACTTGATGACAGTGCCGATGTGATGCACTGCACAAATGCTGCTCCTGACAGTGGTGTAGAGTACTTTTTCATAGGCACTATAGATAGGGGAACTATGGAATCCAAGGCTGGGGACATGGTGACGTAGTGACAGTGTTATGAATGTGGCCATGCCTGTTTGTTTTGATTTGGAGAGGTCACTGTACTCATTAAATGTGTACATGATTTTCCTTGGCCGGGTCACTTGGGTATTATGAAGACTCAAGACAACACTTCTATTGGCCCAGATTACATTGGAATGTGGCAGAATTTTGTAAGACATGTCACACATGTCAGGTGGTCGGAAAACCGAACCTGCTCCTTTGATTAGTATACCTGTTCTTAAAGAACCATTTGGCAGGGTTATTGTAGATTGGGTGGGACCACTTCCGAAAAAGAAAGCGGAGAATAAGTTTCTCCTTACTATCATGGATTCCGCCACCAGGTATCCTGAGGCCATCCCATTAAAAACATAAAAGTTCCTACTATCATTGATGCTTTAATGAAATTTTCACTAGAGTAAGACTGCCGATACAGACACAAAGTGACTTAGGTTCAAATTTCATGTCTACAGTGTTTCAGTAGGTTGCCCATCAGTAAGGCATTCGACAGATTAAGTCTTCAGCCAACCACCCAGAAACACAAAGGGCTCTAGAAAGGTATCATCAAACACTAAAGAACATAATGATAACCTATTGTTTTGAAAATGAAAATGAATGGTATGAAGGTATACATATGTTATTATTTGCTACCAGAGAGATACCAAATGAGTCACTGGGGTTCAGTCCATTTCAACTGATATATGGACAAACTGTGAGAGGCCCACTAAAGCTTATAAAAGAAAAATGGTTGATGGAGACACAAGATGATCCTATCTTAGAGTGTGTGTCCGAATTCAAAAAAAACTTGAAAAGGCTTGTAAGGTGGAAATGTTTCATATACATGGCTCGGGAAGCACTAGAAGAATACCAGTTTGGCATTTGTGGACTTACATTTCTAAAAAAAAAGTGCTAATTTTGCGAGAAATGAGCACTTGACTTGTCTGTGACAGTGCTGCGACCCGCACGTCCCCCGTGATCGCCAGGCATCAAACCCATGCTTTGTGGCGGGAAATTAATATGCATACTGCGTATTGTCAGTGCCACTACTTTAAAGAATGACGGAAATGATAATGGGGATGATTGAATGATCCATTCTCAAAAGGAGACTTGAGTTCTATTTCTAGTGTATAAATGCAGAACTCTGACATATTACAAAAACTTGATAGCAAGATCAGTCATTTGGAGCCTACACAGCAAGCTGATTTAGCAAAACTTATTCATGAGTTTGTACATTTATTCTCAGACCAGCCTTGTCGCACCTCAATATTATCTCATGATGTAGATGCAGGTGATGCTGGTCCAATAAAGCAGCAACGTTATCGGACGAATCCTCTGAGATTGGCTGTAGTTCGAGAAGAAATAAATTACATGCTGGAAAATGATTTTATAGAACCAAGCCAGAGTAGCTGGAGTATTCCTATTGTATTGGTTCCTAAACCTGATGGTTCAATGCGATTTTGCATTGATTGTAGAAAGGTGAATTCCGTGACTAAATTAGACTCCAATATACCTGCTTATCTGATCCCTAGAGTGAATGATTGAATTGATAAGATAGGGATAGGGTGAAGATTGTGTTAATATTACTCATATGAATGTGTTCAGATTCCAAGATGATGGGCAGTAATATTGCTTATGTAACCATGTCCAAAGTTCACTTGAAAAAAAGAAAAATTTGTATTGAAATATGTGCAGAATTAATGTTTTAAGTGATCGAACTGGAGATTATTCCTATTTTGATTTGGAGGACTTTGTGTTCTGAACAGCAAAAATGGTTCTTCAGTTTGATATCATTTGTATAAACAGTGCAACTGTGTCAGTTAGAGCCATGTGCGTGTCTATTGCAGTTCAGCAGTTGAAGATATGGTGTAATTAATCTATGTGAATGTTAATGCTACTTTGGAGAAAGAGTAGATATTCTTGCTAGAAATCAATGTGTATTGCAGGTTAGAATATCTAAAAAATTGACATTGACGACTGGGAAGAAAAATTGCCCGAATATGTCCAATTTTTCTTTCCCCAAGGAGGGGGGTGTTATGAATATGAGTACGCCTGTTTTTGATTTGGAGAGGTCACTGTACTAAATGAGTGTGTACCAGGTCACAGAGTTAGCCTGCCTAGTTGGGGTGACTCTCAGGCAGCTTGTGAACAAAGTGTTGACCTACATTCATAAAACTCATTTCATTGTACTGTCTGTACACATTTCGGAGGTGAGATTCAAAGATCAGAGAGGTATGGTGTGTGACTTATTGGAAAACTCTGGAATACTGGTGAGAATTCTCTGTCTAGATATGTAAAGCAGCAACTTTCATAACTGGGAGGGAGGAGAATTCTGAGATATGCCAGAAGCTGTGTGACTTCAAACCAGTTGGACTGTGAGCAATTGTTATTGCCAAGAAGATATCCATTAGAACATTGTACCTGTGAAGTGTGGACAGTGTCTTTGAATGGACTGGTGAATTTGATATTAATTGTACCACCTTAGAACAAAACTGCACTTCTTTTGGATTAAGATCAACACCGCGCCTTTTAGTACCACATTGGAACAAACTGTACCCCTGTGAGATTCGTACAAGAGTATTTGGCATCTGCCATATACTTGGAAGTGTGGGACATTACCTGTGGATAATCTCTCACTGGAGATTAGGATTTACCTACTGACTGTTTACCAATGAAATTGCGAGAAGAGTTCATATAGGGCATAGCCATTTTCTCTAATCGTTTAATAAAATATGTTTAAACCAATGAAATATCTAGCTAAGTGCATAATTCCATTTACTTACTTTGTACTGATTTTTTGTTGTTAATATATTGTTATTGTTAAATTGGTATCATTGTTGTAATTCTTTGTGGAGTTCTGCTGTGATTTAGAATATTCAGAAGGTCAGCACCGTACCAATAGAGTGCCTAAACAGGACAGAGTACGTGGCTTGGCATAACACGAAAAGGCAGTAACCTGTTCCTTTGGGCAAATGATTTGTTTTTAACCAACAAATACATAAGTTGACACCGTGCACACTGAAAGATAAGTCAGCTCTGTGTTCAAGTCGTGATGGGTTAAATGAAGACATGGAGGGTGTGAGGACTTTGGAGCCCTTTAACATGCAATAAAACATAAGTACAGCTGCGGCCCACATGGCTGCATCCCACGCTTTATCCAAAACCAAGTTGCTTAATATTGACACCAGTAACTGTGCAGTGACAGGTAGTTTCCTTGGTGGTGGACTGGCTATGGAACGTTGTATATCCCCCAGAACAAAACGAATATTAAAGTTATCCCCCAGTGGATTAGGCAGGCCCGCTGACAAATGCAGAAGCCTAACTATATTCAAATGTTGTTTAATTGATGAATACTTCAAACTCCTGGCTAATAATGCAGCATATTGTAAGACTGAACTCCTGTCTTAGTTGATGCCGCAGGGATCCTCTAAGAAAAATTGCACAGTGGTGAGTACACGGTAAAACCCGTGATCATAGAGAGATCCAACAACAGTTCAGTGAGATGCTCTTGGCCACTGGCTTCATGTAGGCGGGACACAGCATCGGCTATCTTATTCTGTGATTAGGAGTAATAAATTGCAGCAAGTCTATAATTTGTATACAGCTGATCTCCAAAATATTCTGCGCTTTTCATTCATCACCACTATGTTCTTGCATGAGCCTTTGTTGATGATAGCTACTGCAGCTTGTTTGTCAGAATACACTACAACGTCGTGATCCCTCCACATGTGGCCCCAGTTTATAACAGCAGGTTCTAAGGCCAGTACCTCTTTGTAATTTATGCAAAAATCCTTCAATTTCCCTTCAAAAGGGGTATAGCACCAGTCTCCTTGGTAACTCGACCTTCTTCCTACTCGGCAAGCATCAATGACCAGAGGTGTCAGTGGCCTCTCTTTAACCATTTTAATTGTTCCATTGAAATGATGCACGTATGTTAACCATCAATCAAAGTCTGCACCCATACCCTGTGTTACACGGGTGCAGTGCCATGGCTTACGAAGACCCCTGATGAGGTCAAGTACCCTCCGCAGGTGATAGCATCCACCATAGATAAACTGTGTACACAGGCTCCGTTTACCTGCAAGAGAATGTAATTGTTGTTTTAGTAACTTTACTCATGTCAAGGAAGTCCTGTAGTTGTGCCTGTAACTCATTTAATTTATTGGTGGTTAATTCCATGGTTATAGTTGTCATGTCCAGTACCCCCCCCCCCCCCTTTCCGGATGTCTCTCCTTAAACTCTATTTATTTCTCAAATATCGCTTTTTATCATATTGGGCTCATAATTTACCTATTTAACACTGCACATTTTTGTCATTTTAATCTGGCCATACCTCGGTCAATTTTTATCGGAGTTTACTCGTGTTTAGCTCAAATTGTAGATATTGTAACACTACACATTTTTGTAATTTACATGTAACCTATAAAGGTTAAAGGTCAAGGTTATTTGGCCCTTTGAAATTTCCATTGAGCCATAACTTGATTAATTGCCATCTGATCTGGTTCATGTTGGACTTTAAAAACGATATTGCAACAGCATATTTTTGAAATTTACATGTGACCCCTAAAAGTGAAGGGTCGGTCAAAGTCATTTGAACCTTTGAAATTTTCATCCCGTCATAAAACAGCTAATTTCCACCCAATTCTAATCAAATTGGACTCAAATTGTTAGTATTGCAACACTGTACATTTTTTTAGAACATATAACCTATATTTATTCAAAAGCTCAATTGACTTGTTAATGGAGCAAACTGAGTATGGACCTAATTTTCTACTCAGAAAAAATCTGATAAAACGTGAGTATTGGATTATGGTTTATTATTGTCATTGTTATTATTATCATCATCATCATCATCATCATCATTATTTTGATGCTCCAGGTAGTACAAATTACACAACCAAATGAATGACTGGTTCTAAAATATGAATTCAACAGATCATATTTTGTAATAAGATTATATATAACATGCTGCCCTGAAAACTCATTTCATATTAACATACTACATCACAGTAACTTTTGAAAAAATGGATCAAACACTGAAGACCTGCTTTTTTTCCCTCCCGTGTTGTAGTCCTAGAGTTGTCTTAACAGGATAATACAATTTGTTTTTTGATAAATCTTAAAAAATCTTCTCCAAACCCGCTCTCCCAATTGCTTTGATATCACACAGAAACACTTCCAGGGACTCCTAGTTCTTAATTTGTTCACCAGGTGGCGCTGCAATTTGTTTCCATTTTTTTATGATTTCGGCGTGTTTTCACTGTTTTGGACTTTTTACTCAGAAGCGCTGAAACTTTGTGGATATCTTTGTCGTGGAAGGGTCAAACAAAGATGTTTACTAAGTGGCACTGCTATGAATTCCTGATTTTTAACGACTTTTTTCAATTCGGGCGCTTATCGGCAATTGCACCTTTCCTATTGATTTCTGTAGAAGTCAGTAGACATTCTAATGCTGATTCACATTTTCGACTTCATCTCTAAAGCCGCCAGCCAGGTTGACTTCAAGCTTAGGCAATGTACCTTGGGTGGGTCTCTACCAGATTCGTCCAAATGGTCACGCTCCAGTGATTTTGGATTTTTTTTTTAATATAATGTTGGGGGGGGGGGCAAATCTTAGAAAAATCTTCTCCAAAACCGCTCACCCCATTGCTTTGATATCACACATGAACACTCCTAGGGACTCCTAATTCTTAATGTTTGCACCAGGTGGCTCTGCGATGTTATTCATTTTACAATGATTCTTTGTGTGTTTTTACCATTTTTTTTTCTTCTCCAAAATCGTCCCTCAGATTAAGTTGAAACTTCGTGAACATGTTTCTTGTGAAAGGGTCAAACAAAGTTGTTCACTATTTCTGATTTCTAATGATTTTGTTTTTCTCAATTCGGATGCTTGTCAGTATATGCATCATTCCTATCGATTACTATGTAAGTCAATGGGCATTCTAAGGCTACTCGGCATTTTCGACTTCCTCTCTGAAATCGTCTTCCAGATTCACTTCAAACTTAGTGGTAATGTACCTTGAGTTAATCTCTACCAACTTTTTTTCAAACGGTCACGGTTTGCTGATTTTGGGATTTAAAAAAATGTGAATTGTTTTGACAAATCTTAAAAAATCTTCTCTAAAACCGCTCACCCAATTGCCACACAGGATCACTAAACAGGGCTACTTTTTTCGCAGTTTTTTCACCAGGTGGCGCTGCATTATTAAGCTCAGCTGACTTGCTAGTCAGGCTGAGCTTTTAGGAAGCTCAGTCGTCCATCTTAGAAATACATCTAAATGTCATATGGACTCAGCTAAAGCTGAACACAGGTCTATTCAGTCAAACCTTGATTTTGTGGGACAAGCGTAGGTCAGCTAAGCAGGGGCATTTCACTCAGCCCTGTTTGTAGTAGTAGTAGTAGTAGTAGTAGTAGTAGTAGTAGTAGTAGTAGTAGTAGTAGTAGTAGTAGTTTGCTGAGCATCTGCGTGTGAAAATGATGATATGACGGCTTACACAAAGGTGATCAGAAAATACAAAGCATACCGCTGTCAAATCAGTTCGGAGCGCATTCACTGTGGCTTGTCCCATCTGCTCAACAGATTGCGTTGCAAATACATCGTCCAAGGCGGTTCAAATTGGGTGTAACATTCACTATACGTTTTCATATTAGCATAGTGGAAAAAGAAACCAAACGTTTGTCCATGGGGCTATCAGATATACTTCACTTGAAGGTACCATCTTAGATGAAACATACTGAAATATCACCTGGTCATGTCCAGTGAACTTTTGAGCTACAAATGTTAGAAGTTGGCATGCCCCCTTTCACACGTGTATTTGAGCGGGAATTGAGATATCTGTCATTTGGGCAATAATACATGCAAGTAGTGACAACATGTTAATTCTTGCTGTAAAATCTTAAAATATGACATTTTCCTACTTCCAGTCACTCACCCTCATCACAAATGGAGGCCACAAAAGTCACTAATTAAACCACAGGTTGTAAAAATCAAGGTGTCGTTGTACCAGGTCAACATGCTCAGAAGAAAATTTTACATATGTGCAAAGGAAACAAAGCTGACTCTCTTTAAGTCCTGTTTTATGTCTCTTTATACTTTAGAAATGTAGCGTGAGTCTGCATTGAACAGATTAGTAGTGTGTTGCAGTAACTTCTTGAGATGGCTCTTGCATTATCCAAAATTTGGTAGTGCCAGAGCTATGTTTGCCTCAAACGAGATAAATCTTTTTTTTTTTTCGAAGTGCAGAGGACACTTATTTCCAGTTTTACATTTAGGCTGGGGAGCTCTTACAATGCACTGTATAAGTGGAAATATTCCGGAATGGATAATTTCTCGGATTTGTTCCGAATGAACATTTCGCGGTTTTTATTTTCCCGAACTGCAATAAGGGACCAAAAAAAATCAGCAAAGCCCTTCTCCGCCTGTGGAGACCAATGCTACTCCAGGAGCTGTGTCTTATCACGTGACATAGAAGTCCCGTGCTTTCCCAGGGATTGTGCAGTAGCACGTCCCTTTGGCAGATGCAAGGAACTGACCGACCGGACACAGCTGCTAGGTTTAACCTATGCTATACATACTTCTCAATAAACCCTTAGCAATAAAAATAAAACGAAGTCGGTATGTATGCACGTATATATAATATACTTACGCACGTAGATGTTCATTAGGATACTGAATCGATATATAGGCTGGTATATATCTCACAATTTGGCATATCTTATGTATATTTTCAGTTTAGCAACGTCCAACCATCATAACTACATTATAAACATTAATCAATGCTCTAAGGATATCCAGCGTCCCTTTACTGCTTTTTTGTCCCCATACTATCCCCCCGGCGCCAAAACCAGAAATAAAACACATCCCAATTAATTTCAAGATGGCCAAAAACTCTGGAAAGAGTAACGTAAATCTGTTTCAAAATGGATCCAAATCAGATCCTTTACTTTGTGAATTATAAATTTAAAGTCGATCTACTGAATCGGTAAGCGTGGACTGAATCCCTCTCGAATATAAATACTCAGCTCAAACTGTCACATGCACCAATCATTCACCACCTAAATTTCCGCCAAAAACCCTCAGCCAATAGCATTGTTGCACTGAATACGCTGGTTCAACAGTTTTTACGGATTGCAGTTGGGAAACAGGGCGGAGCCCTATATAAACCCCGCTTGTAGTTGCGTACTACAAGATTGTAGTTTTTGGCCCTTCTCGAATATAAGTACTCAGCTCAAACTGTCACATGAACCAATCATCACCCGGATTGTAGTTGCGTACCGGCTAAACAATATTTTCGGTCTCTACTGCGTGCCGACAGAAAATCATATCTTTACGGCGGCAGCAAATATGTTGAAGTAGCTCCAACAAAATGAGCAAGAACAACTTCCGCCAGAAGGAAAGGCTGCAGTGGCAGCAGTTAAATCGGCAAGTGGGTCAAAGGGTAAAAAAGGCGTCAAGAAAATTACAACAAATTTGCCCTAGACCAGCGAGTAGAAGTCGCTAATAATGGAAACACGGCCGCTGCAAAACATTTGAGGCATTATTCTTTATCATACTAGTACATGTACACGACTTAGACCATGTGGTCACAGTTTGTTGAGTGATTGTTTGTGCATGCGGCGTCAGGGGTGTCCAACTCATGACTGCCTTTAACAGTCTGCAGCCAAGTACGATCGCCAATAATTTCCCGGAATTAATTTTCCCGATGGGTTCCTTTCAGGAAATTAAAAACCTCGGAATATTTCCAGTTATATAGTATTCCTTCTCTCCGTTTTAAATATTGACATCCGCTAGAGCTTGCCGTTGTGGCAGACCTGGTCGGTATCTTTCTACACAGTATCGGGTAGTTAAGAATTTTCAACTTACTTTACTCGCTATATGCACTTTGATCCTCTTTTAATTGTTAAATATGTTTCTTATCATCGCTTTACACGCATTATTGAGTGCTATTGTGACATGGACGTATATTCTGTGTGTCTAAATTGAAGCATGTCTTATCTAATCTTATTTTATCTTATCTTATCTTTCCTTAAATCATGCGTGTAAACCTGTTTACTTTTTTCTTTACATTTTTATGTACATATTATATATTATTATATATGGTATGTGTACATGTACATAATCTGCTGTATACTCGCTTACCCCTATGGGGTCTTTGAGAATGAACAAACTTCAAACATCAAAACTTCATTTCCTCCAGCGGAATATTTTTCATGAACCACAATTAAAGCAAAGTACAGACCCATTAACCAACACAGCTTAAATCCGCTTCTGGCGCAAAAACATTGATAGCCATTGCCATAATGCTAAAATTTCCCACCATAAAAGCTTCTTTTTTTTTTTAACCAAAATGATGCATACATCAATAAGTATCCGTTAACACAACTCCTCAGGTCCATGACTAAAAAACCCCTGGTGTTATGTCTGTACCGTAACCTTTCCTTTCCAAGACTTTCACTGGGCATTTTACTATACGAGGCAGTGATGACTCAAGTCATGAGTACCTCATGTTCCTCCGGCAACGTATATGAGGGTGGGTAAGGGGTTTCCCGTACTGGCGTACTGGGGCTTTTTATTTACCGTACTGGCGTACTGGAAGCCCTCTTATTTTACGTACTTCCTACAATAAAAATTTTTGAAAGATTTTTATTTTCCGTACTGCGTACTCTAGAAATATAATTGCCTGTACCAGCGTATTGAAAAACCCCCTTACCCCCTTCGTATATATGATAGTACTGAAAACTCAAAGCTTGACTGATGTTCATATGGCAATACACAGTTGTCATGGCGCACTGAACAAATACTAAGGAACCAGAAGGAAGGACGGTCACATAACTTGCATATTTGTTCTGCTGGGTCACTTTGTACGAGATGGGAAAGAAAGTCAACTCAAGGAGGCGATGATGGCTGTGTGTAACACAGACGCTCCGTTTTACCAGGGATTCTATTGTTTTCTTATATCTTCCTTCTTTACATCCTAATTTTGTCCGGACTACTTCGTGGATACCGCCCAACGTGGAAACACCAAATTTTAACAAAACATCGACCTGGCAGTGGAGTTGTGCATCTGATACTTGAACCGTCAAAATACTAAAAATCTTACAACTTAGTGGCAATTAAAATTTTAAATGTTCCATGTTCCAAAGCTATAATTGCAGCTAGAGATGCTAGTGTTACGATTAGATCTTATTTTGATTGGTAAGATGTTACAATGTGCGTCCTTGCGAAATGCAGTATGAACTTTCAGTTTGTACAAAAAGTCATCTCTTCAGAAAAATATTAAATCAAATATGCTACGTTAATTTATGAAACCAATTTATTTGATTATAAATTAGTATTTGTAACGTGATAATCGGCCAACAGAAAGCATGTCTGTGTCGTATCATATTTGGGCGTTGCGGACTTTGGATACTGCATCTGTCTCGGATAAAACCTCACGCTGTGTGGAATACCTTCAGACAGCGCAGGGACTGAGGACTGATAACAAATGTATTGTTTGTGTCGCCTCATCTTTCTCGTCTCTTCCAAGCAAGGTGAAAGACTGTTTCCGTTTATCTGTCCGTGTAAATGAATCTATCTTCTTATACTTTTCTATATGTGGCACATGAATCTATGAGTGTTTTTAGGTATGAAGACCTTGGGTGATTGGTTCCATATGTTATTCTGCCATCGTTGAAATAAACTATTACAGCGCTTTTCTATATGTTTAAAAAAAAAAAAAACTATGAATGCCTTGGTCCTTTTCCCCGGACCTTGACAGTTACATAAAGCCATTAGATTCCGTACGAATGAAAAAGTCGAAAAGCAGGACCACGTCACTAGTTCGACTTCAAATTCTAAGTTTTTACAATAGGCGCATCCGATGAACCGCAAAGGTCATAGAATTTTAGTTTTTGCTCATTAGGGGTAGTAAAAGGGTTTGAATGTTGAATATCTTCAAAACTATCAAAAGTAGAGGTGTCACTCCTACTTCCAATGAATGGGTTTGTGTGCATTTAGTCAAGTTACAACAAAATTTGTATAACTTTTAGTAAGGTTAAGTACGGACAAATTTTAATGTTGAATGTCTTCAAAGCTGTAAAAGACAGTGGTGCCATCCTGAGTTTTATTCAGAAATTTGTGCTAAAAGCACTTTCAAAGGACAATGAAAGAGGTTATTGCATAACAAAATTTACAAAACTCAAATATTTGAATACCTTTAAAGCTATTTTAGATAAAGATGTTTTTCCAACTTTAATATATATGTTTGTGCTTTTGCAGATGCATCCCATTCACAAAATGCAAAAGTTGTAAAATTTAAATTAACGGAAAATTTACCAAGGTACAAAATTTAAACATTGAATATGTTCAAAGTTATTATGTAGAGAGGTCCAGTCCAAATTCAAAACACGTTTGAACTGCAAGTGCATATGGGCAGGAAGGAAATTTCGATTTTAGCAAGTTTTGAAGGAACGCAGATTTGCTATGAAGCAATTCTTCTTTTCTAATTTCGTCTAAGTTTCAGCACAGATGCTCTACGACACATTTCTTTCACTTTCCATGCGCAAGAGGTTATGGAAGCGAATTAAGCATATTCAAACGGAGACAGTTAAGCGAGCACACCACCCTAATATCTGTGTTAATATAATGTATTTTCCTTGTTTTTTAAAATCAGGCCATTTTTTTGTCTGTGCAGCTAAGGAAGTTTTATGTCAATGCGTTAACGCACTTGATGCTTAATTGTAAGTTTGTCTGTCTCATGCATTGCTTGTATCCCTTTTAAGGCGTTGCATATCTCTGTGTTCCAAAGAACCTACGTTTTCCAGAATTATTATGCTCTGTTCCAGTTCGGATAGATGTTATCGTAGCAGTGACTTTCACAAATTGTTGCACTTAAGCCCACATTCAGATTTAAGTGTGGCTATTATACATCTTCTGAAAGGTTACAATCTAGAGGGGTTTTTTTCTGACAATTTTAATTTTTATAACGTTAGATGGTGGCAATAGTTTCTTAAAAATACACGGCGATCATAATTTACCTGAAATATCGATTCAGCTCATTCAATTTTGAAGATAATTACCCCAAATCTGCAGAAATATTAGATTAATGGAATTGATCAAAACGGATGTATCAGGATTTTTTTTAATTTGTTGCAGTTTTGTCAACAGAGTCAGTTCAAGGTAACGTTCCTTTGATGTGTCTTCATTCCAACTTCACATGCCAGTATCTCAGACACAGCGCCCAATTTTTATGTTATAGACATGCATTGCCTTTTTTCAGCGTATTCCACGGTTTGTCATAAACTTAATGCCAAATTAAATGAAAAGGTGCAAGCGGGATAAAAAATTTAGATAAGGAAATAGCGGTCACTTTTTTACACTTTATAATTGCTGTGAACACATTGCTTTCATGAAACATCACGTAGTGCCATAGTATAAATTTTTAGTATGTAAGCATTTAGAAGATGGATACGTTATTCACTTTTGTGAGTTAATTTACAGCGTGTACATACAGGAAAGTAGAAGTCAGCACCAAGATGACTGATAACCGGATGTATATGCTCCAGTTATCAACGCGTACGCATTCGTGTTTAGTGGTGGGCATGCATCAAGCGGCCAATGTATGTATGTATGTATGTATGTATGTATGTATGTATGTATGTATGTATGTATGTATATATGTATGCATGTATGTATATATATGTATATATATATATATATATATATATATATATATATATATGTGTGTGTGTGTGTGTGTGTGTGTGTCTGTGTCTGTGTCTGTGTCTGAGCGTCAATGATTCCAAATTCGTTTAAACATACTTTATTTCATAGAAAATGAAACTGCAAGTGTACAACACTTAGATCGCATTCCTCCCCTTGGTACATGGAGAATAGGTGTACAACAGCCAACATAAATTTCATTATAGTACAAGATGACTCTCAACAATACAAACTATGTAATTAGACGAAAGAACAAAAGGTGTAAGTGGTCAATATGAGTATATAATACAAATCAACAATTTTTGTGTGAATGATAAGGTTATGAACGATCGTCAATATTTTACAGTTGGCAGAGTGAGGTTTGTGTGAAGGGTGAAGGGTATCGGTCGTCATGGAGGGGAATTCTTGTAAGCCAGTAAATAGGTCTTCTTAGAAAAGCATAAACAGGACAGTCAAGTTGGAAACGCTTCGTTGTTTCACTTTTACACATTGTCAAGGAAGATTTAGGATTGTCAACCAGGATGTGCCGATATAAATGATCTTTCAAGGAGCAAGACTGCGTACTTAAGCAAGCATATTAAAGAATTTGTCCCCGCCTCGCACCTTGAGGGTATTATCCGGGAACATTAACTAATGTACTGTTGAGTGTTTTTCTTGAAAGATACTACTGTTGGTTTTGATTCTGTGTCAGTACCCGAAGAGTTCCAAAGTTGAAGAGTAAAGGGAAAGAAAAAAAACATGCCCTCAATTTTGTTCTACACGGAAGAAGAGGAATGTCAAGATTATACTCAGAGGGAATAACCAGTTGGATGAGGGAATTTAAAGAGGGCTGACGCTATCCCATGACTATTTTATTGACGTATACGAGCTTGCTTTTTTTCTCTGCGACAAAACAGAGGTTTGCCTTGTATTTCTTTATTAAGGAGCGTGTTTGGGCATGACGGCTCGCTCCGGACACTACTCTCGTGGCTGCGAGCTGAACTAGCTCCAGGCAGGCACATTGCTACTCGATGCAGTTGTGCCTTGAAATATCTACATATTCCATCAGAGGTCTCAGATAAGAAAAACACATTTTTCAAGTACCCTTCTATTTAAAATGTACAGCGGTCTTTTCAAGCAGTCTACACGCTTCATTACAGAGGAATAGATGGAATCTGTGTAATCATGCCAAGTGCCTTAGCTGTTAAATGTGACTCCAAGATGTCTATGACTATCCAGCTCCTCGACTTTTTGACTGTTCAGACAAACAGAAGAAATTGTGTTCTTTGAGTCCATTAATGTGCACGAGTCCAATTTTCCCGTTTAGTTGTAAAAACCATTGATTAGTCCAACGAAATGTTTTTCCCAAAGTCACCCTTTAGTGTCATAGAAGCAATGTCTGCGTCATCTCTATCACTGATTAGGGATAAGGACGTGTCATCTGCGAACATGCGGATGTTCGATTCCACAATTGAGGCAAGATCATTGACGAGCATTAAAAATAAAAGGGGCCCAATATTGAGCCTTGTGGGACTCCTTTTGATTTCGTTTACCCAACCTGAAGATTGTTCATTTGTAAAACCCCCGTCCCTTCTATATAATAAATAGTTATTAAACCAGTCATGTAGCTTTCCGTTTATACCAATCTGTTTCAACTTGTGTAACAGACCACTGTCCCATACTCCGTTGAATGCCCGACTCAAGTATAGAAATACAAATTTTAACCTCTTCACCTTCACAAATAATACCATTAACTGCTAACAACTGACGTACAGCTGACGTCATCGGGGCGATATGCTGATTGTCAGCGGTAGAGTATGTCATTAGAAATGAGATTATTCCCAGCTTTAATGTATTTTACGCGCATAATCGCGCTACTCTTACTCGAACGCATGTACCTGAAACATGTTGAAAGAAGCAGAAGTGTAGGAGACTGCAAAAGTTTTGATGAGCTAACGTTTAGAAATATTACAAATGACGAGTTTCTGGTAAGATTACACTCTTATATGACACGATGTTATCAGGATAACAGGTCTACATTCGGGTTCTTACGATATAGAAGAGTAACTCATTGACACAGTATGTGTGTGCGTTTATTTTGACTAATTTGCTATTACTTATAATTGTAATTGAAATCAATTCTGGGGGTTTTTTGGGGGGGGGTGATTTTTTTTCTTTGTTTGCTTTGTTTTGATGCAGAAACATGCCCAGGCACCCTGCTGTTTCAAGTGAATGATGCTGTCTCCGCCTGGTCCCCTGATATTTTTATTTCAGAAGTGATAAACTATCACTTTCTGAACTTAAAATCTGGTTAAGAAAAATAATGGTTTGCTACCATGTTTTTAATTTAAATGCAAATGACTTTCATTCTTTTCGACATGGCTAAGTACACATTTACTCAATATCAAAATATTAATCAAATTTGTCAGTATTTACTCAAATGTCACAAACCTGACTCATTATGTTGAAACATAGACTCAGGGTTGGCAGCGAAATAGAGCTTTTAAATTATTGTTTGGAGACTTTCAAAGTGAGGAGTAGGTGTCATCATGGGATTTGTCTTACATCTCTGGTGAAGGATGTCCATTGTTGCAGTCCTTGTTAGGATTGCCCTCGGTTCGTACAGGTGATCTAGCTGCAACTGTTTATTTTACAATCACTGGGACTGAATACAATGCCCCAGTTTGTTTCTACTTCAGTTATACACTGGCAGGTAGTCTAACTAAGCTACGCTATCCAGCTAGAAAGGGTACATACTGTTTCAGGGGTAAGTCAAATTGTTCTCATTTGAACTTGTACAATACAAATTTAGTAATTATGCTTGGTTTAACAGGTATTCTTCATTAATAATAAAGCTCTGCGTGTATAAGCAAAACTTCACTTATTTAGCTAATTCATCATTTGCTGCGTCCATATTTATTCATTATTATGTGGGTTGACTTTGCTGAATATTTAGCTCAGACAAGGAGCCGCTACTCACAGAGACATGTGCGGGTATATGCTCTGAAACATGTTGAGTAGTTACCCGCTGAAAACCCTTTAATTTATTTGGGTTGGCTTATGGAGAGTAAAGAGTTCGGACTGCGAAATAGGCTAATGACTACCAGGAAATGGTTCTGGAGAAAAAGACACATATACAACAATACCAATGTTTATTTATACAATGAAACATCTCGACAGCGGGCTCCCTGTGGTTCCGTCATTACCTAATGACAGCAGCGGGGGGTGGGGGGGTGGGAGGGTGTTTGTTTGATTGTTTGGGTTTTTTTGGAGGGGGATGTTTTTTTGTGTGTGTGAGTTTTTTGGTGGGTTTTTTTTTTTTTTTCTTTGTTTGTTTGTTTTAATTTCATGTTTGGTATTTTTATGACAATCTGTTTGTTTTTTGTCATATCTTGTGGCAGTTTGAACATGTTCTGTTTTTCCTCGGTGTGTGAGCAAACTTTTAATGCTCTGTTTAATGACACAAAGAAATGTGATACTCCTCATAGTTGCAATTTCAAGAATACTAGAAATAGTACAATGTGCTGCACTCAGTAATTCCTCGTTTACTGTTTATATTGAGGTGAATTGTATTATAATGTTGTTCCTTTGTCTAGGTTCTCATTACATCAATTTGTTATTTCTACTGGGTATAACTCTGGTACTAAAACTATCTTGCCAGTTACGAAACATATCAAATACATTTTATAAGTACGCTATGTTAAAAGTGCAAGTGTCCCGTGTTTTGTGCTACGTTCACTTTATACGGTACTGCGTATGCAACAAGTGAAATGTGTTGTGGCCCTAGCATCCACCTATAGGTAAAAATTACGAGTTTTCATCGGAATTATGGGAAATGTTATTTCCATCATTAAGAGAGAGAACACGTTTACATGTGTACTTTTATTCATTTAGAATACTAAAACTTTTGTTGAGGTCTACATCAATACCTATCCCCTCTGTAATGTATGCTGCCAGTACAGTATGTTCAACCTTACGTACATTTATTGAAAGTTTATTCCAACAGGTTTGAATTATACTCAATTCTATTCTCCTAGCTGTGTGAATTGACATTGGTGTACTCCTGGATCTCGATGCATGCTGTATCAGCGGTGTTAATAGGGGCGATTTTGGTTGGTTTAATTTCTTGACACACAGCCTTTTGTTCCCATGATGCATGTTTGTGACACCTAGCAAGCCATGCCATTTGAGGTCAGGTGGGTCAGCAAAGCCCATTACATTACAGTGAACTTGAAAGTTTTACCCTGCATATGAGGACGATTTTTGGAATTATCATCTTCGAATTTACCTGAAGTACATATCATTATCTTTCAAATACACCCATGTGTGGTAAAATGAAAGTTTAATGCATATTTGGCAACATATACAGAGGTAAAATTTGTATCTGCTAATTCTGCATGTTAATCTATGGAGAAAAAGTGAGGGTCATGGAAAGTGACCACCAGATGTGGGCGGTTAACCGTGAACAGGATGGGCAGCGCCACCTTTAGGCGAATTTAGAACTTACCCAGATATAGACTATTATGTTTGTTCTTCTAATTGACATGAGCGTCACTCAGGGTAGCAAACCACACGGGGGGGGGGGGGACTGACTTGTCAGCAAAATGTTTCTGCCTTGCACTGCCATCGTTTTCTGGAGAACTGCATAGATGGTTCTGCTATTTTACATTTTGTTCTGTTGCTTCTGTCGGGGATGTGCATCCGAACCCCGGCCCCACAGAATGTTTTGGAGATTTGAATATCTGTCATGCCAATGTTCGGAGTCTTTTGCAAGATAAACTTCGCTGTATTAGATCATCGCTAGCGCAGTCCTTTGACTTAAAGGCCCTTTCCGAAACTTTTCTCACGCCCTATAAGGACGGCAATGACTCGAATATACCAGCCTTTAATCCAATCATAGGCGGTGACCGCATCGGCGGTGACTGTGGAGGTGTTGTGCTCTGTGGTTGTGAAAAGGCGCATTGACCGGAAGAGTTTCAACCCTTGAAATTATGTGGGTTGGTGTCCGCCTACACAATAATAGCTTTTTATTAGCAGTCGCATATAGATCCCCAAATTCTGGGGTGTTTTTTGGAGTTGATCATGATGCAAATGTGGATCATGGTTGTAGTTCTTGTTCTGGAAAATTATTATTATGGATGTTCTGAATGCAGATTCCCAAACTAACCACAGGAGAAATCTTATAATAATAATAATAATAATAATAATAATAATAATAATAATAATAATAATAATAATAATAATAATAATAATAATAATAATAATAATAATAATAATAATAATAATAATAATTTATTTCCTGAAACTATGAAACTACCCGTTTACAGCGGGGACAGCGTAAGCAGGGTAGAACCCATGCTACGTCAGACACATGTAAAATAGCATATCATACATTTACTGGCATTGCTAACTAAAAACAGAAGCTCAGAAGACATAAAATATGGATATACATATAAATCGTGGGTGCCGGCAACACCTGGCAGCGGGTATACTGCGAAATACAGCAACTTTATCTACATTTCAAGTTTTGGTCAGGACCAACGTGAGAGGTATTTTTCTTATGTAAGATGACCAAGAGTTTCTCTCAAGACACGCCATGTTGTTGTTTTTCGCTTTTTTCGCTTTTTCTTTTTTTTTTTTTTTATTTTATTTTTTTTTTTTTTTTATTTTCCTGGAAGCACCGTCCAGTATATCATACTCTATTTTATAACAATAGGGTAATATTCCGCTGAAAAGTAGTGCTAATTTATTAGACAATGGAGATTGTGCAAAATCTTCCCATCCCATAATTTACTTTTGCCGGTACCTACAAGACAAAATTTAATCTGAATTGTGCCACATTTTGATTCTTAATCCAGCAAACTTTTGACATGTAAACATCAGATGAGACAAAACCCCTATACCTTCATTACACAATTTACATATTCCACCATAGACTTTCCAATTTGCATAGTGTTTTCCAGACTAAGATATCTTGTCCGTGCCATGAATTTTAACCTAATACTGTAAAATCATTAACATGTAATAAATATCTTTCCGCATCGGTTGTGAACTTTATTAATCTATACTGTGTTAAGAGGGATTTCTCGTCAATTTCGTTGAAAAAATCGCCTTTACATTTTTAGTGATAAATTTACAGAATGAATATATCCAGCTGCCTACGGTTGATATTATCTAAGCCTACTCCTGATAAGATGTTATTGATCTCTGACATATATGGACAACATGAATCTGACCTTACATGAAAGGTTTTTTTTCTAGATCTTGCAGTGCACGGCTACTCAATCTAGATGTTGGGACATTGTACTTAAGATGGTAGTAGTATTTTTCCCTCTCTTTGTCGAGAGTCATTGCGAGTGGTAACCACCCCAGCTCCCCCAGCGTTGCTGTAATGGAGGGACTCACTCTTGTTAGTAGAAGGGCACGTGCAACGGAGTGCTGCATGGATCTTATAAGCGTTTCTCTTTCCTGTGAATTACACAGCCACACCACGTGCCAAAGAATGTTCCCGAATGGAACTCGGTTAATATTTTCGTGAGAGGATATTATGCTGCATACATAGCCTATTAGATTATTCGATTTAGGCTGTAAGTGTTGTTTTACATTAGAAGAATCCCGTAGCGATTGTGTGAACATGATTCCTGAATACTTATAAATTTTGCATTCTTTTGATAAATTATTTCCCAAATGCTAGTTCCTGTTTGTATCTAATTTCTTATCAACGGCCATAGCTTAAGACTTTGTGCCGTTAAATTTCATTTCCCATTTGTTAACAAATTTGTCAGCAATATCAAGCATTTTTTGCAACTGGTATTCACTGTTTGCCATTAACACAGTAACGTCCGCATATAGTAAAGCAGGATACGTTCTCCCTCATCCAATATTCCCATTTCTTGTTCATATAACATAGAGACAAGGTCGATCATAACTACAGGGAATCAAGTTGGTGAAAAGCCTTGCTTGACACCGCGTGTGCACTCAAACCAGTTACTCTCCAAAGGACCAAATATAACATTGTTTTCTACATTTCTGTAAAGTTCTTGAAAGAGCCGTCATGTTTTGCCTTGGACACCACTTTCCCATACGGCACAATATATTCGGTTTCTATTTACAGTGTCAAGTGCCTTACTGATGTCGAGAAAAGGTAACCATGTTTTTTTCTTTTTTATCTTTCTTGAGGCTACATATACCTGTAAGTGTGAAATAGTGATCTTCAAGTCGGCATCCTTTCCTGTATGTACCTTACAGTTCACCAAATATTGAATGATATTCATAGAAAGACATCAACTGAGTTTCCCTAACGGATGCATATACCTTTTATACATTCGAGGTTATAGTAATTCATCGATAGTTACTGAGTGATTCCTAGTGACCTTCCTTAAATATTGGTTTAATAAATTCTTTTGACCAATCTTCTGGGAAACGTTCTAATATTCTACTAAGATTAAATAATTTTGTAATGGATTGTACCACTGCCTTACCTCCATATTTAAAAAAGTCGTTATCAATTTCACAAGCTTTTCCATTTTTAAAGTTTGCTTATACCAACAGAGCCAGAATCGTCATCTGTTACAACATCTGCGAAACCAGACATTTCTCCAACATGGGGTTGGTGGTTTTTAACTATATTATATAAGTTATATTCCGAATATTGTCCGTGTCCGGCAGGTCGACTTGAATTTCCCATACTTTTCCATGTATTCTTAGTAATTCACAAAGTTTCCTTGGGTCATCAATAATTTTTTGAGCGTTGTTAGGATCACAAATTTTTAGTGGGTAACCATTATTACTTTTTATTCGTTTAAACATTGGCCAATACAAACGTGTATTTTTGTACCCATTTTTTACAATAAGAAGTGATATCTTTAATCTTATGACAGACCTATTTGGCTTTAATTCTATCCTGGACCTCACGCTTTTTACGTATGTACATGTATTCTTGTCATATTTCGTCTATGATATCAAGATCACATTCGGCGTGACTTGCCCATCACCTGTAAAACCTATTAGCTGTTCTGCGATCATGGATAAGGGACTTAATTTTCTGGTCATATACATAACATACGTGACCTGTGATTGTTTTTTTACCAACACCTTGTTTCCATGCCTCCAGAGCCAGAGCAATGTGTTTCCACTCCAGCTATGTTTGGTCGATAGATTTGGATACGTCACAATGAAAATCAGTCAGCCTTGCAGACAGGAGTGACTGAAAAATGCCCCATCCTTTTACACTTTGGATGTTCCATTTCATACACTTTGCAGACTGCTTTTCCGGCACATTCTGTACCAAGCAATTCTTATTACACGAGGCATGAATAGTGTTATGGTCACCGTCTATATCATAGTGTCCAGATTCATCAATGGCAATATTGTGAACGTATGTTTCAAGAGAGCCACTTACAAGGGTGTAATCAATTGTTGACTTGGAATTCCCCCTGTGCCAAGTATATACACCAGTACAGCAGCGATTCGTTTAGAACTTTCATTTCTGTAGTTTGTATTAGTTCCTCCAACAGATCTCCATTGAAACTTGATTTCCTTTCAGACCGATAAGCAGTCAATTTGCCTTTAAAATCCCCAAGTACCATACAATTGTGACCATGTGACTGCAATTGACTCACATTTCCTATTAATTCAAATTTTTCTGATAATTGGTAAGATATGTGCTGTTGTCCTTTTCTATATTATCATTCGAAAAATATGCTAATCCAACCATAAAAATATTCTTTTCTACCTTAACTTTGATCCACATGCGTTCTACATTATCGTGTCTAGAATCAAGCATGTTGTAATCTAAAATATTAATACTTTTGCTTACCAGAATACCTAGACCTCCTCCCGACCTTTTTATTGTGTAATCTTTCGCTTTGCCAACCCAAGTATAATAAGGGTGTGAGGTCTCATAAATAGCGTCTTGGTCAGTTTCAGTTGGTTTAAACATATTTTATTCGCAAAAACAATTGGCCAACAAGCACAATGCCTATATGCGGCCTCTTGAACATGAATTGACAATACAACAAAAAGTGGATAACATCCAAATAACAAATAGAGAACGCACAGGGCATTACAAATATGAGAGAATAAGGAAACGGGTGACGTTATTCCCCAAAATACATGTATATATATTTGGAGGTATCAATAAGTAGAATGTATATAACTTATCTCTGTAAAATGTTAACCTTCTGTCTAATAATGTGGCTAAATATGATGGCACAACTGCAACCCGGTGCTAGGACAGCTGAACATTGAATTCTCCAGTGGTTGTAATATTTTATGATCTGCTTGCAATATATCCCGATTTCCAAAATTATTTTGAATTGACAATCCAAAAGGTAAGGGTTTTTTTTTAAATTGAAGTTTGCAAGAAGAATTATAGACTCTGTCCCTGGTGCATGTCCCTATTTCCCCATCCCGTGGTCCCACCCAGAAATGCGATACGTTTTCCCCTCCACAAAGTTAACTGTATAATATTATGCCAACTACACAGTATAGTATTATTAAGTAGGCCCTACAGTCATTTTTTTAACTGGTCGACACTGCCGCCGTGCCGGTTTCAACAGTAGTAGCTATTGAGTCCTAGCCAGTTCTAATCCCTAATTCACCTAAATGAGGAATAATAGTGGGCCTAATATGGACCCCTGTGGGACACCTGCTGCAATATTATGCCAGTTAGAGGCTTTCTCTTGAATAGCGACACGTTGAGTGCGATCTTGATGATCACCCTCAAACCACTGAAGTAAAGGATCTCGGATTCTCGACTTCTTCATTTTATAAATCAAACTTCAAGATAGATTTTATCAAATGCCTTAGTTATATCGCAAAATATTACACAAACTTCTTTTTGTAAATCAACGGCTTTGCAAAACTCATGATACTGATCCACTAGCTGATTTACGGTTCTATTACCTGGGATAAAACCCGATTGCTTATCTAATAGGGAGTAATTGTCTTTTAAAATTGAACATGCGCTTGAAGACAAAACGTTTAAAGACTTTGCCGACACAACGTAGAAGTGAGATGGGCTGTAACTACTACAAAGTTCAGGTGCTCCACCTTTTGGGATGGGAGAGACATAAGCTTTCTTCCATTCTACTGGAAAAGGGAATGGGACAGTGAAAGATTAAAAAGTTGTGTCAAAGAACATGAAATACAAGGTGCAGCTTCCGCTGGCAACAAAGGGCTGATACCATCTGGCCCACAAGCCTTATCTACATTCAGAAATTTCAGTATGTCCAACATACTGCTCAGTTATTACAATATTTTCTAAGGTGTTTTGTTGAAAAGATGACTCATCTGGCAAAGTAAACACTGTTGCCTCAACTCGACAATGTTGCAAGAAATATTCACTGATGACATTTGCTTCAGCCATTTTTTCAGAAATAACAAAATTATTAGACACTTAAGCAGGGATTTAAGAATTTGAGTCACCAGACATAAAAATTGTACCATTTTCCACCAATTTTTATTCTTAAATTTCCTTTCGTTTACTATACTACATTGTTTTCTGTGATAGTCCTCTTCAGCTGAACGTAAATTATCAATGTATGAATTACGTAAAGCTCGAAAGTACCTCCACATATGTTTTTTTTATTGGGAACCTTTGTTTTGTTGTGAATCCTATTGAACTGGCGTTTTTGTGCTTGTACTTTAAAAGAGTCCCAGTGAGCATCATTTCGCTTATTGTCCCTGTTTTGGTGGGAATAGAATTCCGAGCAACATTTAAAAACGATTCAGTCCACCAACGACAAACTATGTCCAGATTACCAGTATTGAAGCAACCGTCGCAATCAACGTTGCTTAGAGGATTACGGAAAACACCAAAATCAGCCCTGGAGTGTTCCCAAATAAATCTGTCAAAACAGTAATATTTTTAACTCGAAATAAAAAGTTTGCAGCTATCGTGCAGTGATCGCTTTGTGCGACAGGTGACAGCACACTCACATTTTTGACAAACTAGGGCAGGTTACTAATTATCTCATTTAGACGGGTTGAAGTTTGCTCCGTTATTTTTGTTGGCTTTATGATATGAATTTTCCGATTATTATGAAGTCCGAAATTTACGTGCTTTTTACCATGGTATGTTTTGGGATCAGAAATCAGGTCACTTGTTATAATTATATTAGTTATATTCGTGTTATAAACAAAATCTAATTTTAATTGCAAATCGTCCGAAAAGGCACAGGTGAGTTTGGTGGTCTGTAAACCACAACTAATTAAAATTTATTATTATGCAAACGGATCTCTACCCTTATTATTAAGGTCAGGAGTTTCAAGGTCATTACGCCTAATGGCAAGCAGAGCGTGAGAAACAACATGGTTACACCAGGGACGTGTTATCTATAACATGTCCCTGGTTACACCACCGCCTGGGCCACTCCTACAATCACTCCGCAATATTGGCTAAAAGCCAGACAAGTTCAAAAATTATTATCTTGGCCAGACCCATGCAAGAAAAGTGTCAGATAAGGTAACTCTGTCGAATGATTGTACTGAAGAAGTTTTAATACAAGAAAGTTTGTCACCTGAAAGAGTATAAATATTGGCGTGACAGATCTTTAAGTCAGCAGTTTGGTCATTTGTGCCGGGGTTTGGATGCACATCACCAGACAGGGCCGTTAACAGAAAATGTAAAAGGGCACAAGTATCAATAAACTTATTCACTATACCGACCACATATTGACAAATATACCTCAAATTGTAAGATGTGTCTCCGTACCGCCTCCAGTTGCACAAAATGACCATTGTACTGTGGCAGCAAGTTTACATTTCCGAATTAAAACGGACGAGTCATGAAACGTTCATCTGGCAGCACTCGTAGGCAAAACTTGTATTCTTTAGTGAAAAATTGAAGGAGATCAACTGGGATACCTGCTGTGATACATCTGATGTTGACTTTGTTTAATACAAAAGTTAGCATATGAAGGAATCCGAGGTCCATTAATTCATTGGCTAGATTATCTTTATGCAAGAACCCAACGGGTGGTTATTCAGGGCCTGGCCTCGTCTTGAAGGGACATCAAAGCAAGCGTCTCACCGGGTTTTGTTTTAGAGCCATTGTTGTTTCTTGTATATGTTAAGTATATTGTTGACATTGTTAAGTTTGGAATACGCCTTTTTGCTGACGGAACGGCACTGTATTTTCAGTGACTGATCCCGTGGAAGCAGCAGCGACAATATTAAAGACGTTCGGTACACCGCGATATGCGCAACCATTTATGGTCCAATGCCTCTATACAGTTACAGCTGGTATTTGTCGATACCTGCAGTAGCCGCTGTTCGCTTTTCCTATTTTGCACAGATCCGTTTGAGAAATATGGATTGTTTACGAAGAGTGAAAAGGAAAAAGAATGGGCGGTTTGTTAACAAATGCCAAAACAAAGGACTAAATGCTTTAAAACAAGGCAGAATACGTCAAAACACGGCAGTGGTGGACCAAAACGCATGTACACAATCAGCGAACGCTGACCAAGCCACCGTCGAAAGTGCCACGCCCACCCCCAAATGCCACATGCACATGCAAACAGTGACAGTTATAACTGGGACGAAGGTCGTAGAATAGTGGAACTAAGTGTACTAGCCGATGATCTTGTATGCGAGGAATGTTAAAAAAAAAACAAACAAACAAACAAAAAACATTGTCCCTAAAAAATACAGAATCAGGAAAACGATATGGCTTGGCCAGTGTACTTTACGTTTCCTGTGAATGTGGTACGATAAACGCTGTCCCAACCGGGGAGGGGGACCACACTAATACCCCAGCGTCAAAAGGTGGCACAGGCATATTTGATAATGTGCTGCCTGTGTTACCATTCGACAATGTATTAAGGCCACTATAATTTTGATATTCTTATTTTTACCTCTTTTTCCACATTGCTGTATTGCACTATGGAGAGAATCTTAAAATGTTTGCCTCTTCTCAGCAAAACTATGAAAGTATATATTATGACTGGAAATAAAATTAACGACGTAGTGCCGTTTATTTAACCTACATACATGTATATTGATATGGTATCGAAGTTAGACAATGAATGGATACCTTGTACCTATGAACTTAGAACAAATTAAGTCAACATGCATGAATTCTTTGTACAATTGCGGAAAAAATAGCACCGTATGATACTTTTTTTGTTAATCAATGAGATCCGTGCATAATTTGGAAACCCCCTACAATTTTTCAGGGATTTGTAAATATTTTTTCTATTTCAAACTTAAAAAAATAATGTGAGCACTTATACATTTTTGCAAGACGAGGTGAATTTGAAGTCACATTCCAGCATGTTTTGTCTACATATTTGTTATTAAAAGGCTTGATATACATTGCATACATTCATATTGAGTTATTTTATGCATATTTTTGCATCCTTAATTTTTTTTTGGGGGGGGGGGGCTTTTAGCTACATATATAATGTTTGCTATCAAATTTCTGTAGTCCTTACATGAAGCGCCACCTAGCGACAAAAGTAGCACCGTGACATGGCAATTTTTTGCTTGCATTTTGTTTCGAATGCCAATATTTTGGTTCACACCAAAAACCAGAGATTTCTAAATTCCTTTGACCAGTGTACCGAACGTCTTTAACCAAGACTTGGAATCAGTGAATCAATGGTCAAACCAATGGCTTGTTATGTTCAACTTCAATAAAACAAAATCCCTGAGAATAAGTAAGGAAGCTCATTCGGTTAATAACCCCAATGTGATATTCAATAACAGTCTTGAACGTGCAGAGGTGTATAAACACTTGGGTCCTCTGTTTTCTGCAGACCTTTCCTAGCCAACTCATGCCGACAACATCATTGCAAAATCTAAAAAAACTAGCTGGTATCTTCAAAAACTTAAGTATAAATTGAACAGACGATTCTCAGAATCTCTTTGTTCTTCCTTTGTACTTCCTTGCCTGGAATATGCTTCTGTGGTATGGAATGGGGTCACTCAGACCGACAAAGACAGACTCGAATCTATTCAGTTGGATCCAGCCAGAATGGTTTAAGGAGCATTTGCCCATGCAAGTCGCCTACAACTTTACACTGAGACTGGCTGGGAAACGTTGGCTGAAGGTAGGAGGGAACAAAAACTGGTACTTCTATGCAAAATTATTAATGGAACTGCACTGGCATACATCTCTAACGTATTACCTGGAACAATTTCGATACGGACTAAAAAATACACACTTTTGAGGCCAATAAAAATAACACATTTTATAGTTCCTTTTTTCCATCTATCATCCATTCGTGAATGGTATCTACTATCTCGATCGGTTAGGAACATAAATCATCTAGATGTTTTTAAGAGGGCATTAAATAAACCCAAACCTAAACGTAACGAATAGTACCCCACTGGAGAAGGAACAAGAGGATCATGATCATCCTGTGCTCTGTTGGCTGGAGTCCGCAATACTGCAATCCATGTGCTGTAGTCTGTATAGCTATATACATGTACACTGGTAAGATTCAAGCATTGGTATTTGAAAAGAAGTCAAAATTGTAAATACAATAGTCTAATACATGTGCTGTTTTGTCATATATATTTATACAGTGGCAGCACTTACTTACGTTTGTAAAGTTTGATATTCCATAACTTTGTAAGAAATTAACATATCCACATTATTTTTGCAAATTTACATTGTCAAAAATCCAACTATGTTCTGATAAAATTATAAGCAATTCTGTTGAGCCGTTCTAGGGAAGAAGTCAAAAATAGACTTAACACACAAAAATTGATGTAAAAAATTGAAAAAGTTGCAGCGCCATCTGGTGGCCAAATAAGAACTAGGTAATCCCAGGTGACCCTATGTGCAATATCAAAGCAACTGGCCAGGTAGTTTTTGAGACAAGGAAATTTAATTTTTTTATCAAAAAATAAATTTTAAAAATCATCAAAATAGAAAAACCATTGCATCATCATCTCCTGTGCAAACTTGGTCGAGGTCTATCTTGGCAACATCCATTTGCAAAATCAAAACATTCCATGACGCTGTTTTTGAGAAGTCAAAAATGGAAATAGAATAGTGCAATATATGCACTGAATTGCCATATATCCATATAGAGTGGCAGCACTCACTTCATGTCGCCAGGTTTGATATCCCGCAACTTTGTAAACAATTAATATATCCAAATTAGTTTCGCAAGCTTTCATTCTCTGAATGCTAACTATATTCGGATAAAATTTTGAGCAATTCTGTGTAGCCGTTCTGGAGCAGAAGTCGAAAATAGTCCTAACACACACATTTTTTTTTTTAAATAGCGAAAGTTTGCAGCGCCACGTGGTGGCTAAAACAAGAACTAGTTGACCCCAGGTGACCCTATGTGCAATATCAAAAGGCAATTGGCCAAGTTGTTCCTGAGTTGAAATTTTTTTGTTTTTTCAAAAAAAAAATAAAATAAAAAATCATGAAAAATAGAAAAATTATGGCATTATCATCTCCTTCGCAAACTTCGTAGAGGTCCAAGTCAGCAGAGCTAAAGTGGCTATCATCCATACTAGAATAAGAGTGGGCTGCAACGAACTGAATAGTGATCTCTATCAAATTAGTGTTGTTGAGTTCCCGTCGTGTTCTTGTAATGCAGACGTAAAAAATGTTTCCCATTTCTTTTGTAATGTAACAAATATGTTCTTCTCAGGAACGAATTAAAGGGTGAAATAGTTCCCCTTGCCAATTTTAATCTGAAACCCAGCTGTTTGGAATTGAAGAAAGAGGAATTACCAAATGTCAAGACAAGGAAATTTTCATGCAGTTCATAAATATATTAAGTTATATAGGAAATTAAAAATGATATTTCGCACTGGAATTTGGTAAAGTTCTTATTCTTGCTCGTGCACCGTTCCCTGTTTCTCCTTTCCTTTCATAATTATAGTACTGTTTTTATCTACCCGTGCACTGGTGTTTTGAAATGTCCATATTATTTTGTTGTATATGTACAAGAGGCCTTCATGTAGGCTAGTGATCATGTTGATCAATTGTTTTTTGGGGTGTGTTTGTTTGTGTGTTTGTTTTGTTGTTGTTGTTGTTTTTTGTTGTTGTTTCTGTTTTTTTGTTTTTTTTGTGTTTTTTTTTCCTTTTTTTTTTTTGAATTTTGTTTTTTTTGGGGGGGGGGGGGTGTTTTTGCTTGTTTTTTTCAATAAAATATGTTTAAACTAAGTGGGATTGAAAACACACTTTTCCAATACAGCTTACCAGTAAAACTGGTTTAATTTTCATTCAGTTGCTTTGGGTTCATTTTGAAGATGGGTGTAACATTGGCATATTTCCACTTATCAGGAAACACTGAGCTCTGTAAAGATTCAAATTTCAAGATTAATTTATTTGACAAAGAAATAACATTTTGGTATGTTCATTATTAACCAGTTGATAGGAAATGAACAGGACCGCTTCCAACAAACTACAAAAAAATCACTTTGCATTACAATGATTTGCCAGGATAACCCCAATTACGGAATATGTTCCGCTATCCTTTGGGTCACCTTTAAATTAATTGTATCTGATTCATAGAGTACCTTGTACCAGTTCGGTTTAAAAAAGCGTAACCAAAAATTAGGAGCATGGATATGTGCACAACAATAGATATCAGACTATAACGCAGGCCCAACTTGATCATTACAAATGTAACAATTTGCAATTGTACAAACTCAGAGTACTCATCCATAAAGTACCTTTCAACATATCTGGAAAAAACAACAACATATGAATGTGTGTAAATTTTACCGGTGATACATGGTAGCTTTTCTCTAAATAAATATGGCAAATAGTATCCAATCGAATTTTTGGTGTTGTTTCTTCTTGGAATAGCTGTATGAGATGAATCCCTGTTTTTGTTATTATATACATATGCAGGGCATCTAGTGGCAAACATGCCAGTAAAACATTGTGATAATTCATTGTGGACATATCTAAAATTAAGTTTCAAGGCTAGAACACGCATTATATCTTCAATTTTTAAAGTGTGCAGGTCATTATATAAGGGTTCCGTGTGTGTGCACGGAATCTAGCAGAAATAATTAATCGAGTAACTTGTTCTTGAAACATCAAACCACGATCAGAAGTCAAACGCCAAGCCAAAATCCAAAAATTAACATGGGCAACAAAAAATGAATTGTAAATGAACATAAGTTGCTGGTGAGGTAGAAAATTTGATAATGCAATTTACCAATAATTTTGCATAATTTGGTGGATATTTTACAAATATGACCATTCCAACTCAAATTATTATTAATAGTCAATCCTAGAAAATCAAAAATGCTGGTTTGTTCAATACATGAATTGGCAAGTTGCAGGTCTAAATCAAAATTAATTTTTAGTTGTGGGAAAAGAAGACCATAAATTTTGCCTTAGAGACGTTTAAGATCAGATCCATTGTACACGAAACAAAAACCTAGAAAAGATAGATTAGCAAGCAAATATCTGGTGCAACGAAAGTATCTTGTCAAGCAAATGAGCTGAGTAGATTTTTCATTTTGGTTACAGTTTGGGATATTCTGGAATGTATTGTGTTCAACGTGGATTTACCTAATTTGCTTAAATGAAAACGCTACAACATTGTTTCATGGTTCATTGGACGCAGCCATATTATAAACCAAAAAAAATTAAATAAGAAGGGCACTTCTGTCTATAATGTTCTTCAAAATATTCGAATCTAAATTTGTGTACTTACTTAACAAGCATAACTTGGATGTGGTTATCTTACAAACCTATAATTTCAATTTTAAATGCACCTCTTTCTATAATACTGTTGAAGGTATTCACGATTTATATTTTTAATGCCCCTAATTAACATAATTTAAAATTATACAACTTTTGTTCACTGTCCTAGATTGAACGGTGTCACAAACCTATAACTGTAAGTTGAAATTTTGTTTCTCGCTGCTTTAGTTTCGAAACTATAGAGCTTTAACAATTTTAACTGCTTCTACCTTGCTTAAATTTGAATATCTGATTTTTCAAGATAGGGGGCAACAAGTTGATCGCAGATCCAATGTTTCCACAAATTTTTACAGATGTCGTTGTTGTGGTGTCGGAGAAACTCTTCGGAGGAGAGTGAAAGAAAGCAAGAAAAACAGAAAGGGAGGAAGGAAAGAAAGGAAGAAGGAAAAGAAGGAAAAAAGAAAAGGATAGATAGATAGATAGATAGATAGATAGATAGATAGATAGATAGATAGATAGATAGATAGATACATAGATAGATAGATACATAGATAGATAGATACATAGATAGATAGATACATAGATAGATAGATAGATAGATAGAAAGAAAGAACGAATGAACGAACGAACGAACGAAAGAAAGAAAGAAACAAACAAACAAACAAACAAACAAAAAACATAGAAAGAACTCCAAGGAAAGCAAAATGTTAATTTTTTAATGAATCATATATCAAACTTTAACTCGTTAATTATCCACCATAAATACACCAGCTGTTATAAGCTGCACAGGAAAGATACTATATATATAAATATATATATATATATATATATATATATATATATATATAAATATATATATATATATATATATATATATACATATATATATATATATATATATATATATATATATATATATATATATATATATATATATATATATATATATATAGGGCTACCAAAATTGCACAAACACACACACATACATATATATACACATACATATTAGAGTTGCTTCAATGATGTTTCAGACATCATTATTGTCAGTGTATAATAGCCTGTGTATTTATATTCAGCGCTTGGAGTAATTCTTGGTCTTCCTTCCCAGGAAAAAAAGTCTGATATAAAAATATGACAATTCATCAAACAGACAGATATAATGCAGTGGGGCAAACCAAACGAAATGTGACCGGGGGAGCTGACCTGCGGGCTTGACATGCGCTGTCAACCACGCGACCTTGTTCCTTCACCCAGAAATCCACGCCTTGGTGTGTCCATTCAACAACACCGCACTGGCCCTGCCACTTTCGCTTCGCTTGGCTAAGTCACTAAAGTCGCAGTGTTGTGCTGAAGTTGACAGGTAGGCCCAACACACATCCTCCTGGACAAAATTTTGACTAAGTCGATCAAGGCACAAAATCGCAAATGATATAAGTCAACGGAATGGTTTAGCCACATGGATTAGGTAGTTTCCCTGTTTCTTCAAAAAGGTGGACGTTTCACGGCGTACCAGTGACAGAGGGAGTCGTTCGATCTCAAGGGATATTTTACTTGGACATTAAGGTATGCGGGGATTATATTTTTACTTCAAGCTATTTATGTAAAATGTTCAGAGCACATGTGCGGGAAGGAGGCCGCGGTCATGATGGCCACTGTGTCAGTTTTAAGTGGTTTATAGAAGCCGTTTATTATAACCCGTTAATTGAAATAAACAATATTCATCTGTCCACGTGGTCAACTAGCCCTCTTATGTGGCCGTATGATACAGGTCACTTTCGCAGCAGGTTTCGAGCAAACAAACCAAAGAATAGGGATGGGGGATGGGTTGGCTGGTGGGGTGAAGGTAGATCATGGAATCCTGATGCATTGCTACGGGAAATAAAAATGAGTCAGTTTACAGGAAATGAGTTCCCTCTGCTATACATTGTATACTGTACATGAACATACTGTAGTACCTGAAAAATTAAGGTTTAACAATTGATATAATTTATAAAAGATTCAAATGGTCACATTTGTCCAATACATAAAATTTATCGGTGCAATTATATTTCATGTTTTTCAGGGCTAATGCTCTTCACCCATCTAGAAATTTCATTATTCGCAAATCCATTAAAATTAAAATGACTGTCTCAATACGCATTCAATACGGACAGTAAGCTTTACCCAATATCGCCTACCGGAGTTGCTCTCAGTACACCCAACAACATAAGTACGAAAAGTACAAAGGCCCTGAATAGGGTGCAGCCAATCCCTACCCCCCCCCCCCCAGTTTGCCAGTATGTGTATACATAATGTTAGGTTAGCTCAGTACAGGCAAGTGCATGCCAATACTTGTAGCCCATGTGCTGTTCCAATGCAACGACAGACAAATAATAGGCCTAATGGGCATTGTTTTTGACCAGCAAATGTATTCGTCGGGTATTTTTGTTTAAGTTAAATATGGACAGGTGTAAAGATTTCTGTACCATGAAAAAAATAGTTTGCTTTCTCAAGCAATACCTCTTGGGAGCTCCGCAAATAAGAATAAAGCTGTTTTAACTAGCAATGTTGATATACCCTTTTCATTGATAAAACCCTGTTGTTGAATATTCCCTTTTAAAACAAACTTTCCTGCTTTTGTCCATGATGTCCAAATGCTACATTTATCAAAAGAAACATTTAAATGCGGCCTTTGACATTACCTGGTTGCTATGAATATTTGGTATAGTGAGGATGATTGTGTAAAGCCATTTTTCACATTTCTACATTTCTTCGAAAGACATTGGAGCAATATGTTGTATGTAGAAGATAATTAATAGAGTGGCAGGTTAATTTTCGTACAAAAGCAGGCATATTACCTGGCATCTAGTTATATGTACAACGATATAGATTGAGGAACTGCATCCATAGTGATGTGTACATGAACATAAATATATATATATATATATATATATATATATATATATATATATATATATATATATACATATATATATATATATATATATATATGCATTTTTCAGCTAAATTCTCATTGACAAACTCACGCAAAAATGACAGGTATTGGCAGCGCCTTTAGTGTCCTTACCCCTGTCTTGAACTTAGTCAAACAAAGTGGAGTTAATATCTGTCAAATCCAGCGAGTCAGCACCAACTAGGACACATTTCGAACAACATACACCTTCATCCCCATTTTACCCGATGTTCAGAGAGGAGGAGCATACGTCCTTCCAATTTAACATAATAAAACTAATTATGATGATTAAAATGATGACCTAAATTCACAAGAAGAAATATATACTTTATGAAGACTTAGGATTGAAACATGAAATTGCAATGCTTCTGTAAGAGTCAAATTTGTACAGTTTTTTAATCAAAACTCAAATAGACATTTTAAAACTATCAAGCAAATGAAAAATGGACACTGTCATAGAACTTCCCGCTGAATTAAGGGACAAATAAAACAAATACCTCATAACTAGAAAACTAGACTGTAAACTTTCCAAAAGCCTTAATTTTTTTCTAGTTGAGTTGACTGATATAGCTAGAGTTTTCATTCCTTTGATATTCACAGTTGAATTCATACGTACTGTAAGCGTTTTATATGTTACAAAAGGAATTATGGCCATTAGGGTCGGTAAGGGGTTTCCCGTACTGGCGTACTGGGGATTTTTATTTACCGTACTGCCGTATTGGAAGCCCTCTTGTTTTACGTACTTCGTACTATCCAAAATTTTCAAAGATTTTTATTTTCCGTACTGCGTACTCTAGAAAAATAATTACCTGTAACAGTGCACCGAACCTCCCCCCTTACTCCCCCCCACCCGCCCCTCCCCCCCCCCCCCCCGCCACCCGTTCTGCACATCGACTGGCACACATGTGCCTTCTGCGTTAATCGCCGGCGACTTTATGATGTAATAATTCGTGACCTAGTCAGAACTCCCACTGTTGACATATTTTGCTTCCCATCCCCGCCCACCATGGGAGTAAACTTTCATACCTGCTAGCTCATCATGAGTCACCTGTCCCTACTTTTGTGCTTATTCTTTTAATAGTCCATTGGAGGTTGGCACGGACCGTGGTTACCGAAGCAGCCACTGATCCATAACAATGAGGAAACGGAGCGTTGTTACAAAGTTGCCATGTCCAGTCAGACTTCAACTACAAAGGGGGGGGGGGGGGGGGGCGGGGGTCCTTGCCAGGATGGCCAGAACAGTGAAGTTGTTGTGATTTTGGAAATCGTCAACAACTTACTTGTTTTAAGTCATTTTTGATGAACAAAAATAAATTCGTTAATAATCTAAATGGTAGCCAACAGTAGAATGTTGTCAGTAAACAAGTGAAATCAAAGACGCCCATAAAACTTCCCTACTGTCGTCTATGAGGTGACTCATCCCTTGCTGACCCCGGCTGGCAAAGAGGTACGACGATGACAAAGCAACCACCTGACCACACCCACAGTGACCAGCAAATCTATCCCTTTTTGCGTTTTCTTTTGTTTGATTGAAACTCGGTGGTTAGTTTTGGTAATTCTTAAATCATACCGAATCAACCCCCCTGTGACTGATTCTAGAGCACGTTAATATCTGTAATTAGAAATGTGAAGTTATTTCGCATACAACAGTAAACATTAATGCAAACGTTGGTGAACGCATGGCTGGTCAAATGGGCGGTGGATATAAGTGACGGCTGTCAATACTTATATTCTTGATATTGATACTATGAAATTTGAGTTGCTGGTCAGATTTCCAAGCACATTTAACTCCTACACTGGCAACAATTTGTAGTCAGCGTGAATGCTATTCCTGAGTTGGACTAACAATGCAAGTATGTATGAATAGATACATGCATGCAGGCACACAAACACGGACACGCACACATGTATATGTATGTATATATAAAATTTATATAAATATTGCTGTAATGAACACTGCAGGCGATCCGCTAGCGTCAAGAGGTCTTGGGAGATTCGTCATGGTCTCCTGAGCTCAACGCGTTCCTTCTAATTCGGCATTTTGACGCAGATTTTTCTGCAGATCAGTTCATTTCGAACGTTTCAGTCAAAATTATAGTGGCGCATGTGACGAAATTGGTTAACAACTTTCCTTTGGTTAACAACTTACCTTGTAAGGGGATAAAAGTCGGTGAAACTTCGGAAAATCAACTTCATAATTTATTGTGGATATACTTACACATGAAAATATATGTATGTATATATATACATATATATATATATGGATATATATATATATATATATATATATATATGTGTGTGTGTGTGTGTGTGTGTGTGTGTGTGTGTGTGTTTGTGTGTGTGTGTGTGTGTATGGAGTCATTGTTCAAAAGATGCCAATATATTGGTGTCGAGAACACACGAAACCGAGTCGGTTCAGCAGGCAAATTGATGCACAGCACGAACCAAAGTGCAAGACGATTTGTCTTAGATTGCCATGGGCGACAGGGAGCGCCGGAGAGAGCTGTACATATATAGCATGCCAACCTGAGTGCCATGTTAAGTGGTCTCCTGTCTCATCCTTCTATGTAAAAGCCCGTTCAGGCACCGCAACGTTGCTCTGAATGCAAATCCTAAGAATTTTGAGAAGAATAACAAATTATCAGAAGCTATCAGTCCAGGATTTTTAAAAGTAAAATTAGCTGAAAAAGCAGATTTGCTTTACACTAAATATGTCTGGGTGCCTTTAAAATGAGAACAGTTTAAAATCCTGCACTTTGTCATCGTTCAACATAATATAAATTTTATGTATTGGTCTTATTTGCATAAATTATAATGCTACAACTTTGGTTCTTGGTTCATTGTATGTGGCCATGTACCAAACGTACAAACTGAAGTTTAAATGACATCACTATCTATACTAGTCTTGAAGTTGTCAATAATTTAATTTTGTGTATTTGGCTAATTTGCATAAATTAAAAGCTTACAACTTATGTTTATGGTTGAATGCAACTGTCACATACCTACATATAAAAGTGAGAATGGTACCGCCATATATAATAGTCTTGGAGTTATTCAAGATATAGATTTTGTGTATTCATCTTATTTGCATTAATTGAAAATTTGCAATTTTGGTCCATTGGATGCGGCTGTGTCAAAAATCTACAAATTGAAATTGGATTGAGAACTCTATCTTCAATTGTAATGAAGCTATTCAAGATTTAAATTTTGCATGTTCTCCTAATTTGCATAAATTAAAATTATACAACTTCGATACATGGTTCATTGGATGCAACTATGCCTCGAACCCATAAATTGAACTAAGAACGGCACCTTTATCTGTAATAGTTCTGAAGACATTCAAGATTTAAATTTTGCATATTCACCTAATTTGCATAATTAAAATCATTTAACTTTGGTTCATGGCTCATTGGATGCGGCTTTACCGCAAACCTTAAAATTTAAGTTAAAATGGCATCCCTATCTATAGCAGTTTTGGAGATATTCAACTTTTTAATTTTTTCAGTGCCCCTAAAAAGCACAATTCAAATTTCTACAACTTCCATTTACTGTTTATTATATTGGTAGCTGTCACAAACCTATACATGCACATTGAAATTTTGTGTCGATCTGCAACACTTTGGAGGATATGAAGCTTTGAAATTTTGAAATGATGCTAGTTTGCATAATTTTTACCACCATGACTATTCCAAACGCCGAGCACAATTTGACTGGACTGGCAGGTTGGTCACCATGGCAAGTTTGGCAGTTTTCGGAGTAATAGTGTCCGAGAAAAACTCCAGAGAAATTTGGTCGGGGGGGGGGGTCGATCGATCGATCTCGAAAGAAAGAGAGAGAGAGAGAGAGAGAGAGAGAGAGAGAGAGAGAATGAATATTCTTGGAAATAACGAAATATCTGGGTTCGCACTCGTACATAACGAGTTTGAATGTTCATAGGCTTTTGGCAGAAATCAAAAGATTGTGTGCCGTCGGGGTTTGTTTGCAAAGTTAACAAAAGGCTGACATACCAAAATCAGTACAAAAACCAGATTTGAACCATTGAGAATTATTGGACCGCCACCCGCCAGTTATAAAAATTAGAGCAAGAGAAGCATATATTAAAGGAAGGGAGGGTCGATTAAATGCAACTTTTCAACATACTTCCTTACACAATGGCAAGATTCAAACGTCCGAATGGTTTAACATACAGTGAATTGAGGAAGAAAGGAAGGTGCTTGAAAATTGAGGATGCTTGGGGAGGTCGTGTCATGTCATGTTTATCAGCAGGTAGACCTTGTGTAATATCATAAGACCATACATCCAATTGATAACTGTATGCGCCACACTGATGACCTGATTACACTTCCCTGCTGGAGAGACTTTTGGCCCACAGAACACATTACCTGCTTTACCGTCACACTGAGTACGATTTCTCTGTAGCTTCCATATTTGCTAACAAATTTTGGCCAGCCCCTACTACAACACTTTACTCTCAAAAGCACTATTCATTGGTGAAACGGACATACAATGTATTAATTAAGCTTTGAATGTTCTGAAGTGGGTGTGTTTTGAATGATACCATCATATAGTCAGTCATAGCGCTGGGAGTCCCTGACATCTTTTTCATCAATCTGCCGGGATACTTACAGTCTTGGTTCAACTCTGAATGTGCACATTGTGCTTTGTCTGAATTCATTGCATACTATGGTGAAAGGCCTTGGTCAGTGGTTTTGGAACTGACTGAAGACCGTTAGTATGTTGGTACTTGAATGATATCTCTTTCCATGCAGATTTTAAATATGCCATTGCCAGTTTAAATGTAGGCAAATATATGAAAAAAATCAGGGACAGGTATGGTAAGAGTTGAACGGGAAGTACGAAAGTGGCCGGTCTTATACTTTCCTCCATTAACAAATAACCTTGGGTACTCTTTATCCTTGTCACATTTCCCATTTTGGAATATTTACATGTGGTTTGGTTTTAGCATTAGGAGAATATGAACAGCATGTAAATGTAGTTTATCTGTGCATAACCGCAATGCACGACCGGAATAGCCTCTTCGCAATGCGCAATGATTCCCGGCACTAGTTTTACTTCCCACGGAAGCCATAACATGTTTTCATGTATACCGTAACTCTCCGAAGTTAACGTGCACTGTTAGCATTTTCAGCAACTCCTACTGGTTTGCCGATTTGGCGAACAAGTTTTAGTTGTGAACCCCTCTCACCTCACGAATGATCCCGCCACTTCCGGTATCAAGTTCGATCAATTAAAAGCAAATATGCATAAGTAAGCGCCTACCATGTTGAAGTTAAATAGCCATACCATTATTGCGAAGGAGGAAAAATCCTGTTATAGAACTTCACTAAAGCTATTTTGCACGATTTTCATGGATAAACCAACCGTGTGGCTCAAACGGTCCATGATCACTCGATTTAACCTGCAACAACAGACGCTCCTCATATTTTATTAAATTTGAGGCATGCTAAAGATTTAATCTTTCTTGTGGTCGATCATATGACAGGCCACACCACATTATCACCCAGTTTCTAAATCTGCCCGAATCTCCTTTCTTTTCTTTTTCTACCTTTTTCCTGCTTTCTGCAAGACATATGCATAGATGTTGCGTTGTCGCCGATCTGAACAACTGGCATTGTGCGAGGTCCTCACTGGATACACTGTGTGTATAAACCGGATAATCTGTTGCCTTATTCCTCTGATCCATGCTGCATAACCTTCGTTCTTTGTATGCGGTACTTTTTGTTTGCTGATAAAGACACAATCATTCCATTTTGGTATCCACCGTTTGCTGTAGCTCCTTGAACTCTGGTAAGTCATTCAAGGAGATTCAAGGAGATTGAGACGGGTGAAGTTTTTTTGCCTCTCACAATCTATCGATTGTTATACCGCCCTGTTTGATTTCTTTTGATTTTTTTGTGGGACAGTAACTGCTGACAATTTTGGGACACTGACAGGCACTGACTGTAGGTTCAAGCCTTGAGTCCTGTCATCTGGTGGCGGCAAATTCAGCTTCAACTGGATACATTTATCTGTGCTGTTTATGTGCTTTTTTTTCAAGTTCATCTTATTGTTCTCAATTCAAGGCTCTTCCTGTTTTGCTCTGTTTCTCTGTCCACGAACTTGTCCTGGTAAACCTTTACTTAAATTTGCACTCAACCACATTGTTTTCCTACCAACTCACTGGCATCACTAATGAATGGCATTTCAATGCAGGATAGCTGTAATTGATCTCCGATTCTTTTCTCTGTCAACTACTGCATCCAGCGAGGTTCGGACCTCAGACTTGGCTTTCCAGGCAAGCGTTGAACCCGCCGATATGCATGGTGGGGACGATGGTGATGGCTATGAGAATGGCGGAGGAGCTTTTCACCATATGTCTGACACCATGGTAACATTCCAATGACTTATTTGAAATACACTGAGTTGAAGAAAAAATTTGTAATAAAAAAAAAAAAAACAGAACAAGAAAAATCTAAGATCCCTGAATTCTGGGAAACTCTTAATGTGCTACTACCAAGCAGATGATTCACCTGATTCCCAAACGTCGCCCAGATGCAATTATTACCTCAGTAGACTCATCGGTGAGCTAAGGTTATAAGATGGGCGATCATTTTTTTTTATCCATCTGTCTGTTTGTCTGTCTGTCCACATTTATGTTTCTGATGTCTCCAAAGCCATATGTCAGGTCTTCGTTAAATTTGGTGGGAATATATATATCCTGAGTACGTCTCTAACATGTTTGTGCCAGTCGTCATGCCCCTGTATTTCTTGGAGTGTTTATGATTTTATTGGGGGGGGGGGGGGGACAGAATCCTGAAAAATATCCAAAACCATCAGACCAATTCCTTCTAAACTGCATAGGATTCTGTTGAGGACACCAAGATCTTAACTTGTCCAGCAAGTGGTGCTGCTATTTTTACCTATTTATGTAGTTTTTTGTTCGTTTTCGCTATTTTCGACTTTTTATACAAAACCGTCACTCAAATTATGCTGAAACCTAAAGCAAATGTACCTTCTGTAAAGGTCAGATAAAATTATTCACTAGGTGGCGTTGCTATGGATTCTTGATTTTTTGCGAATTTTGCAATTTGGGTACGTGTCGGTAAATGCGTATATACCTTTTAGTAAATGCATATTTTCCTATTAATAATACGTAAGTCAGTTGGGATTGCAGTGGCATTTTACAGTTTTGACCTCTTTGATGATGCCGTCAGCCAGATTCACTTCACACTAGATGGGAATGTTATTTTCGATGTGTTTCTTCTAATTTTTTCAAATGGTCCGGTGATTGGACATCCCAAGACCAGGGTAAGACTTTTTGGGGTTGCATGTCCAGGTCAACTAAGGGTGGGCTGTTCATATAACCCTCTTGTTTATTTTCTTATGACAAAATAAGGTTATGGTCTGTGGCCAGGAAAGGGTCCCACCTTTGGAATATGACAAATTTTCACCTCATTCTGTTTACCATACAATATCTTGGTCCAGATATTCTGTGGGCATAACCACTATTATTCCTCATACAAAGCACAAGGGTTTGTTGTAAATACCTCTTTGTCCTGCTGTGACCCGCCAGGTCCTTACGTACCAGCCGCATGAACGAGAGCCCTTTCACGAGGGAGATCACAAAATTATGGTTTCTGTTGTTATCAGACAACACAATCCCACCACTTGCATGGTTTTCATTTGCGTGCACCAAAAACAGGACAGGGGGGTCCCAAAGTTTTAAGACATTCCGATAGGAGGGCTGTAGTTTTCTGTGTAATACAAAATTCATAGTTAATACAAGTTTTGGCTTACAGTCGCATGAAAAAAAAAACAGCTCACACATTGACATTCATAGCAAGAACATATTGTTTGTGGTGTCAAAATACAAGACTCGATTCGTGAGCAGCGAGCCTGACAGATCAAATGACAAAGCAACATATATATTGCAAATCGTCATGTTTATGTCGTATCTTTATTTGATAGAGCACAGAATCAATGAAAAATGATGAACGTTCTGCTCACCCACCATACAAACTTTTTATTTAACTTTCCAAGCTAGAGTAGACTTACCCTGACGCCCTATTGCCCCTAGTATAACATCAAACCCAAGTTCATTTACACTATGTTCGAGCAGAAGAATATATCAGTGGTACACGGGCTAACTTGAAAACTGTGGACCGTATTGTGGTCACAAGATTTTCACATTTTGACCTGTTTATTACATAATACTATAGGTTGCGCCACAAACATGAAAGTAGACAAAGATTTTTATACACTTTATAACTCTTAAACACTTTATGGGCCTATCTCAATAAAATTGTGGAATGCAGAGTATTCACGAGATGACCCTTTTATTCAAACTGGCCATTTAACCTTGACTTTGAACTCGGATAAAAAAAAATGTTACATTCAAAATATGCGCCCCACATCCAGCGTTCCATATATAGTCTGTTTTTTCAAATCGGGTCAAAACTTTTTGAGTTATGGACGAAAAACTATACACTTAGACAAGCACCAAACTCCATAATTACTGGGTCAGAGTGACCCAAAAAGTATGTCACCAAGTAGAGTTTTATGTTTTTTATAATCAAGTGCAATTTTTTCTAGTGGCTCAATTCTCTTTGCCATTGATGTCCAAGCTACACGCGGCCATTACAAAATCACCTTTTGAACTTTACAGGCATGGTGACCTCACGGAAATAGGTCTAGGTCACCGATATTACACAACGTCCTACCTTTGGCCATGGTCTATATACCATATCAATTTGGCAAGTCTAATTCAATTCTTTTTTCAAATATGGCATTTTACATCTAAAAACACATTTTGACTCATAATTTCCGTCAAATAATAGATGGCGCCACTAGTATCATTTGCAACTTAGACTTTGACCTCCCCCACAATCCCACGAAATTAAGTGAAGATCCGTCCAAAAGGTAAGGATGCTAGAATGTTCACAAGATTTTCACATTTTGACCCTTGTATTACATAATGATGTAGGTGGCGCCACCAATATCGAAAGGGGCCTAGCTTTTCATACACCCTATAAGTCCTGAATGTTATATTGGGCCAACTTGAAAACTGTGGACGGTATCGCGCTTACGAGCAAAAGTCTACCGACGGACGGACAGACATGAGCGGTCGCATAAGCTCTCCGACCTTTGGTCAGCAGAGCTGTCAAGCAGCCCCCGGAAGAAAATCTTAAGGCAAAGGACGAGAACCATTTTTACTGAGACGTGTGATATTGGCATAACTCCAATCTTGTAGCCATTTTGTAAAGATTTGGAATGTAAAGATACTTGGGGAACGTCTAAATCTGAACACTGCGTGTTAACATTTTAGCATTTATATAATCGAATCACTTGCCAGAATTAATTTGACCGTTAGGAGCTTTTATTCTGCAAGACATCAACCAGTTATCTTGTTTAGTTTGACAACCTTATTTTTTTGTGTCAAAGAAAATACTCTTTCAGTTGCTGAAATAAAAATGACTACAAGAGCGAGATTTGATCACATGAACAAATAGTTTTGTTCAGATGATTAAATTCATTTGGTCAGAAGAATAAGTAGATGGTATTTGATCATCTGATAAAATCGAATTGTTCTTCTGATCAAATTGATTTGATCATCTCAACGAATATCCACCCAATTTAACTAAATTGTCTGATTTGTTCCGCGGATCAAATATTTATGCTTCGAAACAAATCACTTCCGCCTGTATTTGATCCGCGCAGCAAAGAGTATTTGATGTCAGGAACAAATAAGCAAGTACTGCTTGTTCATTGGATAAAATTATTTTGTGCCAAGCATGCGCGGACATTTGTTGTCGCAGTTCCGTTCAAAATGGAGGCAAACTCATAAAATGAGCCTGTGAATCCTAAAGTTCATATTGTAGCCGACATGATATATAGGCTAGTCCTTGAAGTTTTGATCGAACATTGAGCCATGGATTAAGTAGTTTAGGGTCCAAACCACAGTGATTTAATTTGGGGGATTAAATTTAGGATCAGATTAAATCCTTTGTGAATATGGCCACTGATTAACAATTTATTCACATGATCAAATAATTTTTCATTAGAATAAACTTATTTGTTCTTTTGACCAAATATTAAATCATGTGATTAAATACTCAATAAAAACAAGAAACAAAGTTCCGTAGTATCAATATATATATATATATATATATATATATATATATATATATTCATTTGTAAATATTTGTGTGTATGCATATATAATTTTATATATATATATATAAAATACTGTGATTTATAACTTAATGGACATTAGGGCTCAGTAAGAGATTAATAACCACTTACATATATGATTATGAAATAAGAGGCACACAGACAAAAAAAAGAATGCCTTAACTGTTAATTCCCTTATGACTACAAGGTTACTGGTTAATTTGGAAAGGGAATTCTTCAGAGTAAAGTGAATTTAATACTTTGTAACGTAGGACACTTCAAAACTAAGAAAGACATGAAAAACCTGTTGAAAATCCTCTCGTTTGAATTATATACTTTAGATGATTTTGAAATGTTTGAAATTTTATTATCTAGTGCCAGACTCTCTTGAAAATAAAGGTGTGTGTATTCTGGTTTGGTTAAAACATATTTTTATTGGCTACAAGTGTCTTCGGCTGTGCCCAGGTAACAAATTCAACTAACTTCAAAGGAGGTAATGTGTAAAAGGAAAAAGTGCATTCATTTCAAACATGACCGTCACGTTTTCACAAATGTCCAAGTTACCTAAGGCCTAACAGAGAGAGAGAGAGAGAGAGAGAGAGAGTGTGTGTGTGTGTGTGTGTGTGTGTGTGTGTGTTCCGATAACTCGACCGACCCTTACCAATTTTTATGAGACATAAAATGAAAAAAGTTTCAACCTGCCCTTCCCTAATGATCAAAATTTGTCGACTCTGGCTAAAAAAAGTTATCGAGAAAGTGGCCGCCGTGTGCCGTAATTTTGCAGTAAAGTAAACTCAAACACAGTAGTTTATTTCAACTTGTCTGGCAAAAGCTTGTTTATCAATTTGTACATTCAGGTTAGTTTAGATATTCTTTAACTTATGAATTAGACCAAGGTGCCAAATTTTATTTCAAGGGAAATGATACAGACCAATTCGATTGATCAATAGCTAAACATAGTTCATGGT